>LJIJ01000178.1:0-202132 GCA_001718145.1 Orchesella cincta | reverse complement strand
TACTTTCTTTGCTGCTAGCTCTTTTTTTATTATTCCATATTGACATTTGCGAAGGGTTTATTTCACTTTTGAAAGTGTGTTTATATATTAGGCCATTGTCAAAGATCCGCTTCGCTACCAACCACCAACGACTACACATACATTCCTTCTATAATCACGAGCCTCATATTTGACTTAATAATAAACATAAGTAGGTAGGTAATTCGGCACTGCAGCGGGTAGTACTGAGAAACGGATAATTTATAACTGTCACAAGGAAATAACCTGAATTTTATTCCATGTTTAACAGCAATGTACCAAGTGAAGGTATGATATGGGTTGGTCGGTGTGTGGGACACCAGTGCTGAAAATGGATCTTGAAGCCAATTACCTAAACACCACGATTTTTAATAAGAATCACTCAACTTCATAAAGAAGAAACAACACACAAAAACGGCTCCCTTAAAAGAGTTTCCACACATATCATTACTCTCTCCGCCCGTCCATTCTAAAAGTAAAATCTCCTTTCTTGTAGGAAACCCGCTTACACTAACTATTATTTACTAACTAACCGCAATCAATAGCGAGAGAAATTCCTGATAGAAGCTTGCACTACTAATACTATATACAGAGGTTTTACACTCTCATCCTATCAAACTGAGAATACAAATGTTACGGCGGTTTTTAAAAAATTGTTTTTGGTACGCATCGCTGTTTGTTTCATATCACTTTTTTCTCAAAAATTGCTTGGCTGAATAAGTTCAACACATATGAATTTGAAATAAACACAAAATACTTGACAAAATGAGGGATGATCGTGAAACAAAATGGTTTTTGTATATGAGTATAAAAATAATGTGTGCCTCCACTTCCACTCTAAGGGAAAAGGAATAAGGAGATCCCATGTTGGGTACCCGTATTATTTCAAGACAGATATTAATGAGACCGGCACCCCATCACCATCATCATCGTCATTATCATTATCATCTCACAGTCGGAGGAGCCCAAGGAAATCATGTAGAAAAGTTTAAGGAAACCACACATTTATTCACTGCCAGTTTTGCCACATACATGAATTCCTTAACCCTCAAGAGCAATTTAGCACTTGTCACTGGCCATAACTTTTAGCAAGACGATACAACAGAAAACTACTCCCAGCTTAGAGCATAACATATAGCCAAGCTTTGCTTTTTCTGTCTCTCCTCTGATTCTGATAACTATTGCCACACTATGACAATAATGTTCACATGAGTGTATACATAGAACCGTGCATTTATTATAATAGATTTACGAATGTCTGAAGAAGTAAAGTCTTGTCTGGGATGATCGTTGTTTATTTTTTCACTTTAGTTATTTCATTCAAGCATGCATGCATGAATACCAGCTTGCTTCTGCATGAGGAACAAGATTTTCATTGTTCCGTGGCGTGTATGGATGAATGTATGTGTCATGTGTAAATAAAAAAAACTGTGCTCACCTGCTGCCGACACGACCGCTAGAAATCGTCGCAATACATTCTCTAAACGCTGTAAAATAACTGGTAAATATGCACCAGACGGTTATGGCATGGAAACATGCGAACTTAACTAGGAGACGATCATGAGAATGAGAATAATTTTCTGATTGCCCGTGAAAAAGAGAGCCAGGCTAAGAAACACTGTTATTGCTACGAAATGATAAAGTCATACCGGGTTTTGTTCGTATTGCTATTGCGTGCTTTGGGTAAGGAAGGAAGAACGTGTGAAGATGATGTCTCCATGTTTACTAGTATGGTGTTTATGCAAATTCTTTGTATTTCTAGAGTTTATAAATACTCTCAAGTAGTTTTGAAAACTAACCAGGGAAATGTGAACAGTTAGCCCCTTAAAATTTTGCTAGATTTAATTTGGAAGCTCAACGTACCTTTTTAAATTTTTTGCCAAAAAGACACACTTACATTTAAATTGCCACTTCTCGGAATCTTTACAGTTTTTCACATTCACATGACATGAAGTGGTTATTAAATACAAATGAGTGGAGTGCACGTACACTATATGAATTCCCAAATGGACGGTATTTTGCGCTCATTACCGCGCTGTCCTTATGAAAAAGATGATACAATATATATGTATATAAAACTTCATAGTCAACAAAGTTAGGCTGACAGTTTACGGGTGGGACAAGGCAGGCAGATGTGTAGTGTGGTGTTCGTACAACAAATTGAGACGGAAATAAGGCTGTCTATTATTTCCTGCACTGAAAAATAGGTCAAGATTATGCTTCATTCGTCACACATATTTTGGAAATAAAGCCTAGTCAGCTCACAACGCATACGGGCATAGTTGCTAATGTTATTCTGATGATAAAAATTCAACTTCAAACACAAACTTCTCTGCTTGGAATAATATTATGGCAGCGTTACATTACTTAATATAGGAGGCGTGACGGCTGACAGTGTGTCATATTAGACCGGAATGATAAGAAAAGAAATTTGACTAAATAAATTCAGACCAAGAAATTTCAACATAAAAAGACATGTGAGGTACATATTATTAAAATTTAAAAAAACTGGAACAGATATATGCTTTTAAAGAAAAAGAGTTCAGGGCAAAGATGAGAAAATACAATGTAACTAACAAAACAACCTGCATGGAATAGCGAGCAACCATGTACGTAGCAGTAATAAAGTAGCAATGAAGCGGCGCTTCAATACGCATTTTTCATTGTTAGCTTTTTTCACTATGTGTGCAGCAAGGAAAGCCTGCCGCTGCAAATTGCCACGCCTTATCATCAATAAAATAAGTTATACCATAACACTCTCTGTCTGCCACCAACAGGCTATTTGATGATGATACCACACCGCAGTAGCACCTACATAATATCCATACATTGTCATTATGACGGCAGCTTGTGCTCCTGCTGTTGCCGATGATGATATTGCGCTGTGAGAATAGAACTTTTGCTGAAGGTTGTTGTGTTGGTTTGTCTGCTTGCTTGCACCGCAACGCTGCTGCTCTCATTGTTACAATTATTTCTCGCTTTCTTCTTTTTCACCAAGAGACTCTTTCACGTAGGTACATGATTGCTCAGGAGCAAGGATATTAGACTTGTTCTTGACTATGCCTGCCTAAATTGCATTGTATTGTTCACCCTTGTAAAAAACGTGGGTGGGTGGATGAAATCGATGATACTCCGATAACTCAAGCAATCGTCACTACTACTGCTCTTTTTAAAAAATGAGTGAGTGGAGCGGCTTCCTTTTTATCACTCGTTCTGTTTGACTATCACCGCCACTTTATTATAAAATTAACCCGTAGCAATTTTGACACCTGCTGAACTGTGCTGGCGTTATGCGGAGTGAGCGTGAGTAGCGGAATCATTATTTATCATCACACATACAGTCATTGCATCTCGTCGTCACTACCACGATGTATTTGGAGCAGGTAGCAATAACAATGAAAACAAGTGGTTGTCTATTGTGACTGACCATGTTATATTACCTATTTTAAGTTGGAGCATGTCTCAGTCGACATGTATGATTGGTGATGAAGAAAGTGATAACGATGAACAGATATACTTCATACTGTGGTGTGTGTGACGACATAGGATGGTGCTCTTATATGATCCACATTGTATGTATACATAGTATATCATGAAGGTGCTCATCATTTTCACTCAATTTTTTCCTTCGTCGAACAAATGATTCGATATCCATCAAGCCAACGTATCGATGGATGGGAGTGATAAAGATAAATCGATTGTGCATAGACAGCAGGTTTTCTTATCTACAAAACGGTGTGAGTTTCTCACTCAATTTTTTAACTTACCCTTTTTAACTCTAAGGTCGATACAAGTAGGGGGTGAAGAGCTAGAACTGCTCGCCCACAGTAGTGAGTTCCAGCTCGATGAAAAGCTAGAAGGTGATGAGTCCTCAGAATCGGAAGTGGAATTATCCATCATCAACGAGCTACCCTCATCCTCTGGTGACTCGCAGTGACGGCGAGAGCCATCATCTGATTTGTTTACTGTCAAATCCACTGGCTCCATTTGGATGGGCGGACACTCCGCCTAAATCATAAAATAGAAAGAAAAAAGATGAATGATTTCATTATCCTCAAGTGGTCGAGTTAATATCCTGTTTTTTAAATTGATATATAAAATACACTCATTTAATCACTGAGCATTATTAAATTGACCTACTGGTTAGTAGTTAACCATTGTAATTTGCCATCTAATCTAAGCAATAAAGACATCAATTTACAGTGTAAATTTTACTCCCTGAATTTCACAGCGAGAAAGAGAGAACCAATGCCTTTCTTATGCTTTCAACGTGTCCACATTGCAATTTAATGGTGTCGAGAGCTGAATAATGACTCTTCTTTACACTAATTGTGCAACTCAAGAAAACATTCGAACCAGTGCATCTGCAATAATTTGAAATGCAAGTTGAACAAGCATCAAACTCATCTTACATGTATTTTTACAAACAATAATCAATTTGCATGTCTACACAACTGAACCATCTCTGCACTTTGGGCTGCCAATGACTCATAGACAATATTTTCTATTAAACTATTTTAACAACCTTCTCCAACCACCCAGCACCCATCACACCAGATTGGAAAAAGTGGTAATAATTGATGCCTAATAACGGAGCAGAAGAATCTCGTGAATTTCATGTAAGAAGATCTTCAACTATTTGCATTTGTATTCATGGCCATCTTTTTATAAAAAATGCAAATAAAAATGTTAACTATCAGTAGGTGGACCCAAAAATTTGCTGTTGCTACTGTTGCCTTATATTTGCTGAGTTTATCAGATTGCTTGAAATAATAACTTGATTTCAAGATTTTTCTGGTTGTAGATGTAGAGATGCCATTAACTCACTCACTCACTTAAATAAAGAATGGAATTTGAACAAAAAACTATTTTTTATCACTCGTAATGGTCATCTGCATTTCTACATCGTTTTCATACAAATATCATGGTTAAACAATGGGATACGATACAAGCCCAATGACTGGGACTATAAACCAAAAAGGAGCACAGAATCGTATAAACAAATATTTTTATGTACACTGTGCATATATTAAATAAATATATTTACAAATAGTGTAATTATGTGCATAGTAACATGACCGAGTCTGCCCGAGAGTTCGACCTTCTTTTTTATTATGATTATTGGTCAGCCTCAAGTAAATATATGCTACAAAAGAAGAAGATGCAAACTTGGGTATGATAATATGCAACTGATGTGAGTGAGGGTAGGGAATAAAAAATGTTAGATTTTCTTTATTATTTCAAGTTGCATTAAACAGTACAAAATTCTTCTTTTTTCTGCATCCTTGAGTTTATGCATCAACTTCTGTAATTGATATCGTCAACTTGGTTACCTGCTTTGCATCAAAATTCATTTTTACCTTACATTCGTTTTAAGCAGTAGGATACCGAAGGAATCGTATAAAATCTGTTGTCTTTTTTTTAATATTTCGTATTTTCCGCAGGGTTGACAAGTTTATTTGCCTTGGATTCCGCGAAGAAAAACACCAGCAGAGGAAGTGGGATTAATGTCTAGGCTAACTGAGTTAGGTAATCGGTTGCTAGTTACGTTGCGTCTAGTCTGCATATTAAGATTGCAAAACGTGTTCAATAGATCAGACATGAAGACATTTATCCCTGGTCGTAGCCTTTGCAGCTAATGTATTTGGTTTGCGGCCCCAACCGTGCAGTAACTTGAATGGACCAGATTTATTTTATGACAAGTTGCACAGTGACATTTTGCCAAGATAATATTGACACTTGGAGTGTTTGCCCACCAAACTGTACGTGTGCGTGTAGGATGAAGTCATATATTATTTTTCATATGGCATTTGGCTTGGTAGCCGCTGTGGATGGTTTATGATTGAATAAGATGATATGATGATTTCTACTTGATCAATGGCAGACGTAATATCACTAAAATTATGGAGTATAGACATCGCTGTTACCGTCGTCATCAGGCCTAAATCATGTGGTACAAATAAATTAAGCACTTTTTTATATACGCACATTAGATCATGGCAAGTTTGTAGAAGATTCTGGAATAAGATTTGCTTTTGTTTTGTAGATAAATGAAATTTAGTGTACATTTTAGGACGTAGCCCATCATGCAACATATTTTGATATAATTCACAAAGATGTTCAAGGCATTTTTTGTCAGAAATACGAGTCCCTGTGAAAGGTGGAGGCGGCACTCCCTCACTTTTTTTTTTGAAAAATTGTGTTAGCAAATAGGTAGGTTGGTAAATAAACTTAAAAAGGGAATTTCATGAAAGTTCTCATTTCTCCATGCACACATCACATATCACACAAGCATCATTTACATTTGTGCTCATCACATCATACTCTCCTTTTCTCAACCCTTTTCAACCGACGTGCATTACATTATACACATATTCTCGTTTGTTTGCATTAGATCGTGAAGAAAGGCAAAAATTGACGACGCCTTCGAGTATATAGGCAGAGGCGAAGAAAAATGTTCACAGAAGAGTATAAATGTTTAAACTATTATTTAAGGTGTGTCTCCTGTGTTCTATGAAGCAGTAAGAAATCATAAGGAGCATTTTTCAAACATCAAAAAAACCTTCTTTCTGATATCTCATGCAACAGTGTTCAAAGAAGCAATACAAATTTACATGCACAAACATGCATTCATATATGTACAGGTACGAGCACAAAAGGAAGACGCATCCACGCATGCATTCATCATCATATCATGATTCTCCTCAAGATGAGGATTGTATGACGACAACGACGAAGAAAAAACTAAGCTGTATTAACGTGTTGCATCACATCACTCTGATATGAAATATAAAGCACCTTGTTTCCTCAGTACTCTACCGTACTACCTGGCTTTCGTGTGGACGAAAAACCACATTGGATTGGAATATCCATCTACCTGATATGATGATGATGGGCTACATAAACTGGGAGTTGGACTTGAGACATGGGAAAGTGTTATGTACTTATGCATTAAGTTTTCATTATGAATCTTCATCGTACCCTAAATACAATCAAACCCTGCCTATTCTCTGTCAGATCAAATTAAACTCAGAAAAAAGAGAGAAAAGAGGGGAGAAGAGAGAGGTAGACCATACTTAGCTATTATGCGTTTTTGTGTATGAAACTTTGTGAAGGCGTTGGTTTAGTTCCTCTTCAAGCAATTACATGATTTCACTGTCTTCTCGACATCACCCGTTTTTGTGTACAGGAGATGACCTCCACAGGTCACTTGGATTTTAGGAAAAAATGCACCATGTGTTCGAGGGTGAAATTCCAATGAAAAACATCCCACATCTCATACAAAAAGAGAGAGGAAATTTAAATAAAACGTGATTTTTCAAACTGTTCGTATATTTATTTATTTAAAATGGAGTCACCACAGCATGCCAAGCCTCGACGATGAGATTCCACCTAATGCAAAGTCAACGAAGACCAATTTATGTAGACTTATTAAAATTGAATTTGCTATTGGCTAATAGTTTATTCAGGATCCTATAGTTTGTCACAAAAGTGATGAAGGATGAACATTTTTCGGCGTTTCATTCATAATGATTCATATCTTTCCAAGAGGGGTATTGTACGAGAAAACCTACATGATTGCTCAAAAGGAGCATGGGAATAATAAGTAATAATGTCCATTTTCTTGCCTCTTTGGCCACATTATGTGGTGCATGTAATGAATAATACGAGTGACTAAAGTTAGGTGTTTATTATGGGATTCTACAAAAGCATAGTTTTTTAAATAATGCATGCATAATGTGAATCCACCCCACCCAACTTTAGGCTTGGCACATACTTTTTATACATGGGTGAGCGCAAAGCTCTCTTCTCTCTTTTTACAAAAATGATGTCTATCTACTAAATCTTAGCTAAATATATCTAACATGTAGATACACGCTCCTTTGATGAGCCCATGAGCTTTTAGCGTCATCATATCAATTACTTTGAATTCAATTCGACATTTTCTTTCTTTAAGCAAGTCGTAGATTGTACAGTATCAACACCAACCAATGCTGTTGTTTGTACACCTTCTCGACTCATCGTCTCTTCTGTTCTGGCCAAAAAGGTACCTCTCCCATTTTTCTCCTTCGTTTCTCGTCTCTCTCTCCGCAACTCTAATCATATCAAACTTAATAGACTCCATTTGCATCAAGAAAGGGTAGGCATGGCTGCGTTGCACAACTATGTTCATAAACCACTCGTTCTGCATTCTTACAGATTCAAGTGTCATCAACGCAGACGTACTAGTTACTTAACAATCTTGAAATAACTCTAACTCTCGCGAGACAGAGACTAATGTCGTTCATATGTGAACGTGAAGTTTACAAAAGCGTATAAAATATAATCATGGCATATTTCCATCAGTTTTGCGTAATTTTACCCCAAATGAAGCAGGATTTTTTTCTGTGGGTTTGCATAATAAAATGGTAATATTTTTCAAAACTGTCGATTTTTTGTGGCCCTTTGTATAATATAATTTTATGCTCCTACCATATTACAAAACAAACATTTGAATGATCAAAAGTTAGTTCCTCATCAGTCCCTACAAATATCGTGCATTAGAAGCAGTCTAGTGAGGAAGGAGTTTATAAAAACACGCACAACTCTTTTTATCGCGCATCTAAATCTACAAGTGCATTCATTTGTTCCACCATCAGAGAACATCCTCAATAAATCTGTAATAAGCAATAAAATAAACATGAGTTGAAATAAAAATTAATTGAATCTGATACCACACACGTAAGAAGTAGAGGCTCTTGCTAACCACTTTTGAAATATATAATACAAAAGGGTGTTTAGCATTTTTCATAACGTGGTTATCAAGAATGATACCATGCCTCATCTCTCATCATCTTCTGATGCAGATATACATATGCATTGCGTGCTATTTGTTAAACAGGAGCATCTCTTGAAAACTGAGCTGAGGCGACTTTTAAAATCTAAAATATAATGTGTGTAGCATCTTTTTCTGGTGTGCACACATGATCTCATCATGCATAATTCATTACGGAGGGCAGCAAGATAACTAAAAAAGCTTAGCAGAATTCCTTGGATTGATTTCTATCGATATTATATTTAATATCATCAGCAGCTAATATGTAAACTGAAAAACTCAATGAGTAACTTGTTAAAAATCTTCCTCTTGTTTACATGCCTGCTTAAATTGAATCCTGTAGGCATTATCAGGCAACCGCCACACTCACTCACCCAGTAGCAAGTAGTTTGCCAATTTAATGCATGGGCTTATATAAGATACGTGCATAATGATAGGAGGGAAACACGTTGATAATAATAATAAACGCAATCTTCTTCCATGTGTCCCGAGGAATTGTTGTAATACGTTAAAACTACTAGAGATGATCACTTTAAAAAAGAGTTGATCTGGTTCACCACCAGTAATGATATGCTGACTTTTATGAGCTCATCTCCTTTCTACAAACGCTGAGGTTGGTCGCCTACTTACACGTTATGTATACATACAAAAGTGTAAGCATGACCAAACAAAAAAAATCGTGTCCATAATCATTTTTTATAGTGTGGGTAAACTTGGTTATTAAAACGCTTCATTTGTTTAATTTAGAGTGGTTCGCATATCCCATGTTTTATTGAATTGTAAGCAAACTCATGTAATTACACGACTCTGGTATTTATTGATGTACGAGTGCTAAAAATTATATTTCTTCATGGTTCGTTTCATCATTAAATCCAGTGGTTGAATTGGGACCGCTACAAATTTAACATAGCACTGTTCTACAACAGCACAATAAATGAAATAGAAAAACGCTCAAAATGGCAATGAAAGACGGGGAAGAGGATAAGTCATCGGCGCATTAAATTTTTATATAAGATTCAACCACTCATTTTAATATTTGTTATGCAAACATCCTTTAGAAATAAGGACAAACTTTTCATACACGTTGCTTAATAACAAATCGATTATTGCGAAAAACACTTCAGGCCGGAGAAGGAAAAGCAATCAACTTTCCTCTTTAAATTGGTATTTAATTTGTGAATAATCTGAATATTACCTCTTTGGAGCTCATGTTGGGGCGTACAACTCGATCAGTAGGCATCGGATCACACTGTTTTTGGAAGGGCATATGAATCACTTACAGTATCAGTCCAACAAATTGAGCTTATACTTTTCACGGGAAACCATATTTTCTATTACAGTCACTTGTCAATAAAATCTACAAAAATATTCTTCCGGCTTTGCACACCAAGAATAGTTTTCACATACACTTGTCAACTATAATTGTTAAATGGCTTGCTTATTAGCGAATATATTATTATTCCACAAGAAAGAATCCGTTCGTCTCGTCCTCGATGCAGAATTGAAGTCGGTCGCTACAAAGATTTCCAGCAAATGCGAAAGACCTCTCTCTGTAACAAACACAAACAAATTATTGATTAAAACTCCTCTGAATTTTTGATGTACAAACTCAAACAGGATTCTAATTTTGGCATAAAATCAGGAGCCTGAACGTACTGAATATTTATCAATATTTCAGGAATCTACAGCAAATTATTAGCAATCATAGTGCACAACGCTTTCCAATTATGCATAGGCGGGCCTCTCTTAAAGTCGATGAAGCTCATTAGTACGTATTCATTAATTGTTGCTAATTACTACAAAAAATATGAAAGAACTTTCACGCTCAACAATAGCTTACTTTTAGCTTTAGCAAGCATATTAAATGACATCATGAAATAAAGCACATGAAAATGCAAGAGGCAAATATAAGAAAAACCTGTTACACAAGCTCAAGTGGATTCACCAAAATATCTCATATATATATAATATCCTAAGAATATTTAAAAGCCTTCACGAAAAAGTTTAGCATTTTGTCTATACTTTGTAGCTGATTAGGTTATGAATGTGTTGTTCTCATCTTCTCGTTTTGCTGGTGTTTGTGCATGTTTCAACGTTGTACATATTAGATCAATTTTATCATCCTGTTTGATTTTGATTATGTATCTTTGGAGCTTCATGACAATCAAGAATGCTCTTTCTACTTGCTCTCTATATCTTGCGATTAGTAATCTTATACTTCATTTAAGAAAAGGAAAAACTGATCACACTTGTTGTTCAACAGTTCAACTAAAGATTGTAGTATCAACAACCACCAAACAACTTTCATTAATGATCAGGTAAAATTTTGCCAAAAAAATGTGTCAAAATTCTGATTTCATATCATGCACTTTTAAGCTCATTTTTGAGTTTTGGGCAAAACCTCTTTTCCTATAAAATCTTTGATTTGAGCTGAGCAAATGAGCAGGTGAAAAAATTGAGTGGAAAAGAAAAGTCACTTTTCAATTTTAAAAACCTCGTCTTTAAAGCACTTTACTGAAATTTGCATATGAAAGATTGACATCGAAATGTATACAATATATGCAACCAGCTTTACCACATGACATGACATAGTTATTTATGTATAAATGCTTTCGCTTAAAGGTTATCGTGATGTAGTGTAACTAATCCTGACTCTTTAACTTTTTACCAGTTTACGTTTCTACAGAAGCAAATAAAAGATACGTGCTACCAAAAAGGAGCATGACTCTGTTCACGATAATATTATGATCCGTTATAACCATGTTTGCATCACGTTTGCCAGCATTTTCATTACATGCTGTTTTCTTAAGTTTTCGACTCTGATAAAAAATTGTGTTGTTGGTAGAAAACGCATATCTAAACAAAATTAGTGTAGACTGCTAAAGTACAATGTAAAATGATATATCACCTTATCATCTTGAATTGCTGACTTGCATGCATGCACCCAACTGCAGCTGTGCTGTATTTATGCATAATGAATGTTATACGAATTAATTACTGCACTAGTGCAGCGAAATTAGTAAAAAGGAGTCATTTTTAATTGTGCCGTCTGACTTGGCAATTATTATTATTAGTACTAAGCAGTTGAATGAAAGTACTTATGTTGGAGAGGATTCTGGGGTGACGAATGAGTATATTAAAGAAACCCACATACCTATTTGTTTTGCAAGTATTTATTTGTTTGTGAGTGTTATAATGAACTTAAATGCATGGTAAACAAGCCGGTAAGAGGCTTGACTAAACAGCTTTTGTTGTTTTCTATTTTTTGTTTTAAAAAACTTGCTGGCATGGTACTGCATATCCCCTGAATTCGAAAGCAGACTGCACAAAATATTCAATTTTTTTCATGCAAGAAACCGATCAAATAATTTTGGTTGAGAGAAGGCAGAAGAGGAGTGACGGCAGATGGGTTGTCTGTATTTTAATGCATAAAATTCTTTCAAGAGTTATTAACTCATCAATAGTTTGACTGAACAGGGAAATCGTTTAGAAGGTGAGTCAAAAAGCAATAATAGTGCATGTCATCGTGCATGTTCCTGAAACTTGGGGTTGAGTGAGTACTCTAATTTTTGCATGGCAAAAGGTCAGCAATGCAATGTTGATTTGATGCCTTCGATCATGATCATCATCGTGATAATGGTTGCATGCCAAAACAACTAGTTGGCAATTTTTTGTCAGATTTGATTGATAAGTTAAAAATCAGCACTTTTCCACTCTTGAAAAGGGTCCTTTAATCTACCTCTTTTATCAGTAAATGACTGAAGATGAGCTACACTTGCATTCATTAGCGCGTGTGCACAAGCAGAGCAGATTATCTATAAATTTTGCGAATCTAAATGTATTTATTATAGATATTAAGAGGAAGAGGATGAAAAATTGACAGTTACTAAGCATCTTGCATTCTAATAGGAAGATGCAGATGTCTTCTCGCCCCCTTTCTAATTATTACTCTTGTTTACCTTCAAACCTTCTTGAGGGAATAATAAATTTATCTTTGTAGCTATGTCGCCACTCAAATTAATCATGTGGATGGACATGTATAGTTTACGTTGGTCATGATTCTCCACTTGCTAATTTTTTTTCGTAAAAAATAAGAAAATATTTTAACTACCAAAGGTGTACACTATAAATTTGAATAAAGTAATGATGACTGTCATAAAATGCTCTACAAAAATGCTTTCAATGAAGAAAGTGTCAGGTCCACATTTTTGCACTATGGGTGGTATCCCCAAAAAACTAATGAGTAGCAGCCATGACTAATGAATATTCTCTGTGGTATGCATGTAGTTTGTATGTTTTACCTTGGTGAAAGCAATAATCAAGGCGTAAGATAATAAAGTACAGCAAAATGAGTATTGAGACACAATAACACAATGGAATGGAATCATCCTCTTCTTCCTCTCCTCCATTTTTATTATAAATGACTTAGAAAGGAAGATGAATGATATAAAGGGCCTTATTTGAATGCAATGACAGCTAACATTTGTCTCGAGATTCCAAGGTGACTGATAAAGATAATTTTGAGAGAATAGCATGCTAATACTTATGCTCATTACTGTGCGTATATTACCATTCTATGCAGAAAAGACTTACTGCTTTTAAGAATTCAGCTTACTGGCTCTTTTTCAATGCTATGCTACTTTTATAGATGCAAATGTGTATTTAAGTGAATTATATTTAATCATTTGTTGCCATTTCCTTAATCATTTAGCCCTCCAATTCATAAATTAAAAAACGTCAAATGTGAAAGTGCACAATTTTTTAGACTACCTGGTCACTATTTAATTTTTTCAAAAAACATATCGTATTTTTAAAATGGTTTCGTATTGTCAAACAAGTAAAAAAAACTTTGGAAACCTGCTAACAATTCCGCATCATTTGATTGCGTTGCTAATCCGAGCATTATTACCCTGAATGGCATTATTTTGTAATTCAGAAGTCATTGCGAAGCCAGCGAAAAATATATCTTTGTAACTTAATGCTGCTAGTAAATAAAAAGTAACATAAGCAATCACGCCGATACTCGTTGCTGTTACTACCATCATCTATCTTCATGATGTAAGCAAAGCAAACATGCATGAATTTCCATAAGTGCCCACACAAGATCACATTCAACCAAACATACGCAAGCAAACTCCACATTACCCTATGCGTGGATTAACTTGACTGCTGGACAAACTTGATGTCACACCCAAAAATGTCTGCGGCCACTTGAAAAGTGATGCCCATCTCTGGTTTTAAAAAAATCAACTCAGACTTGTCTTTTTTTGCTTGTATAAGAAGTAGCTTTGTAAAATGAAACAAGATATCAGCATACATCATTAAAATACGATGCTTACAGACTTGTAAAAAAGGTGGTGGACAGGGAAGGTAAAAATAAATCTTCTATATAAAAATTTAAAAAAGTTTTTTAACCGTCGACCACGACAATGTCCTGAGCGACTGTCAAAGCATGTGTGATTTTGAAATTACCAAACAACACTATAACATTATGTATGCCATATCTATTCCAAGACTATAGATTTGGGGACATTAAAAATAATTTATAAAGGGCTAATATTCTCTCCTAACCTTCATATTTTGAATCATCTCACAAATTTTCCATGAAGGTCTAAACATCACGACTTCAAAATCATGCTTCCCATCCTTGTTGACACATTACAAAGAAAGGAACTCAAAATAAACAATAATAAATATGAAATTGCATGCAAATCAGACCAAATCATTCTCAAGGCACCATCCTCCAATCTAGTTGAGACAGTTACCAGCAATAAATAAATTGTGAACATCGGTTCTTCCTCTCTGTTTGCCGTCATGTACCTACCGCGTATATTTATGCATCTCTCCAGATGTAACAACGAGAATCTCATCCTTATTCAACTGACTGAGCCATTGTTAATTTTTTTGTATACTAATGTGTAAGAAAAAGAGCTTCTTATCTTTTATTAGAGCACTGACTGGTGTTACGCATCATGTGCGATCGTGATCAAATAGCTGACAATAGCCCAGCATGCTTCAAATCTAATCGTAACTCGTAAATAATGGGAACCACCTCTTGGACTCCACATAATAATTTGATAGAGCCTGCAGTGAAGATGAATTCATTGGTGGTGTAGGTAGCTGCCTCAAACCGTTCGGCAATTTTTTTTTCACGGGACCTCATGCATTATTCTAATAAACCTTTTTTTACAGTAACAAGTAATCATAACAAAAAATTAGGTGATGCGGTAGGTCTTTATTTCATATTTTAAAACCTGCTACTTTTGAAACATTCTTTTTAGTATGTGTGAAACGAATTCACAGTTTCTGGTCCAAAGCCATCTTTGTTTATTGCTTCTGCATTTTTTTAAAGAAATGGATACTTTTTGAAATCTTACAATTCAAGCGTTCTAGTTATTACTTAGTGAATATCTACTCGTGCATGAGCACATCCGTCCATCCATACAACTTATGCAACACTTAAACTCTTCCGTACGTATTCTGCGAATTACAAGGGGTTAGTCAAGCACTTTTACAGCTTAAAATTTTCATGTGCAAGCATTATATATGACTTGCATTACAACCCTTGATCATTCTTAATTAGACAAGGCGAATCTTAAGGATGACAAAGGAATCTGGGTGCAAAATCAGTGAGAACCCTTTTCAGAAGGATAACATGACGTGTGTGAAAAATTCATTTGGCACATTTCAGCAGCATGCCTCATATCAAGATATCAAAGATTAAGAATCTCATCCTCGTCATAATACTCATGAAAGAAGGGGTTGCACAAGAGAACGCGAGCGTACAAATCTATATCAATATCACAAAGCTTTAAAGAAAACTGAGCAAACCTCAACTTGAATTCAAATTCCAAGTCTCATTCTCTTTTTATTCATCATTTCACGATTTACGTGGTGGTGTTCGTGAGATGAGATTACCTCAGCCGTATCTGATGATGAGCTATCAATAAACCCATTGACAGAGAACCTGGGATGCCATACCACCGACTGGTCAATTCTTTCTTGAATCGTTTCACAATAAGTTCCTATCTATGTCAGATTGGGAGGCTTCCATCCATCCTCCTCACACCATTTCTAAACACCATTGCATTGCATTAGCTCTAGAGGAACGGTACAGAAGCAATCACAATTGTGCATGAAAAGAGTTCCCAAGTAAAAGCTCTCTCTGGTTGTGATGGGATGTGATGTGGCAATAAAAATCAGAAACTCATCTCTCTCAGTAATTGGAGTGGCTGAACTCTTAACTACCAAGTTGAATTATAAAAATAGCCAACCCAAACCACCACACAGACAAGTCCTTGCCGTTGTCGACTCGCTGATCTGGTGTTGTGGAAAAATGAGGTGTGCTTACAATTGAGCACACCTCTATTATTAGCAAATATTTTGTTTGACAAGGCAAGTGAAAATAGATGACAAGATGGTGTGCTCAAGAAGTTCATCATTGATGATAATAAGGACCAACACCACACCAGCACATTGCATATTATTTTGGTTATCTGCATAAACACGAGAGAGAGAAAAAACCCTGCAATCATCCTTCCAAAAACTGACCCATTTCAATTGTTCTTCTCAACCACGCATGCGCATTGAATTAGCATGAAACCAATAAGCCAATAAAGATCTTCATCTCCAATTTATTTTAGACAAGCAAGAAATGAGAGTACTAATGAGTGTAAATGTGAAGCATGATGGTAAAGTATGTAGAAACACTATACAAACACTTACTTTCAACGTCCTCCTCCTCTCAATCGAACTCTCACGTTCTCAATATTCTGTTTTTTATTTTTATCAACGAAATTTCGTCATAAATGAGCTAGACTCATAAATTATCAATCGTCAGTCAAATTCGATTTTTCAGCTTACTCAAGTAGGCACTCAATAACCGTAATATAGGAACATACATTACTATAATTATTATTATTTTTGTTATTATATGTAATAAAATTTGAATAACAATGTAAAAAAACGCACAACTCGCCGAACAAAGTTGCGAGAGTTTGAAAGTTGCAGAGGAACAGTAAGTAATGTACAGACTCAAGTGCTTTTAACGACAAGTCTGTCCCTTTACTTGAGAAAACGCATGTCCTCAGAGAGACATTGCCAAACTGTCCTCATCGTTAGGGACACAATACAATGGTAACCGTGTTGAATTTAGCTGGCTAATGAAGCATTTCATTTTTTCAATTCGACAGCTATTCCTCCACCACCATGAAAAATTGTCTTGTGATGAGGACAAAATAAGTGAGCTACTGTTCAACCCTTCATACTTATGTCCATGGTGCACAATAATTGATGTGGAAGATTGACACATAATTTCTCAACATACGAGATTGAGACTTTTACTTCACTAGTTATTGAGCACTTTGATTTGTGGTAGCGGTGCAGTTTTTTGACTGAGTTTGGCAAGCGTCTTCAGCTATTACGTAACACGAGGAATTGTAAGAAACTGTATGATGATATTTGGAAAATTAGAATTTGCAAGAAATAAAACTTTTCTGGGTATTTTCTGCCATTACATTTTTAGTCACCATAAGCTAAAACCAGATATTAGACCTACATATTTGTGAATGAAACAAAGTAAAAGAAAACAACCATTGTGTTTTGTTGAAACAATGCATTACCCTCATGGTTTTTTTCTTCTCATCATCACCTTCATTCAATTCGGCCTCCCAGCGTTAACATATTGGGCAACAAACAATCGCAAAAAAATCATCTCATAGCTGACGGACATTATTACCGACTTGTAGAGCAATGAAATAAGTGAAAGCTTGCCCAAAAAATCATGAGTGGTTCTCAATAGACTTTTTTCTGATAGCATCATTGGTTTGGTTTGGTAGCCGCATGTGATAGGTAACAGTTCAATAGGAGAATTAATGTCAGTCTGTCTTATTCACATAGCAAGCTTCAAATCCATAGGTTTTTTTTATATGAACTCTTACCCGATGTGAAATATATGTACATATATACATAAGCTTACAAGTCATGTGTGCAAATAAATTTTCAGGCTGCTACGAATGAAACTCTTTTTGTGCACTCAGATTATGAAGATGCTCAAGCTATTTACCCTGTTGGCAATCTCATTATTACTAATTTCAAAGCTGTTTTGTATAGACCTTTCCTTCACGTCGATAGACGTGAGCATCACGTTGGTTTCGTTATTGGTTGCGCTACTACAACTTACAACTGGGTTTGATTTTCGCCAAACCTTAAGAGGAGTGTACGAAATTATTGAGAGGAGATAGATTTGAGAAACCAGAGCAATATGCGATTATCTCAGGCTAACGTTACATGTATGTAGGTATGAATATGACTGCAGAGCATAATAAGCAAATATGTCGGCTGAGCCTAAAATATATGTAGGCATACAAGCAGATCAACTCCTCAACCAAACCACAAGTGAAGTTTAAAATAAAAAAGAGATCTGCTCCACTATAAAACGATGATGGTCATAAGAATATTTCTCTAGCTTTAGCATACAAAAGATTTTTCCTTTTGTATTCGCTCCACCACATAAGAGCATGAATGTAATGTAATGCCAGCAACAATGAACGAGCCTATATGATTTTTGATGAGACAAGTACTATCGCACGATTAAATAGAGGTAGAGGTTTTCAAAAGCAAGTAGGTTTGCCAATGGCCAAACCCCCTTTGATAAAGATTAACGATTTTACTCGAACATTATGTTATAAGCAGTGATGAAAGTAAACAAATCAAAGATTGCTATGTTCCCTTCGTCTCCTCTTATTCGCTATCCTCAGCTGAGCACTACTGTACTATGTTGCGCTGCTCTCATTGTTGATTTCATTTGTAATGCATGTAATGTAACCACTCTCCTTTATTCTTTTGATACACTTACCATCTCTTTGAATACAATATCATTGTTGCAAAAAGGAATTTGCTAAACTTTTAAATGAACCACGCCCTGCCTTCATAGACGTTTCGAGTGTGAACCAATAATATGAAGGGATCCTGGTGAGCAAATGAAAACTTTAGGTTGCTCTACATCTAGTACTTTTTTAAATTGTGCAGTTGTGCACACATTTTTTTCTGCTGCAATCAAAACACATTAAACTGATTCGTGTGTCATGCTTCTCAACTCAAATCAAGTCAGACTCATGAAATAATATGAAGTGAAAAGGCAGCGTTCCTCCGAAATGAGCATCATGATGAAGACATTAGCCCATTTAAAAGTCTGTATCAGCTTCTCCTTTCGTCAGACAAATGAATATCTTGGTCATTTTTGCTAATATGCTGTGTGATAAAAAATGTTACGAAACATTGCCAGAATAGCAAACTACACGTTGCTAAATGGATCTCTGTGTATAAGTTTTTTTGTTGGACGCAACACTTTAGCATTGTTTCATAAACCGGTGCTAATTTCGTTAACATGGAGAAAAAATATTTTTGGTGAATTGAGTTGTTAGCTTTCGTGTTCAATCAAATCTTTTTAAAATCGCAAACTTTGCACCTAAGCCAGTTAGTGTAATTTATGTGCCTTCGACTTTACAAAATAGCTTGTAAAGAGTTGAAATTTATCTGGGATTATGTCATGGTTGATGCAATCGAAGTATAGGCAATTTTTCGTTCATTTGAAGAATTACACGGAGATGAAAGTATTAAACAATGTGTTTCTCCACAGAATAACTTTGCAGAAGTCAAATTTCCTCTTGTAAAGTTTTTTCGTTGGAAGAAAAAGAGTTTACACCATTTAGCTCCTCGAGAAGTTCTATGCTGTTGATTTTTATTACTTACATCATGCCTCTAAAGTTACCTACTGAACTTTTGCATACCAAAATTTAGAGGGAAAAAAATTTGATCAAAAGTGCATGATATAAAAAAAAGTTGAAAAAATTATATTCCACTATCATGCAGAAAATCAAAATCCTTACATTTCATTACAGAGAAAAGACACAGGATGTACTTTTATAAAGATTTTTGGCCACAGAGTATCATTGCATTGGACTGTTAAAGTCGTATATAATGATGTCGATGATGATTATGTTCAACTAGCTTTGTTCTGCTACAACAATCCGTGTTTTTGAGCATGAGAAACTCTGGATAAAGAGAGAGAAATAGACAGTGGTTGCTGTGCTCTTTTTCTCCATTAAAAAATCTTTTACATAATTACGCTCCAGCTCAAGCATCACTCTCCCTCTCTCCGTCCTCTAGCCCTCGGACTCAAAGTTGGATTGACCTACTATGCATAACTATTATGCACGATGGGATGGTGTGGTGGTGATGATGGTGAGTGAAACTGCATGCGTGAGTGAAACGGAGTAGATTACAGAGAATGGTTGTTTTTTTGTGGTTGTCTTCTGACTTACGAAGAAAATATCCAAGACAAGGGGCAAATCAAGTTAAGGTGTTTTTGTCTTTCTTGGAGGCATTCTTCGCTAGAATCCTTCGATTCTACTTCCACACGCAAAGAGACGACGACGGACGGAGTGCATGGTTTAAAGTATACCTATATATAAATAATATGCACCTTCAAGCCCATTTCTTTCCCATCGGCTGTGTTCATCTGTGAACGTGGTAAAATTCAGTATCCTTGTGGCTAAAATGGTTTCTCGTATTTCAACACATTAATGAAGACTGGCTGGCTTGTTTGGTGCATTGTCTACTCAAAGATAAAGACTGGAAGCAGGTTAAGTGCATGTATCAAAAAAGAAAACTTCATGCAATGATCATGATACCAAAACCAAAGCAACCTAACAGTGCAGATGTTATGTACCTGTGTGCACTCAGGTTTCCGCTTGTTTTTGAACCTGCAATATACTACGTTCCATGGAAGATGTTTATCATGAATTGCCACAGGCTTGAAAATAATGTAGCTATATTTTATCTTTGGTATACTCGCATATATTTACCTATCTCTATCTCATTCCTTTCGGTTGATAACAATAAACTTACATTTAAATTATCGGCAGCATTTTTTATACAAAAAAAACTTTCAACAACTGCAAACTTTGTTATTCAAAACTCTGTCAATAACTGTGAGCCCAGCCCATCACAGATAATAAAACATTTTCATGGACCTGACCACAACGGCAGGAGTTAGTTAGTTAGTGAACAAAGCACTTTAGGGCTGAGCTCCACGCAGATTTGCTGATGAATGTGATATTAAATTGGAAAATGAATAGAGATAGCTGGTAAAATGTGTATGTTTAAACTATATTTAATTTGAGTCATGCATGAATTCTGATTCATAATAATATTGGGCATAACAAAAAGGAAGAAGATCGTTAGTGGATCATTTTGGAAAAGTAGTTTCAATGGAGCATGAAACAGAATAAAGAAGACCTTGGCTACTACTAGCAGCACACACACAGCAGAGGTTTAAATCTACCCAACAATTACAGGCTGGAAAAATTGGAATAACCTTCCAGTCAGTTGTGTGCTACGAAACCAACAAACCAATGAAAATATAACTCGATGTGAATTAGTTTTGCATATGAATACTTTTTTTTGAGGTATCAGCCAAACCCATGAAGGATAAAAGAGAGTATCTCAATCTCTCTTTTCTGCCTCTATGGAAAATATATAACATAATCACTAATCCATGAATTATTTTCTATGTACGCTTGCTTACAACCAACATAATAATATCCCAATTGCAAGGTCATTTCTATTTTACATGGATTGCCAACAGGCGCCATTGGTTTTCCCAAAACATGTGAAGACGCAACAAGAGGGAGAGAGAAACAGTTCCCACCTTGCATGTGGGAATTCTTTTGATCAAAACCAGCAATCATTTTCATACTCCTCTGTTCACAAAAATCATTATCGACTATTTGCCATTCTGTTCCAACACAAGGCTTCCACTGAATGTTTTATGTGAGGGAGCATTGGAGCATGCACCATGATAAAACTTCCTTTTGACAACACTCTACTTTTGCCAAAAGGCAAGGAAGATGGTAGTTCATCTTCTGAGAAGGTAAAACATACTCAGAGTGTATTTTGTACATGTAAGCATGCATGTCGGTTAGGGACACTTGTTCTTAAAGGTGGGACCGGATATGTTGGTCATTTTCTAGTTACCCAATACCCACCCATCATCATTACTGTCCAGCAGTAAGCATGTAATATTTTAATACTTTGTTTTCACGAAATTGCTCAACCAATGTGAAACTATGCTCTTCACCGAACTGAGGGTTGTATACTCAAATTGCGTGTTCGCAAAAGCCAAGAGAACTCCTCTCCAGCTCTCATATTTTTACAGAAAGCTGTCATGCATTGAATCTGAATCGAGTGTGAATTTTATTATTCTTATTTAAAAAATCTAGAATGGTAAAAATTCTGGAAATGTATTGTTTTGTTGTTGAGGTGACGTAATGTCATGCAATGGGTGGATCTGTTTGATCACCATTCACAGGTAAAAGGAGGAGGAATTTTAGCCTGTTATGGCATGCAGACTCAAATGTAATTCTGGCTTGACGCTCTTACTCTACACGTTAAATAACTTTTAGTGTTTTTTAAGTTTGCTAAATTCGTTTACATTTGATTTTTCCGTATGGCTATTTGCCATTTTATTACGACACGATCTGATGTCTGACAAGGAGGAGCCATAATAGATTTTGTCGGTGTATAATGAGCATAAAATCCTACATTATTTTCATTCATACTTGAACTCACATATTATGCATTGGTGACTATATTATGACAATCAATAATCCAAGCTCCATTTTTTGTTGTACAGTTTTCACATTAACAACATTCTATCCACAATAGCGAAACGTTGCATTTAGCTGGACTGGACAGCAATGTCTCAAAGTTATTAAATAAGTAGGAGGAAAAGGCGTCCAATTTTTTGTGCTTTATACTTATTCCGTCTCATTTTTCCAATTTCCTCACACAAAGTTAAAAAACGTTGGTCCTCAGCGGATCCCTTTTTTATAGAAATAATACGCTACAGCATGTGAGATAACTGCTTTCATAGGAAGAGCGCAGTGTGTGTACAACAACGCATACATGAGCTAATGCTCCAGTCTTCACGGAATAAAGAGTCGCCGCCACCTTCTCAACATTAAGTATGAAATGAAAGCACTCTGTGAACCAGCACAGTGTCCATCTGTTCCTGTTGCATGACCGTGGATGATGATGATGGGTTAAGTGGCTAGACGAAGAAGGCTGGGCACGTCCAGTCCAGAGAGGATGCACGGATTATTAGCATCACAAAACACAGGGAAGCCGGCATAGTCCGCAGCAGCAGGCTTCACAAAATATTATGAAAAGGCATGTGGTTAACTAACTCACGAAGATTCGCCTACGGTATCAACAAAATATTTTTTTAATATGGCCTACCAGTTCAATTCTTCGCTGGTGTATTATACACAACCATTTAAGATGAAGAATCCGTAAGTTCAAGTGTTTTTGGTCCTCAACGTAAACGACTCAGAAGCCCATTATACATGGGATATTAAAGGAATCTCTGGAAGCACAAGAACCCTTTTGGTGTTTTTTAAGATCCACAATGATTTTCACTCGTTCACTCTCTCTCAAAACACTACTTCCACTAGACCCTGAAGGGAGTCGTAAAAACTCAAAGTAAACAGCAAAGCCATGAAATGCTGGTATGAAAGATGCAAACTGAGCAGCATTTTTTTGTAATCTACTTCTTGTTTTGTATCATCATCATGATCATTTTTATGCCCTACATTTGATTTCTTCACCATCTAAATCGGCATTTTTATGATTTTCAACAAAAGCACACTGATATCTCCATGCGTCCAAACCCATGCATGGGATGACTGGGCTCACTCACCCTCATCATCACAATTACAATTTTCGTCTTCCAGAAAAATTGTAAAGTAATGCCACAACCCATTAAGCTAAGTCCTTACGACCAGAGCTACCACGTTTAACAGCTCTTTGTGAAAGAGGTAGAATGACGGGGATGGTTAGAAGCATCGTCTGCAGAGCATGAATCATCAAAAATACAAACACATCACGACCACTGCATTCTTTTAACTTTAATAGATTGATTGTCCTCCAGGACCACTCTCCATGCCGTCCCCATGAACTCCATCCCCTGTGTAAATAGCGATACCCAGATCAACTCAGGAAAATCCAATGTTTCAAGACTTACATAAACTTTCCATTTAAACATTAGACCGCTGGATTGACATGTTCGTGCAAAATTTCACTTAGACAATTTCAAACCGTAGAAAAATGGCACATGCATTGTTTGCATGTGTTTCTTGGACTCACACAAGTAGCTAGACTTACAATCAAACAAGTACTAAAAGTACCTACCTAGTTATCGTTACATTAGATATACGCAAACTCTGTTCACTCGTATGTGGCTGGTTTATGAAGGTAAAAAAAAGTGTCAGGCAATAACAATTCTCCCACGTCCACGGTCCACCAACACTGAACAGCGCATCCTTAATTTTTTTAACCTCTTCTTACCATTCCATACCACGAACTGAATGACTGATTCTGAGCGCATGGTTGATTGCATGTACACACACACTCTTTCAAAACTCAATAAGCATGATCTACCTACCCCTGAAACGAACTCCCTCAGCTAAAAAATTGTATTGCTCCGCTAATAGCTTTGTGCTGCATGTATTCCCTTGTTCTCCTTCTTTTACTTATACTTGTAAATGTAATGCATAATATACAACCTGGTGGCTAGTCAAAGACGGCTAGCTGCATCTAGGATGCTAAACGACCCTTTACAATGAAATCATTTTTGATTCCGTTTAATCTTCGAGCACTCTTTGTACTCCTTGAAGGCGGTCAGCGACAAAGATTAACTAAAGATGAAAACTGGATGAAAGCTATTTTTTAAATAAAAACTCAGAAATCACTTAAAATCCATCAGATTAGATAGGGCATTCGAAGAACTCATTTTGACTGGATTAGGTTCGGCTAAGCATGACTGGGAGCAATTGACAGGCTGTTGAAAACATTTTACCATTTTCATGAATACATTTTAGGGGCTTGAATAAACCGTATATTTTACACTAGCTAATAGTTGTGTGAATACACTTATTCATTTCCAGATTTGATTTATATATCTGCATATAAGTGTCATATAATATGTACAAAAGAGTGTATTGGAAGCTCTAAAAAGTCAAATAAACTTTGTAGCTGTAACATACATATATTTACGGTGAGTCAGCTATAGCTTAGTAAATTATGTTGCTATAATAAGTCAAGGCAAACACAACTAACTAAATGGGATTGTGCTTCTGCCGTAATCATTTTGAAAAGACTATGATGTATCGGCATTTTGTGTACATACATCACATTCGCATCTCAACATGTTGAGAGCTGAGCTCCCATCCCAAAAAGTTTTGCAGAGATTGATGTATTGCAGACGGGTAGAGAGAGAGGGAACAAAAGGGAAAACTGTTGCTGTAAGTTGAATTTATGGCGATGGATTATGAATTGTATGGAGTTTGAAAGCATAACTCATTAAATGAAATTAGCATTACATTGATGATGCCAAGCAAGCTCACAGAGTGCACAACTCAACTCAAACAGTTAAAATAATTTAGTACGAAGGATTGTGATGTCATTTTCCTTCATGGGATAATAGTACATACAGAGGAAGGTGTAGTCGATAAACTTGCTGCTGCTGCAACTGGTGTGGTGTTTCACGCAGCAAACTCTACGCAAAAAACTCTTTCGGCATGATGAGCTTTGGTTACTAATTCTGAAATGTATTGTGTAGTTACAATGGCTCATGTAATTTTGAGGTGGTCGCAAGAGCACAACCTCTTTTTAGGTAGAGATGGTAGGTACATACCACATTATGTTCCTTGTACACGGAGCCAAGCCCTAGGAAAATGCTAAATTGGGAATTGTAGTGTGCAAATGAATTAAATAAATCCTATTTGCCAAGAAGCACGAATAAAAATATAAAGTTTACGCGAGCGTTGTGACTTTTAAATGATTTTGGCAATCCCTTTTTAAGCCAAGGTTTCACATCTGTTGTGCTCCAACAACGACAATAATTTTCCATTCGAAACCCATAAGGAGCAAGTGTAAATAATTAAAGAGTTGAGGGAATCACACTATTCCTCAAGCTTGGCCATGTGATTAGGAGAACGTGGACACACATCCGAATGAAGATAGAGTTTTATTAGTATTATGTGACAGATTTACGACAAAATATCCAGAGATCCCATTCCCTTATAAGTAGAGAAGTGTATAATATTTGGGTTTCTTAGCTGAGCATACTAGCCCAAAGGTTGGGTTTTGTGATCAAGTTGACGATGGTGAGAAACGCACTATCAACATCATTGAAGTCAGTCAGCAACACAAATGTGGTTTAAGCACAGCATAAAAAATGGTTTGTCTACTCTCATTCACAACTGGCAAGGAGGTTTTTGCTCACGCCATTTTCTTATGTAATAGAATAAGCTTCCGGCCATTATATTTGCATTATACACACAATACTTAAAATTATACGGGCGATTACTTTACTACGCTCTCATTATATTACCTCCTCTCAAGATTCCTCTTGCAAGCTCATATTCAATATCATATCGTCGACTTTCATCTCCGTCATTTGGCATGTTTAAGAAAGCGCAAGGTATTTATTGAAGCTACAGAACTGCATAATTTTTACAGATGATTAGGAAGCTTTAAGTCCTCATTATTATGCAAGTGAAAGCTGGGTGCTGGCTGACTTTCTTGGCTAATTTTTGTAGGGTTCAAGGTTTTCCCACTAACAAACTGGATGACCCCAGATTATAATGAATAATAGAGAAAATATAGAGTAATGATTGGATAGAAATAGAAAACAGGAGCAGATCAGCAAACCACCAAGCATGTGCTGCACAGGTTAACATGTGTGGAGCCCCAAAATCATCTTTGATGTTAATGTGTTTTCACGTTGTTGTACATCAGGGCTGCACTCACTCCCAAACTTTGAGCAGACATGCAATGCAACTAAAAATGATTACTGTATATCCTAATCGACCGAATATTGCATAATTTAAGTATAATTACGATTTTCATGTTGATTTTATAGGAACCACAAAAAGCCTCGGGTACGCCAGACCAGCTCGAATAAAAGTGAGATGACGACAACTCACAATGATGATGATTATGTTAATGGTAATTGTACAGGTCCTTTCCATACGTAATAACGTAGGTATGGCCATTGTATGATGTGCTGTATGTACCTATTGGGATTCGAGCGAAAACGTGAAAGATAAGTATTAAAGGCGACTCAAAAATCTCTGCCCCATCGATTCCAATAGTTGTTTACACAGTCCTAAACAGTGCATTGCACCAACTGATAGCAATATATAAACAAACTAACATTCCACATAGTTAATGTATTTGTGTAACGAACACTTTGCTTTCTTTCACTCTCGTGGTGTGTGCAGACTGCGAGGACGTTAGTAGGTATTCATGCAAACTTTGACTGTAAGTATTTATGTGCATTTCTCACAGACCAACGAAACACATCAAAAGATGCAAGCATGTAGATGAGCCAAACTCCTGAAAGTTAAAAGCAAACAGTTCATTTCTAAATGATTATCTTGTCCTTAATGAACCCGGTAATGAGCTGCCCATATTATTATTATTATTATTGCTGGCCTGCCCAACCTAGCCCATGTCTCTGTCCGTGAGTGTGCACGACGATATTTTTCTATTGACGAGGATGAGATGAGAAGTCTTTCAAAATGCAGATCGACATGACATGCCATCGCCCTTTAAAATGCATTTTTTTTCTTAGCATTAAATGTTTTCTTTTCGTTTATATTCTATACCATAAGGTTGTCTAGATCAGAATGTAAGGGATGGGATGCGATACACGCATTTTCTAATAACGATACCACATTATTATTATTATTACTCTTGTTGTTTGCAATAATTTACCACATTTCTATATAAATTGAAAATCTGTATTGAAGGAGAAACCACCTCACCTCACCAACATCGACTTTGGGCAGTAAATGAGTAGAATGACTTCTAAATTGCCGTATTTTAAGTTGCCACATACCTAGTAGCAGCACTAGTCTGTCTAACCTTCTCAGGCAAGGCGAGGCAATAGCTTTAAACTCGTAAAAATGCTGTCACACACGATCAGAAGAACTTTGATATATCCTTGAACCATGCAGCGTGTGTATATCCCTACCTAAGCCAGGCACTACACCAAAAGAAATATAGCGTGTATTTATCATCAAACTCTAACTGTATATTGGACATGTCCATTATTAGAGCCGATCTTCACACCAATAAATAATTCACTTAAAAAGCATGCTCTGTCTCAAATTGGGATTGAGAAGGGTGTTACCACAAGTAGCAGATCAAATTTCATTACATTTCGTCATCATTCACTCTTTTCTATTAGTTTAATATAATTGCTAATGTCCTTCCAGAATGTGTTGTTGAGAGTAGTTTAGGGTTATTATAACAATAAAAAAACTTGGAATGTATTTCCAAACCAGTCTCTACATATATGTACATTGGATAAAAAAAATTGGGGAAGGTTTACTGGAGACTTAAAACCAGAATGATTGTTAGGTGATGAAGAAGATGAGTTTCATGTACAACAAAAGCCATATTTACTACGATATGGTCAGCATACCTATGATGATGCAAATCACAAGCACCCAGCTGTCAATCAATGTAGAAAACTGGGCAACAGTCCTGCATGTACTTTTTTTTATATTAATCATCATCATCATCATTTCTACCTTCATCATTCTGATGTATGAGTGCCTCCGTGTTTGCTAGTAGAAACAAGTTAACCAAATACTAAAGAGAACTCAGAATCAGAACCAGACATCTTTTCACTGACAATTTATAACTTAAACTACAGCCATCAATAATTTTTTGATGAAGTAACTACTACGTAGTTCTTTCCATAGAAAAGCTTTTTGACATTGGGTTGAATTGAGTTGTGAGTGGTATTTGTTTTTACTAAGTCTCCGTTGTTGGCAAAATCAACTGGAATCACAAAACTATACATGAACAATCAGGGTGGGAGAGTTTGGAGAAACATGGGGTTCACCTGTTTCCCTCCGCAATTAGCTAATGAACAAGACCGGCTTCTCCTTCTTACTGAAAGAACTACAGCAGAGAGGGAGAGTTACCTTTCGTTACTTTCCTTGACAAATTCGGAAAACGATTCTACTACCTAATTTGAAGGGTTAAAAATGACTATATTAGATTATTCAATGTATATTGGTTTGGCTTAGCAGTCGAATCAAACTTGTTGAAAGGAACAAACTGCGCAGAAATGGCAAGTGAGGTACAATTATCAAGTTGTCCCCACAATGCAAAAAAACAGGGATTTAAAAATGTTAAGTAGCAGCTCGCTCTGACAAAAAAAATAGAGGCTTTTACACTCTTGTGTCTTGTCCTCCAAATTCATGCTTATAGTTCGATGGCTTTTTCTGTTGATACTGTACCACTATGGAAGTATGGTATTGCATTGTGTGGTGAGTGCGTTAAGCTCAAAAGTGCAAGTTAGCAACTTTGGTAGGTTAGTGAGTAACGAAACAAGTAGTCAACAGGTAGGTATAAATGGAGCTGTGAAATTTATGTCGTATGTCGCATTTTTAAAGTCATCTTATTATACCTACCGATAAGTCAAAGCTTCTATGTTTCTAATGCAACTAGGAAGCGTATTTGAATTGGTGGCATGCTAAAAATAAGTTCACCAAATTTTTGACCATTGTGACGTTTGGTATAAGGGATACTGTCAGCGGTATATTAGAGTACAATTGCGTGCATATGAAAATACACGGTGAAAAAAATAAACTGAGAAACTTTGCTCCGCAGCACAACGGAAACAAGTTTTCCTTTCAGGGCAAATGCATTCCTTCGAATAAACTTCCTTTATTTCATAAAAAGTTTGGTAATTGCTTGTAATTGGAGTTAGCCATTGGAAATGTGGGGAAATGCAGATGTTTTTGAGATACATGATTTTTTGTGTGTAAATGTCGCCATTATAAGTTTAATCTCATCGTCTTACGGAGACAGATGTGACCGAATGGAAAAAGTAGTTGCACTTGTATAGCACCATTGATGTTTTATACTTTATACGCAGGATGTATTCACACAGCAATGTTTTAACATCTGTTGTGTTCACACAAAAGGGGAAATCACTGCAGTGCTGGCTTTTTGTGAGATTAAAGAACTCTCTACCTCACGGTTTCTCATTTGCTCAGCACCAACTCAAAGCTAGTGCTTAAAATGACTAATGACTAAAATATCATATTACCGACCGACAACAAATACACACAACCAACGAAACGTGGACATGATGAGCAGTAAATGTGTGCAGGTTTTGCAGGAAGAGTAAAGCCATAGTAGGTAAACGTAAGGAGCCCTTTTGGATGCACATGTTCAATGCATGTGAGAGTGAGAGTGCTGGAAAACTTTGAAGCGATTCCATCGCAATTACCTTGTGCATACAGAGAACTCTGAGATTTCTCTACAACTGGTCAGATTTGAAAGATGAGGAAAGATCCTCTTGGGGAGTAAACCTGCTTAAACTTCCTGCAAACTCCAACAACTTTTCCCTTATTTCATTGAGCTGGTGCATTGCTGTTGCATGGTAGCTCATAAAACACATTAAAACCAAATAGTTTCACTGTGGCTTTAAAACATATTTTACAGTCATACTTACGTAATCTAACCGCTAAATAAACTGAACATTGGTTCATAGCAAACTGTGGAGTTTGAACTATGTACACTACTCTTGCAGAATGTTTGAGCTAACGTTAAAGCATTTAAAGGAACTCAAGATAGTAGCGGAAACATGTGTCAGTCACAATTTAATTGTGGCAAATGGCTTTTATACTATTTAAAAACAATTTAGTGTCATTTTAACTTTTAGCTGTACGCCTTCTTTTTTTGTGGATGGACGGACGGACATAACAAAGTTATAACGTGATTTCCGCCACTTACCAAAAGTCGCGACGATGTAATGTAGAAATGGCATATTTTAATGTTTGTTGCAGCAATGTCGAAAGCCATTCCACACACCACACGGTTTGCAGCTTGAACACAACATTGCATAAAATGGCGAAGCAGGTAAAGGACATAAAGTTAACTATGGAGAGCAGCCCCCTCAAATAGAGTAAGCTACTTTCTTATGCAATCATAACAAAAACCACTGGAAGCCAACATGAAACTGACAACTGTTGAGTACAAACATTCTCAACATTAGGCATATTTTAGCTCCATGGCTCCGTGCCACAATTTTTTTGTGATCTCAAAAGAACTAACTAACAATAAGAGTATTACAATTAGAGTACACATATACTTATTTTTTTACAACAAGATTTTAAAAGAAATATGAATTATGTGGTTTAATCTGCATGTATAGCGGATTTTTATCTATCCTTTGAAAAGTACAAATTCAGGTATGAAATTGGGTTGGAAAGCGTACAGCACACGGTGACTGACTAAACTAAAAGGCTTCTTTTTACAGAGCTCATTCATGGCATGCCTAAGATACTACCTCTTGGTTAATCGTGATAATAATAATGAGGTTAGTGTAGAATGATGGGAAAAGCAATTTCATACTTCGGATATCCTGTAGCGCACAAATATGAATATGCTACACCCAATTTCGGCATTCATACATGCTCACTCACAGATGGTAGAAAATTTTCCCCAAAAATTACAAAAATTGCTATCCGCCACTACCTACCTCCCACAATCAGTAAGGTTCACATGGCAGCTGAAACCAAGACATAGATACATATATGTACATCATAGAAATTATGGCAAACATTAGTCAGTACTCCGTTTTCAGAAAAGTGGTGGAGTGGAGACAACCATGCATACTTTAGTTGTAAACACGTACTGTTTTATATAGACTATATAAGAAGTTGTACAAGGATGCATCCCATTATGGTCATATTGTAATGATGAGGCAAGCCTCGCGTGTGGTCAACAGTGATTGCGACCTTCCCGAGTAATAGTGCTCCTTTGGTCTTTCTAAAAATTATCATTTTGTTTCATAAGTACACACACACAAGACAGACACACAACACCACACGGCATGGCACACTAATAGCTCCTATACTATCATATAGTTCAACTAAATACACGCATAGATAAACGGCGGTCTGAGTATGGCAACATCATATCATCATCATCTCCTTTAGTTTTACGTCATGGTGAGCCACAAGCCGGTACACATGCACCTACTCTCCTCACCTAGCTTTGGAGACTTTTTTTTAACGCGTGTGAAATCTCAAGTTGAGACAGATAGCACAAAATAAAACAGAGGAAAAGGGAGAGAACACTCGTGGATTATAGACACCGATTCCTGCTGGGGAAATCCATCAACCTATCAAATCTATCTCGTACACACGATTTTCTTGAACATGGATTTATTTGTGGATAAATGTGTAAGTATAGCAAACAAGTGCATAAGTAAAATACAAGGAAATTGTGATGCATGCAAAAAGGAGAACAAAAATTTTCTTGCAAACATGCAGATAGAATCGGAATAAATTCAATGTGTCTTGGTGGTAGGTAGAACTTCTACAAGGAAGCTCCTCAAAACTTTAGTATGAAAAGAAGATATAGAAAATTATCATATTTTATTGTAAGAAGCCCTTCTAACCATATAGGATACATGCAGTGCTGCATGAATTCCTGGAATCGTATTATGAGCTCATTGAGCTTACGACCTAAATTTGAAGCTAAAATTGACATCTTTAAGGAATGGGAGCACAATAACACAAAACTCGACTTTTGAGACTGGAGTTTGATAATAGAGGAAGAGAAAGGGAATGAAATGACTCTCTTTTGCATGGAACTTTAAAAGTAAGTTGAAGAAGAAATGTAGCTCTTTCAACAGCAGCAGTATTGATAAAACTCCTTTGATCTTCAATTCGGCACTATTCAAGTGAGCGCAGTTTCTCAGCCATGGTTTCAACTCGGAATGAAACTGGAATGCATACTTTCATTACCTAAATTTGGAGAGAAGCTAGAATATACCTTAAATTCAAGTGTTTAACGTATTTCACAAATTGTTTCAATTCGACACTAGGAAGCTTTTAATTCAAGAATTGTTGCTATTTTCTAGTACTGTTGGTGTTATTACCGAGATGTTTAGATACAAAACATTTAGATAATCAATCTGTCCCATAATTTATTATAGACGCTCTGAGTCGACAAAGGCACAGCTTTAGTTGGCTTTTTTTTAGCTCCTTTGAATGCACGATGCACATAGTATAACATCATAACTTTTGCATCTACACAAATGTCATTTTATACCTTTTAAAAAGAACTTCCAACAATCACGAAACACATACCTATGCTCTTTTACAAAGCAGAATTGTTGTGAAAAATATTTTAACCTGCTCCTATCCTAACTCAACCCTTTTTTCCTAAATGCATCCTACGTATGTGTCAATCAGAACCTAAAACTTCTGTTGCATCCCATTTGTTTTTTTCAGCAACAGCAGCGGGGGAAAGCAAGAGTATAATGAAACAGAGTTTTTTATTCAAGCCCATGCCCACTGAATGTGTGTCTAATAGTTAAAATACAAACTGTGGGTTCGTATTTTAGTAGCACTAACTAAAAATTATTCCTTTCTTGCACATCTCCAACTCAAACACATCTCGTATTATCTCCGCTTTTTTTAAGAAGAAAAAAGGGAACAGAAGCTCAGCAGCAGTCTCCGTCATACTTTTATTGTCACCTTCAGTTAAGGATTATTATCATTACCGTGAAGAGAACGACAATGACTTTTGCATTTGGGAAGAAATTTTTATAAAAAAAACACACAGTAAACGGTGAAGGGAAAGGTAGGGAGAGAGGAAAACTTTTATTTTTGAAAAGCTTCTCCTACTAAAAAAAATACCACATACTCGAAAGAACGAAAAAGAAAAAGGAATGAAATATAACGTCGCCATTCGATGATCGCTCATTTCTGAAAGTCCGCACCCATCTGAAACAAACGAAATGGTGAGGAACATTTACATGAGCAGTGAGCAAATCGAGCCTCACCTTCTTTTCTTTTCGACATCTTTTCTGTCCATGTTATCGTCTTTATTAGAAGCACTGCCTCTGATTTGAGAAGATGTTCCCGATTGATTTATTGCTTCTTGATAATCTATATGCTTTGGCTGTTGTTATTACTGTTTTTATTTTCTTGAGAGGGTTAGGTAGCTTCTCCGTCTACGCTTTTGATCTACATGTTCATTTCATAAGATCTACCACATCACAACATTCTCCACTGTAGTGCCGTGCCTTGTCAGCCTACCATTACCAGGCAGGAGGAGGACTACTACTCATGTTATTCGTGGCGATCAACAACGTCACTAACCTACTCACACAATAGAAGACGACAATAAAATCTGGTAGAATGCATAAAAATATGTAGTTGCAACCATTTTACGATTTTTATTTTCATGATGACCAGAGCCAAGAGGGAGAGGAGCCAGGGAGCTCGTTTGACTTGATCAAATCAAATGTATTTTTATACTACACCTTTATCCCCCATTACTCACCAAAAGTTCAACACACATCCCATCGTGTTACTCACAATTATCATAATATTGTAAAGCAAACGACCGTGGAGTTTTATCAGGTTGGTTAACTTAATACCGAGCAAAACCTCGAATGCCACATGGAAAGTAATTTTTGGGTGCCGAGCATTACTCTACGCTTTGTCTCACTGTCAGCTCCTGAACTTCTGCTAGTCGGGCGTGTGTTCTACTACTCGACTGGTTGCGTGGGTAGATCGAGACCAAAAAATCACTTGTTCATTCATTCCAACTTGAAAAAATACCTCCACCTGCAGGTTGGTCGTCCATGTACTTATTATTCTGAGCCACACATTAATCTACAAAAAATTACTCTACAGATGCTCAACTGCATACACAACCCGTCAGTAGCCAATGCCTTTTGCTGGAACGCATTTATCATAGATACATCTATATCATCCAACTAATGTTGTCTATCTATATGCATTAGATAGCTGGCTATTTACTCTTACTCAAGGTGAATAATATGAAGCTGTTGAAAAATAAATTATTGGGAGCGAGTAAAGTTTTTATATGCTATGACTTCGCCTATTGAGTATAGATCCAACGTAATTTCATTTCAACTTGAGTTTGATTCTGCTTGACTGTAACTAAAAATGACTTTTTCGTGTCTTTAATTATGTCTCGTCAAATTTCAATGGAAATGTGATTATGGGAACATAATAAAGTATTATATAGCATCCTTTTTATGAAGCCCACAACAGAACTAACTAGCTTAGCGCTTAGTATGCCCCATTCCATTCACTCACACACACACTCAGCATCTCATCTCCTCATCATCAACTTTCATGCTAGCTCAGCAAAGCACAACCCAACATAATCTATCATAATGGTTGAGAATTGAAGCACTAAGAAGTGGGGGAAGGGAAGCCGAAACACAAAAGGAGACTGCTCCATATAAACAAAATCAGAAAAATTAATTATTAGAAGCAAGTAATGACTTACACAACGATCCTGGGTTTCGTGCAGTTGATACAAATCCAATAAATCTTTCAATTTGCACGCTCACAGAGTCAATGTCTATAGTTGTGTAGAACAAATTGGAAGATGATTAGATGGTAGTGCTGATGAGGATTCTCTCTCTTGGAGGTTTGAAGTCTTTGTCAAAGTGCACAATGTTCACTCAGACACACACATGTATACGTTAGTTGTACTCTAGTCTAGTTTTATATTGTTTCTGTTTTATGGAGAGCAAAAACAGGAGTAGTTCTGTCTTCTGTTTTTTTTCTCAATGAGGAGTTTGCAATGGATGGAAATGGATGTGGAGTAACAATGAGCTAAGGAGATAAATGGAACTATATCAGAGAGATGTAGAAAGTCAGAAAAAAGAGATGTTGAGCACAATACAATGTACTAATCAATGCAAAAAAAGAACTGTTTCACTTGTTCCTCCAACAACAATGTAATAACAACTCACATCAGGTGGTATAAAAACACTACCTCCATGCACTTCTCTATAGCTACCATCAACACCAAGAACTACAGGGCTTCACACAAAAAAAGACCAACCAACAAAAACCACATCAATACTACTGGTAAAACAAAAATTAAGTCAAGAAAGCTAATTAGTTTGTTGTAAATCTTTTCAAAGTGATTGCTTTTTAGGTGTATGATATATGGAGGTCCAAACGATGAATGTAGCAAATTACATTACACAACTTCTATAAAGTTCTCATGATACTCATTATAATGGACAGGAGAGCAATATTTTATGATTGTTCTGTATGAAATGGAACATGGATTTCTAATAATGAGTTGAGTTAAACTGCTCCCTCAATTCTGGTCCTTGTTTTATCTGTGTACTTGATTGTTGATAAGTCAATAAATGTGGTTGGTAAATTTATTCCTAGGGTTCCGTGTAAAACGGGTGATAATAGTTTTCCAGACTTTTGCTACTTTTCTCTGCAATCAATCATAAGACCAAGCTGATGTGTATAATATTCCCTACGAACACAAAATTAAGTGAGTGCTTCGTTTTTTAAAAGAAAAAATTCAATCCTGTCCTATCATCTGCAGTTTTTGTGTATGAATGTTGGTAACCTAGCTGGACTAAGCCATACTTTCATGAAGTTGAGTTGTAGTGGTTGGTAAAAATCACAGGGATTTATATATTTTCTTGAAGCACATCAGTATCACATCAATGCATGAAAGATTATACCAAGGGAAAAGGGGGTAATAACTTGGTCGGATTGCCGAAATGGTGAGATAATACTCAGACCAATGATTTCGATAACAATAACGATTTTATGGATATGTGTTGAAGATGATGAAAGAAGTCCAAGACTGGCTTAGCTTTTGCCTACCTCGTCTGCTTTTCCAGTAGGTGCAACAGCAGCAGCAGCTTCCACTTAAACTGAGTATATATGGTCTTTTATATAAAAAAAGCGTATTGCTTCTCTTCTGATGATGGATAGATTGTCTCCTGGTTATGGATCAGCGAGTGAGTGGATGAGTAGTTGCAAAAAAGAGTTTGTTTGACGTGACTATTGCTTGCAAATTTTTATTAGAGTTCAAAGAAGTGATAGCGTAACGGCTTAAAAAATTCTTGTTGTCCTTGGAACATCAGCTACAGTGCTGCACTGGGAAGATGCACAACGAGTTGAGAGATGCGTTGATGATGATGATGTGAGTAGAAACAACATGGATTCACGTTTCGCATCAATATTTTATAGTCTTGTGTTATGTTCTGTTATGCGCTTCTCCCTTGTCCCTCACTCAAACATAAAATTGTGTCTTACATCAAAGCGTTTGTGTTGCATGTAAGATTGCCTCGGCAATTAGAGCATCCATGTATTGTCAACCAATTTAGAAGTTAATCATATAATGATTTGACAATCAATGAGGTGGCTTATTTTTTCGTGTGATTCTTGTCAAAATACTCTGTATATGTGCCTATTTGTAGCGAGCAACAGGCTATTTAATAATGGCAACACAATAAATCTTTCATCGTCATTGATGCATCAAAAAAGTAAACCATTGGAGTAGTGAAGCAGTTTTTCGTTCATATTCCACTCATGATACTCGTGGCTCAAGTGGTCGCATTGCAATTACATTCATCGGCTCTGTATATAGCGGTTCGTCGTCATCATCTCTTGGAGAGGTGATCGGTAAATACAATAAACTCGTAGCAAAATAGCTGAACAACCGCACAGACAGGAGGATTACGTGGTGAATGTGCACGTAATGGGTGTTGAAATAAAGGAAAGCATTCAAAACTACAAACTTCAAGGCTGAGCACTGCTTACAAGCCCAAGCAACTTCCTCAGAGTTGGGTTGCGAAAATGCAAATTTTAGTGAAAATTGTGGTTTATTACGTGGAGAGGCTGGATGTAAAAGCACGGAGAGCGACAGTTGACTTGACGTCGTGTTTACCCTGCCCTTTTGATGTCCCACAATTAGCTCATAACGTACGTGATGAGTGTGAACATGAACTCGAGTTTCTTTCTTTACACACTTGTTAAATATTGCTCCCGTCCAGTGATGTGAGCTGTAGAGGCAAAGCCAAGTAAATAAAGTGAGTCATGAGAGAAGTATTGAGTTCTATGCTTGATTAATCTGCAAACACACTCTCACACACAGTCACTTCAGAGTTGAGTAGAGATTTGAGCTGCTGATCATGATAACGTAACATGCATTAGATCCTCCAGCTAGTAATCGTCACCACAATCTGTTTCTGATAGGGGAGTGCATTCAAATTTCAGCAGCTTGCTAACTGATATCTCCTCTTGCTCGAGCTTTTTCAAATGTTCATGTAAATTATACGATGATGATATGATAGTATGTGTAAAATCCACTTGCAACAGCAACAAACAAGTCACTTTCTTGTGTACTCTGGCCAAAGTTATTGATTAAAGCGAACTGTCACCAAACACCGGAACAATGATATGCAAGTGATGGGAAAGAATCCATTCCAGGGGATTATGCAAATTTACTCATGTCTCACGAATAATAAGCAATGAAGTTTTGTCTTATGTCATTCGAAAGTGATTTTAATCCGCGGATATGGCAATAAGTGATCTACTGCACTTTTAAACACAGTACAACTCATTTACAGTGCATTGCCGGCGTATATGTTTTACAAACGTGTGAATGTAGAAGCACTTATAAGCACAGGTAGATGGACCAGCCTTGGGATGATTCTCAGTTGATCGCAGGCAGCAGACTAAACTTTTACTCCCACAGTTATGTGGCTACGTGCATTCCAGTCCAGTCAAACTTAGTTTGGGCTAGTCATATTATTTTTAATATAGTTTCTGTATTCCACCTCACTTTGTTCAGATGTTTTGGAACATGAAAAAGTCACACATTGGCCAAACACTCAAACTACGATAAAAACTTTGTTCCTTCCCCACAGCCCAGCTCAACGTTGTGTTGTGATGATGACAGTACAGAGGAAAAGAGTGGAAACCGCAAAGCGCGCACACATACATATGTGTATCTCCACAAGATACTTATTAAATGTTAAATATAATGGAACACGCACAGTGTGGCAAACTTATTCTACAGTAGTATCAACAATAATAGCACAAACTAGTAGATAAAATGTCTCTGGCCCTGTGACTTGTTTATAACATTTTAAACTCGCAGAGCTTCCAGCGTCCATACAAATTTCCCCGGTTTATATGTTATTTTTTTAAATATGATATCAAAGTCCAGAAGTTCCTATGTGAATTATGAATAATCGTTTGTTTTTTTGGATACTTAACAACAATAACTTACATTACACTCCCATTCGCATGAGGACTAAGATGGGAGTATGTATATGTGCTATAACTATGTCAAAAATATCTTGGTCTGCGGAGGCGCTAATACTCCAACAAAGTTAAAAGGAAAAAAAGCACAATGAAGAGGAGCAGCAGGAGTAGGAGTTGTTGGAAGGAACGGCAACAAGAGAACTCTCGATCAAAGAAACTCACTGTCTCACAGCGTATTCCCAACTGTACGCAAATGGACAGTGGTGCAAAGTATGATACGTCTTCTCTTCTCTCTCTCTGTCTCTCGGCTCTCACACACTTTGCTTCACTTCAGTGGTGTGTTCTGTGTGTGAAGAGTTGTTGGAAAAAACTGATGTTGTGCTAGTTGCAAGCTAATTCACTTGCCGACTCTTCTCTTCACTCATTACCATGTTCTCTTCTCTCTATCTTTCCAAGTGAGGAGCAGCAGCATCACTGAACTACGCAGAGGAGTAACTTGCTTGCTTACATGCAATGTCGGTAATATTATTATTATTTCGATACATTCCTTATCATCATCCTTTTCGCTTCCCATGCCATGTGGTGGCTGTCTCTATGCCCTGCCTTGACTTGCCTGATGATCATCATCGTGATGATGATGATGACGATGGTGGTGGTGGTGGTGGTAGTAGCAGTGGTGATGCTTTTTCTTCTCCCTGCCTCAAATCCATGGTTATGTGTTATAATGTAATACTTGTGGATCTTTTGGATGTCTCATCAACATCATCATGATCATCGTTCTCATAATAAGAATCACCAGCAACAAAATCTCAGAAAAAGCCAGTCAGCTTGGCCAGGCCAGCTTGGGAGATGAGATGAGATGATGTGATGTAAGCAAAGGCAAGCTTGTGTGAGGGAAGATGATCACACAGACATCCTTACTTGTATTCCCAAAGAAAAATCAAGATAGAATGTGTGATCATCATCATCATCTTCATCTCTCGCTCTCTTCTGCATCCAAATGTAGTTTTATGCATAATAATAATGCTACACAACCTTTGGAAATTCATTAAATACATACTCATCATTCCATCTCCTCCTCCTCGTCTTACTACTCTGATCAGACGAAAAGTGTGCATCTTTTCTATTCCTCAGTCATTATATTTTTTTATTCAACATTAAATATGCATCGGTATACGTCCTCTCCAATGATCCTTGGCACTACCCTGGCCCTTTCACAGTGGCTGAGCGAGCGAGTTCCAAGCAAAAAGTTGGGTTTAGCGTCTTTCCCATCTGCATATAATATTGAGACTTGCACCAACTCATCTAGGCTTACGAAATAAAAACCATTATTCCTCCTTTCCAGAAACGTTGTTTCCCAATATCCCAATGTAGATGATCATGATGATGATTTCTTCTCGCTTGTCTTTCTTCAAACACACTGACTGACTGACTGATAGCAACTTTGTGATAGTAGGGTATAGTGTTCTTCTTGGGTGCATCGGATGAAATTCATACAATTATTATATAGCATTCTTATTCAAGTGCCTCTGCCGAGCTTCCATGTCTGCATGACTGCATCATTCCGTCAACTATGAAAAATATGCTTTACCCACATCAATTTAGAGAACAGGTAAAGACGAAGCCTTATACGTTGACGTAGGTACGTTCCACTTGGCCAGGTAGGCATTGGCTTTGACTGGAGTCTGGGGAAGGGACTTTCTTGCTCCTCGTTCCTCCGTCATAATAGTACGTGTAGCGTAACTTGAGATGCACAACTCGGAAAGAAATTATGGACGGACGTAGGCAAAGGCTGGAAGAAGCAGCAGGAAGTTTTAAAGAAGTGCACATGTTGATGATAGTTGACGGAGCCTTCATTCTTTCCTGCCTTTCTCTGTTTCTGTATCTTGCAGCTATCCATCACACAAATCCATTTATCCATGCATCCTCCTTTTCCCTCACCCATCTGTCCGTCTTCAATTCATTATGAGGATGGCTCTATACTCATGCCTTTTTTCAGAAAGGCACGTAAGAATAAAAAAGCAGCATGAGCTTCTACTTACTACACAAAAGGTTGTTTGGTAGTTGCATCACTTTATTTATATACAGCACACATTGTATATGGTTTTGTTTGATATAGCGTCAAGTTTAGTCTTGTTTTTTCTTCCCACTTAAAAGGACACAGGAGTTGGGTGTGGGAATGTGGGAGGGAAAAGGAAGATGCCAACCTGTTCATCTCTCTTAACAGTCAAACTCATCATCATCTACAACACGATCTCCTCATCGTTGTCTCATCGTCATCATCTGTTTTGCGGTAGCCTCCGAAGCCTAAGTACCTGCATCACAAAAACGTGTCTACGAATCATCAAATTTTATACTTGGCCAGTCTCTAAAATTTGCGAAGTAATTATTGGTTGTGTCACGGCTTCTACATACATATCACTCTAATAAACCAGTAAGTATTTACTGCTTCTGCATAAAATAGTGGGTGATGGCCATGCCACTACCCAATTTAAACCCTGACTGTAATTAATCATATTTCAAAATACATTCATTTTTTATCCTCACCATTATTGTCGTTTGTGGTGGTCATCCCTACAATTTTCTAATTTCGTTAGTAGCACCTTCTCTATTCTTGCCTGGATTAGAGTTACAACACATCCCATTACATACTACATGGTTTGTGCCGCACTCATAAGTAAGATGGCAATTATATTCTTGTAGCGTACATAATGATGATCTGGGATTTATTTGAAAGTGACTTTTCATTCCCAATACCTGTAAACATACAATGGGAATTTTTTATGAGTGGTATACGGAGAGCACGATTAAGTGGACGCAAAAAACGGGCTTAATTCCTCTCCTTGGATTGGGATATAAAGAAATGATGTACGGTGTTGTGTTGCTAGGTAAGTGTTTTGAATGCCCCATGGTTGTGTACGCAAGCAAGTCGGATAATATTGTAATTCAGCGATCATGTGTACCTTGCTTATGTAAAGTATATAATGGACACAGACACACTGTCATTTTGGCTGGACAAGTTCAGTTGAAGGAGAACATGGTTTCGGTCTGGTGTTAGCGAGCTATGCAATGTAATGCAGTCAATGTATGAATGGATGCAATGAATGAATTACCGTATCATTCTCAAAACAAATCAGAATATTATGCAAGACTTGTAAAAACTAGCTTCATCATTTCATTATCATTTTATTCCAATATGGTTGCACACAACTTCTGGTTTTTTACTTCCTTCGTTTCGGTTCTCTCTCTACTCTTTTTCAGACTCGTAATAATCAGCCAGATTGTTGTGTAACAATGAATGAAAAGACAACCAACATTATACAAAATGGTGTGCCCATCATCAGCATTATATTGGCACTACAAAAAATTGCTGGATGTATAAAATGGGAATGAAATAAATTTGCCACAGCATGATTAAGACCCCACATCCTTCAAGCTGTCACAAGAGATGCGCCAATATTAGGATCTAAAAGGACTACATGGCATTAGCCAAAGAAAATTCATGTGCATTGGATAAATATAGCATCTTCATACGATATGAATTGAATGAGCTCCGAGTTGTAACAAAACTAAACCCTGGTTTATGCCCATTCATCATTAAAGCTAACATGCAATGGGAATTGACGCATTGGTCGGATCCAATCTCAGCTTGAATGAACCTCGCATCACATCCTTTCGTGCAATAATAATATTGATGAAGATGATGTGGTTGCTACAATCATGGATGTCATCCGTCCTCTCGGCTTCATGGGTGTTAATGATCGTGATGAGCTCAAGAAGAATTTACAAATTGATTACCTTTTTTACTGCACGACTTAATTTCCTAAGACATAAATCTGACACCATCATCATTGAAGGGAAGGTAGAGGGAAGAGTGTGTGCGTGTTGACATGAAGTTTGAAGGATGTGGGCCAACACTTGTATGTTCATCAAATTTAGGATGTACATGCTTACTCACAATGAAGAAAGCACTTTTTGCCTGGTCGCCTGACTGTGAGATGAATTAACTTTACATGCATGTTTGATCACGTTATAATTTCGTGAAATAAATAAGTTAGCTGTCGGTGTGTATCCTTTTTGGTGAGTACCCCGCAATGGCATTGCTGTAAAGATAGATTCGATGAGTTTTTGCAAAGAGATTTTCCCCTATTGGATATCTACAACCAAATTTAATTGTTCATAAAACCACCTTCTTAAAGATTACCCGGATTATTGCAGTTTTGCATTAGTCAGTTTAAAGAACAGTGCATTTTAAAATCTGCATCCCAGATTCAGTAAAAAATTTCACATCAAAAGACCAGAACTAGCGAGCTCATTTGTCTACTCCGTATGAATTGTGTACCGATGTGCCAGGGTCATCTGCAAATTCGTGCATTAGTAGGCACACAACAACTACTACCGTGTGGTTAAATAACTTTGGATAAATTATGCATGGATGTTCTGAATTGGTTACATCTTTTATAGTTATCCACATCGGTGATTGGACCAGCAGTATGCTAGTTGCTTACTGCTTCTGTTTGGTGCACCATTTTTTGCAACTGTCAATAATATTATGAATGCCCTAGAAGCAAACAATCAACAAGTTTAAAAGGAGGGAGTGCAATATTTTTCATGATTTGCTATAAATGTCATGTTTTTTCATAAAAGATCGAAGCACTAACAAAGCACGAGAAGCTACAAACCAGAGAGCCGAGAGTTGAGTGGAGTGGAAGAATAATTTAGGTAAGCACCAACAGACAGCAACTACTGCTCCGTAACAAGGGCACAATCGTCAAATACGATGCTAGTTAGAATTGTTCGTGGTGGTAGAAGATGTGGAAGCCAAAAAGATAATCACGGTACTGTCCTTCCTCTGTGTTCCTTCTTGTAATGCTCTTCTCCCTCGATTTTTTTCGCCCTGTAGCTTTTATCGTCATAGTCCACGTTACGCAACAGTTCGTATTGCTTCTTGCTTGTACAAGTGGTTTATAGTTAATGGAATGAGATTCTATTAGAAAAAAGCATGGCAAAAAACAGCATGCATGAAAATCCAGTCAATCCATATCTGATTGTGGGGCATGTACAAGTGGGTCGTAAATGTATGCTGTTGTCCATAAAAATAAAATGATGAAGGAACCAGACAGATCAGCAATTTAAATGCGAAACTTGGATGTAAATGCAAGTGTAACACTTTTTTTTACAAATTCACATTAATATTTACAAAAGTCTATGAGTTGCTTAAGATGATGTTGGAGAAGCAGCTGCGTCTGCAAAATAAATGTATTGCCTTGGTCACTAGTATCATAACTCATAATCCACGTGCAATATAATCACATTTTAATTGCATATTTTTGATGCACTCATCAAACCACTCTTGTGATAGACTCATTTCCGCATTCTAAACATAATTTTTACTAACTGACAAATATCATGGAAGATTGACTGTGAAACATCTTTATTGACATTACTAGCCGATGTTATAAGGTACGATTAAAACAGACTTTGCTTTCATTTTAGAGTGAATATGAAAGACGCCGTTTGGGACATAAAATATTTGAGATGCGTCACAACAGAAAGAATTCAATTTTGCCAAACATTTATACTGCAATTGGACAACTATCTACTATGAAGACTTGTATGAATGGAACCATTTCTTATAGTAAGAAGTCAGTCATGCATGTATCAATGCGTTGCCGAAATTTCCTTGCACGGCATGAACGGAATATGTTTTCACAAAAGGTGAACTACTACTATAGTGCTAAAGAGTTTGAAAATTTTAGAGACTAGATAGCCAGATTTTGTTCCATCCCCCAAATTTTCTGCTCTCTAATTTATGTATATTACAGTGTTACATGAAAATCATCTTATTGAATCTGAATGACGACCATTTCTAATTGATGCCTCCATTCCTCAGCAAGGTCAAGTCAACGCATTGCTTTCGGAAACTCGAGCACTGTGTCGTAATCATTGAAATAATATTGATTTAAATAATCATACGTAACGTAAAGTAAGTCATTAAACTTTGATGATAATGTGATGACACAGCTGCAGAGCTGAACAGAAGGAAGTACTAAATTCCAACGTGGAGTATCCAAGGTTTACATTGCCACATGGACATTAATTTGCAGCCAGAAGCAGCTGGGGGTTTAATTGTTACAATTTAATGGCTACAAAAATTAACATCCCCCAGAACACAGAGTAGTTAACTCTCACGGCGCGTTTTAACAGATACAGACCAATCTGCATCGTCAAGCAAGGGGGTTGAAGAAAAGTCAAAAACATGATTCATTAGTAATCTGTTTTAAAGGGTAAAGAGCAGAGAGACCTGCTATGTTATGTTAGCTAAAATTATTGAATCAAAGGTCAACACCAGTACGAAGGCCACCTTCACAGTTTGAACGCGTAGATCTTTATTCTGCCATGATTATAAACAACATCTCTCCACCTCAACAGAACATCTTGTCAACGATCGAAAAAATGAAATTTTCAAGTGAACATGTTTTCATGTCTGTGTCATGAGAAGTGCACATTTACATTCAATTACTTATACAAACCCTAAACCCTCATATTTAATGTATTTTTCTTTAATTACTTCTGTCATGATATGTTTTCTTCACCCATCGGGGTTGTGGTGTGCTAGTGTGTAGGAAGTTAAGATTATTTGCATTGGTTGTTTTTTTGAAAACTGATTTGTATTATATCGCATAAAAAGGCAAAAGCAAGTTATGAACATACTAATTATTGCTGGGTCTAACATAGCACAGTACATTTTTTTAGAAGGAATGACACAAAAGTACAAAAGGCGTTTGTGTTTTTTGAAGGATTATTCATTTGTCTATGAACTGAAGCAAACATGAAGTGGGTTGATCCATTTACTTCCATGGGCCATCAATTTGTCTTTTATTGGGAGAGTTCTACAAGTTTATGAACTAAAATTCACATTTTCTAAGCATGAAAAGATCTATATTTCTTGTTGGAGTTTTAATGTAAAAAATTGTACAAAATAAAAACATTTGCCACCTTGTAGAAGTGAACAAGGTAGCGAAGAAGGTAATAAATTGTAAGAAAATCTATTAACATCAATGTTTTAATTTTGCAAACTACAAAAATTAAAATTGATGAGGTTGCAGTTGTTAGGAACAAATTTTCTTTAGCATATCATCTTTGTAGACCCTGTGCACGCAGGTAAAATATCTATGGCACGGTTTAGAATTTGTATTTGAACGGTTCGATAAATATTATATTAAAAGCAGGACGCAAGCAAAATCGTTTGTATAAAAATCAGATTGTTCATTTCTAACGGCAAATTTGGCAAAATCTATTCAACCCAATTTTGTGCAAATTAACATCATTGAGTGGAATTCTTAGGTATGTGCATGCAAAGGTTAGCAACTTTTCTCTCGAAATCATCACACAATGGTTTTACCAGCCCAATTTCGCATGTCACAAAGATCCATGTAATTAGCCAAAATACCATGAAAAATTTGAAAAAATTGAATGGTGGTCACATGCGTGCTCGGGAAGGAAAGTTTCCTCATACCATTGTTTCTGTGAGTTGGATATTTTATAGGGTTTAGTTGAAAATAGAGAGCTCTCTGTGGAGCTGGCTATATGGTACATTCAAATGAGATAGGGAAAGAGATTCATATCATACCGTGGGAATGTCCATCGGCACAGATGAACCCTGCAATAACCTCTCCGTTTTACTCCTCCATCTACATATCTTTAACTAGCCATGACTGTCATAAAGTAACACCATTACTGTTCCTCTATATAACAGGCTACGCTTTGTATTATCACTTTCAGCGTCTCCTCTTCTCCTTCGTATACCTGAAGAAAGAAGGCACGTCAAGTATCTTGCATGCTTGCACATCATAGAATGTACCTCTCGCTAGCTGACTGCATTATGATTCTAACGACACAACAGCGTTAATGTAAAACTCTTTTTCCTTTCTCGTCTTCAATTTAAAAGGCATACGCAACACAACTTACGTCCATGTAAACAGTGTAAACAACTGAGGAACAGAGGAATGTAAAAAATGAGAGAACCAAAGGGATCTCATCTGAAATCATAGGAAAGGTTAATAAGTAATACCTTTGCTTTTTGGATAAATGATAACGCAAAAATGACAGAAAAAAGAGCCCGTTCTGAACGACGAAGTCGATGCCGAGGTGACGCGTAAAAGGTTGAAGGCGTGTATTGAGGCATGTATATTGCATGCATGCCCTGCTATTTGGATGTTCACTCGAAAAGTCTACGTAATGTACACTATTACCATGTTTTCGTTCACTCACTCACTCGTTCTCGTCGTCATCATCATCATCATCATCAACCTGAGAAGATGCTCTTCGTTTGACCTGTCGAGTTCTGACTCTCGATGGTTTATATTCAAAATGACGCCCAATGCAATGGAATCCTTGATTATCTTGATGATGATTATAGTTCGATGGTTCGACAGATACAGTGAAAAATAGATATTGCTTTTTTGTGATCTCCAACTTTTTTATATAGATGAAGCACTCTCTGTGTGTGTGATAAGGGTGGCAAGTCGTGTTTGTATTACACTTTTGTGATTTGCTCAAACTTTCATTCAATAATGTGTATCTTTAAGGAGAGGAAAATGCACTTTTCGTAAGTGATCCAACTCTGCTGATTATTAATTATAGAGTTGCACAAATTGCATGCATCTCAAGAGAGCAGAAATGAGCTAAATGATTTGATGTGGGTTACCTTTAGGTAAGCTATATGGAAGTGATGCTGAGTTGTGATACTTGCATACATACTATATTTATATATGAAATGATATATTATTTATTGAATAACGTGAAGTTGTAGTTGCTCCTATCATCTTCCATCGAGATGAGTTCAACAATTCGTCTCTTGTTTGCATGCGAATAGGCATTAAACATTTTTAAATCTTAGGGAAGTGGAAAAGGACGATTGCAATTTTTCATGCCGCTTTTCCTTCAATGTTCATCCTCCTTATAACTTAAAGGATATGGTTTAGTTCTACTTGACAAGTTGGGAGTTTGTTTTGGGAATAAATCTCGAAGCTAGTTTCCATCCTATTTGTTTTGTTTGCTTCGCTTCTACAAAAGTCAAAAGGTTGTCCTCAACCCTAACAACCTTATCAAGTTGGCTGAACCAGTACAGTTGTAGTAGGTATGTATGTATGAATAAATTCACAAGTATTTTTTTTCCAAACCGGCTGGATACTCTGTATTTGGCCGAAATAAAAACAATGTGAAAAAGTTGAAGCTGTATATTTTTATATATTTGAATATGCATGCGTGTCAGGTGCTTTACTGGCAACTCTTTAAACCGTCTACAGCCATTTAATATTTACCTACACATTATACGCTCTTTCGAAGCTACCCCAACCATTTTCATCCTTTCAGATTATCTGCAGGCGCTACACGACTTTTTCGCAAGATCGGGTACTTTCCCTATATGCATTTTATTTTTCATTCTCATCATCAGCAGACAACCAGACTCTTCTTCCTACTTGCTTCATACTTCAATACTCGTTGTCATCATTAATACATTCCTCGCTGTCTGTTTGTGTTGCAATCACAAACTTTTACCATACGGCACAAGGTGCAATGATGCGTGGCGCACTGACTTTGCTAGCCTATTCTTATTAGGTATTCCTTTGGAATCTCCCATAAACAAGTGATAAATGTGCTGAAGCTCACCATCATATCACGAAATAACATTAATATCTTTGCATGGCACACCATTTTTTATGCATAGCGTCGTAAGAACCTACAACACTAAAAAATGAGGTTCTCAGGACCATAGGATACCAGCACCACCATCGTCCATTCATTTCACACGCCATGGGCTGATACTGATGGAATGGCGATAATGATTTCGACTACAATCTCTCCCAGGTACTTTAATTGCTTGCATATACTTATGTAGGTACTTGCTCCTATGCACAAATATATGTAGTACAATGTAAACCCCTCCATACGTATTAGCCAAAACAAGTACCGGGGTAATTAATAGAATGAAATGAAACCTAACAGAGAGGTAACAACTTTCACATAATTTCACTTGGAATTCATGGCTCAGTTTTTTATCGAATTGCGGAAGTGTTGCGCACAAACACAACCAAACTGTAAGTATTTATAACACAGACACCTGGTAGAGATTATAAACTTCACTGCGAATTTCGTTAGCCAGGTTGCAACATGAGTGCAAATTGGTTTCATGCATGGAGCCAAAGATCATATACGCATGAATCCAAATTACTGACAGGCTCAAAAAATCATTTTAATTGTAAGTCTTATGTAATTTCCTCATTCTCAGCTTCGGATTTCTTTTCACACCATTGTCTACAAGAATCTGGACAAGGAAGTTAGAAATCATGAATTGCCGATTACAATTTTTTATCTGTTGTTTTCTCATCTGAGATCCAATACTGGCTCTTGCATCTTGGTTTTAACAAATTAACCATAGTTCCTATTTGAATAAATAAGCGAATTCCTCTATAAGGTGGAACATAATTGATTGACTCCTACATGTTTTGATGCAACCTTCGTAAGAATACTATTAAACATGGAGTAGGAATATATTATTTGTTTAAAAACATGCCAAGAAAAATCTCACTGTCAGAAACTTGCTCTTAACAAATTAGCAGGGCTAATATTAAGTATTTTCGTACTCCATTGGTTATGTGTTGTCTTTCAATAGTAATTGAAAGCAACATATCTGTCACAAAGACAAGACCAAAATTGTTTCTTGATTTGAATCAAATCAACTGAAACTGTAACCAATTTGGTGAAACAGTAGCAACAAAAAAATCAATACCAGAGGTACCTTTCTGATGATCGATATAAAACGGAAATCCCAAACCAGTGACTAGACAATGAAAATAAAGAAGTGAGCGGGTGAAAAGCAATGGAATAAGTTATTTAAAGCCGATTGCTTGAAAAAGAAAATCGGTTGATTTCATGGAGTGGAAGCATTGGCACTACTTAGAAGATTAATATTGCAACTCAATTGAATATTCACCGGGGTGATGTGCGATCATTTACAAATTGTCCTCAAAAGGATAGTTCACAAATTCGTTCTTGTTTCAAAATATGATTTGACTCTACAGCCTAAGTATACTTGATGGGATCTAAAAGTCCAGTAATTAAATTCCCCAAAACTAAGTCAAAATGAGACTGACGATCTGAATGTATGACACAAAAACTGGCAGAGATAGAAGAGCGCGTTCTCCAATGTAATTTGCTATAGATCCATCCATCACCATAAATTTATTATTTTATTGCTTTACACTTAAATCTTGCGTGCGACAAATTACTACCTTTTGGTCTAAATTATGAAGCACCATCAATTCGTCACCATCATTAATGCAATTGAGATCAGTTTCGCTCACTCTTAATGATTAAAATTATGTCCGAAAATTGGTTTGGGGAAGATCTTTCAAAGTTCAAGAGATCAAAAGTTAATGGATGGCCCAAATGCGGTCGTCAATCACATCTATGCTCGGCAAAAATCAACGAGACGAATTCCGAGAATTTGTTTTCTGCTTGCCCCTCCATATCATTTCATTTTCATTGTGGTTAGAGCTTCTCAGAAGTTTCCTAGTAAACGTGTTTTCTAAGCTAATTATGTTCACCAAAATTAGTAAATGTTTCAGTAATTGTGAGGGGTCTGTCTCAAAAAGGTGGGCGAAATGGCTAGACAACTAACATCCTCACATCACCAGTCAGCACTTGCTTGGCAAATATCGTTGTTGTCAGGAAACATTCCACAATGGATTTGAGACTGATTTGTATGTTTGTAAAGGTAAGTTGTCAGTTCATCCTTCAACTAATCATTCATTACAGAGCACTCACCTCAGATCAAGAAGACCAAGAGTGTCAAAGAATCTGTATCTTTCTCAGTCAAGTAATGAGTCAGTCAGTGACTGTCAGTTTCACCATGATTTCTGTGCCATTCCATTTTTTGTAGCCAAAGCTCACTCTGAATGGTTGCTCTGCGGGCAATGAAGCATCCTGCAGTCACATCTCCTCGCTGTCAAAAAGGTGATCACACAATAATAGTATACACATAATATCTTGTGAGTAGTGAGACAAAAGGGGCAAAAAAATCTGCCGAGAGGCCTCGTTTAATCAATAAGTTTAATGGCAACATCATCAATTTGGAAAGATAAGATGGAAACATCAACCCAGACAAAAGCGGCACCGTCATAAATCTAGCGCACAATCCGATTTGAGCATAAGCAACGTAATTATTATTACTACGGGAGGGAATCAAAATTGACAACTCAACATGCCATTCACAGTTGTTGCCTGTTAGCAATACGAAAACACATGTTGGTTGAACAGGCGCCGAAGTGCGATGGATCGATGACGTCTTCCTTCACCTGCTTTTGATTTCTTTGCAATGGTGCCCCTCGATTGAAATGATGTTGTGATTTTTATTGTTGGATAGTTCCCAGCTTCATAAAATTAATCCATTCATCTGTATTGGGAGGAAACGGAATCAAGCGAGTGAAAAGAAATCTCAGCTCTGATTTGCTTGTCTCAAGACTCCCCATTTCTGGGATTAACAATGCATAATGTGAACTCATTGTTGACCATCATGGGTTTTTGGTTTGCCTGCTTTTGCCTGTGGCTAGTCAGCAAACTTTTTTTTGTTTCTTCGTCCCTCGTAGCAACCTGGTAAATAATGTACGCCAAATCATGTAATATGAGCACGTAGTGTGAAAGGAGTCTATTTAGTCAGTATGGATTATATTGACACAGATAAAGGTGGTGGTAGTGAATGTGGGAGAGAGGATAAAGATTTGAAAGGATTGTAATCCGTGATCCATTCTAGCTTTTCGGCTTGCTGAGTTGTTGACATGAGGGGAAGAGAGAGAGAGAGACTGATATAATTTTCCTCGCAGAAAGATCAGGAACACATAGATCAATAGATGCAATCAGCACCTGACAAAATCTCACACATGCCCTCATCTAACAAGTACCCACCAGCTATTATAAAATCATTAGTGGAAATGGCTTTGCTCCTAGTTCTGATGATTTGATTTTGTGCTCACTTGCCTCTCCGTGGATTAAGCATAGCCATAGCTGAAAGCATTTTTTATTCGATTTTAAACACTTTTTTTTGCTGCGGTTCAACACTTGTTAGAATTTGGAATTCTGGGAAACGTCAATGTAACTCTTGCAACATTCGGCTGGTACGACCGACTGTTAACTCTGTCATGTTTTTGTCGTAATACGGATGTTACGTATGCAATATCAATTTAAATCTAATACTTTGTTGAAAAGAGAGATTATTCACATTTTAGACAGGAGTAGCAAGAAGTCCGCGACTATGCAAAATTTTTCCCTTCGTGAAAGACCTGAATGTAGCACATCATCAACCAGATCATGACTGTTGAGCCTGATTAATTTATCTGATGTGATAATTTGGTCTTATCGCTGACAAATATGCAACTTACCAATTTCTCAAGGTAATCGCTCCAAATCTTGATTGTTATCTTGGGGAGCGCTGAATTTGTTTTGTAATCCTTTGCAAGCAATACACGTATCATAGTTGGGGAGAGACCGAAGAATTAGAAAGCGTGTCTTGATAGGATGATTTATGCACATATTTGCTGTTCCATTACCGAACTCCATTATAATTGCATTACTCCAAGCAAGTTACATTTATCTGCTTATATGTTACCATTGCTGGTTTTATTATATATAAATGTTATTTACACCAATCTAATTTTTATTGTATCCTATTTCTACACCGGCTAACCTTGTACACCAATGCATTTTACTATTACCGCATATCCTTGTGTAGTTCCTTCTCGTTCAATCAAAAAAAATCTTGTTGAAGAAATAAAAACAAAATCCACAACACACGATGTAATTGTAATATATTCCAATCAAGTGGAGATTGCTAATGGCATGTCGTACACAAAAGTAAACAGCAGCAGCATCTCGCAGGTAATTCAACAGGAGCGGTTTGTAAGTCAAGCTATCAAACGTACCATGCATGTCGTGTATTTACATGATAATATCATTAAAAACGATTGCTTATTCTTATCCAAGTACATATCGTGGCATAAATGATTTTTTATAATAAAACTAAATGGATTTATAGCAAGTGTGTGCCTTGTGTTCAAGAAATTGCATGATGAAACAAGTAGATCTCAACCCGATCCAGTTTTCTTTGAGTTGAGACAAACCGGTAAAAATAAACTTTGCATCACATTATATTTATGTCAGTATCAAGTGCATTTTTTTCATCAAGCCTGAAATGCATCATTGGATATTAATAAACTTGAGCCATTGCTGATTTCATCTTCATAAATATAAAACATTTAACTCATCTGCGGGTGAGATGTAATCTCAAAAGTAAAAATCAACCAACACAGTTAACTTCAGAAAGGACCATATAGCAAGGTATACTTACTTATAATATGATATACAACAAGGTATTCAACACACGCAGGTCACTCATGCTATTCTTCCTAGTCACAAAAAAATCTTCTCATTCGGCCCCACACAACAATATTTATTGGCAATTTATTGACGATCAGGTTGAATGGGATAGAGAAGTGTGATGAATGTGTGAGCTATAAACATTTGCATTTGGCGTTGCCGATCTTGAGTAAAATTCATCTTGTGGTGGTAATAAGGGATCATTTTGCATGCAGACAAGCATTACAACAAAATGATCACAGTCTCCATCTCCAGCCTTTCAGTTGGGCTGCAGAATGTTACATTGTAGATTTCCCTTCTCCTCTTGCAAAGAAACGGCACCGTCAACTCAATGCTGCCGAAGAAGGCAAGAGATCTTTGGGATATGCCAAGATAGGTAGAGATGCATGACTAAATGTGTAAATTATATTACCATCAAATCAAATCCGGATTCATTGTAAAAATTTGTTTATTGTGAGGATATTGCAGTGGTTGGCTTCAAACTGGGAATTATTACTAGGTGCACTGCACTTGTATAGAAAAAAATAATGTAGTGTGCTAATGGACATCAACAATATTGTAGTTGAACCATCATCATCATCATTTCTTTTTTCCATCACAAGTAAGTGTTTTTTCCATCTTGCATTTAAATTTCGGGATCATTATAATGGTAAAATTACCAATCATAAGAGAAATTTCACATTCCGAGACAAGTTTCTAAGATGGTAATATTGGAGGATAGAGTTATCATTAAGCCATAAAACTTTATGAGATAATCTGATATATTCACCGTGAGAAGTGACAAAAAATCGATATGCCTTGAGAGGGCAACTCTTGGCCGTGATAAAATATGATGATATGATGATGCTCTGTTGTGATCACTTATGAATCCGCTGGTGCAATCATTAAAAATGGAATGTTGAGCCAAACATCATAACACAACCAGGCAGAAACTACATGCGTCATACCCTCTTACCCAAAATGTAGCAAACAACCAAAAATTGCATACAAATGATTATTGACGATGCAACAATGTAGTATTTTACAACAAACGACTTTTTTTGAACAGTTCTAAACATAGTCAGTTAAAAAATCTTTCATTATCTGCAAAATCATAAAATGCATATTTTTCGCAATGACAACCCAAAGGTTTCGGCTTAATAAACATTCAATAAAACTAACACGTTAAAAAGGAAAGCGCAAACTTCAGGTCATTTAATAAATCACTGTGCAACGCAAGAAGATCAAAGAAGAGTTGTTAAAGTTGTTTCATTCCGTAATGATTTTGGGGCAACTTGCGAATGTAAAGGTTCTCACATCGCATCGTACTGAATGGACTGTAACTTCTTACTTATTCCGACTGAACACAACGGCAACGGATTTCACTCTTCCAAAATACCAAGGCAATGAAAACGGTTATCTGAAATCTATTCAATTTCTTATCAGTTGTAATAAGAGCGTATTTTGGCTACTGACAAGTTTTTGCGGCATATGAGCATAACACCAGTAGCAATTCTAGGATATTTTATTAGCATCAAGTGCAATGTACGGATTAGAAGAAAACCTGTGTCATTTCCCAACAAACATTAAGTTGTAGTAACACCTACGAGTGTAAATTACTGTGATATTCAAAACTTGATTTCACATAGGTTAATTAGTCCAATCACCTTAAATAAGTGATAATTTTTAAGGTTTGGACAATAAACCGAGCATACACTTTTACCACTAATGTGTCAATATACACAGTTCAAGAATTGGTTCAGTTTATTGGGTGTTGCAAAGAGCACACATTTTTAAGTTCCGCTCATTACCATTATCACTACAATCATTAGCTTTATTCGTCTTGTGAGAAAAATCAGACGGTGCACAGGTAGGTTTGTTTATTTAAGTTTTATTGCACTCACGGTAATTTTGGCCAACAAATGAATCATTGTAACCCAGATTAACAAGCTACAGTCCTTCTTTACTCTAACAAACTGCCGGTTTTGTGCATCTACCATGTTTTCTAAGTAAGGTAATATAATAATTCTTACGTAAACGAATCTCGTTGAAAGATAAATGATTTGAATAATTGCCGACAACTCAGAGTTGTTTTATGGCTGATGAGCAACGTCAATGAATTTCTACCGATAATAAACAGCCCATCTATTTCTTCTGAATATTAAAAAGTGTCGAGTGAGTGAGTTATCGAGGGCTGCTGCTGTACTTTCCGTTATACAGTGTCAGCTTTGGGATATTGGCAGCACCCAACTGCAATAATTATTATTGAGCTAAATAGGAGCTGGATAAAAAAGTTGCTAATTGTAAAGAGCCTTTTTATGTCACATTCTAAGACATTTTTGTCGCCCACCTGTCGCTCCTACTTGATCGTTAAAATGGGAGCCTGAAGCAAATTTCATGAGCCAAACTCCTTTACTCACATTATTAGCACGACTATTACACAAAACGAACGCTACCGCATTACCACCTCAAACGATGATGTTTTGATGGGCCTTCAGGTTCAAGTCTTTGTGTGGCTCATTTTACACATCTTCAGACATGTAGTTAGATAAAATAAATAGCTTAAATCGTGCATCACAACTAGAGAAAAAATGTGATTTGATGATACGGATGCTATTCAAATTATAACATTAAGCTGGTGATACAAATTCAGTCAGACGCTTTCTACTTGCAAAGACAACAAAAATTGCAGAAGATTTATCAGCGCACAAGGTTCGGAGAATGAATTTGCATAAACTTTTATTGTCCATATAGTTATTCCAATCACAACCAGCCACACCACCAACGACCGTGTGTGTGTACCGTGCATGGCAGCCAATATAACTAGAATGTAAATTAAACATTGGCGAGGAAACGTCGAAGTCCTGGCACTCAACATATTTAACCTCTATGTGGCATGGGCTGGCCCTCTTGTAGCGTATACTATTACCATTCTTGAAACAACTTTTATATGCGCTATTTGCAAGTGTGGAAATTAGCGAGATTATAAAAGCGCAATTAACATTGCCAAAATCACATTGTTATGATGATATACTAAAGCCACCCAGCTTGCATGCCGGATCTTCAAAAGAGCAAGGAGATTCTGATTGCTACACCAAGAATTATATTATAAAAGGCTGTGTTCGGCAGTTAACATGCAAAATGTACATTTTGAACAATGTCGTTTCTCTTTTTTCTGATTTCACACTACACAAAAAGAAACTTGTCTCTCTGGCCTGGCCAAACTCAAGGAAAATGGTCGTAAAGCTCTTCGCCCCGCTTTCAATTTACCTCAAAACTTTTTCAACTCAAAATTGCCTTTGCTCAACATGTACCAGAATTGAATCTACATGTGCAAAATATATTGAATTTCTATAATTCTTGTCTTGAATAGGATTGACTTACTCATCATGAAACCCAGCATCAATCCAGAAAAAGCTAGTGGACTGCGTTGCATAAAAAATGTTCTCAGGATTTGATCCGGATTTTGCATCTGGTTTATTTTGCGTAGATGCTTTTCTGATCGAGCCAAATTCTTTTTCACTATACATGTGAAAAATTGTCAGAGATTTTTGGTCATTCAATTTTGCTAACGTCTCTACAACCATGCGATTTCGTATGTATTCCACATTTCTTAGCCTGTAGCATCCGCACAGCATGGTAGCACCAACATTTTAGTTTCAAATTTTTTGGCCAAGTCTGTCAGAGTTTCTTGGGGCCTTGGCATTAATTAGCGCTAAGAAGTTTCTTAAAATGGAAGAAAATCTCAAAAAGTAAAATTAAACAATAAATTCCCTTGTTGTGCATTTTTATACCCTGGGGTCCCTCTACTAAACCAATGCATACATATGAATTCCTCGATTCGCACAAAAAATAATGAAACATTTAAATGATGTGTCTAATCTTATCAAACCAGTTTTGAAGCTGGTGTGAATAATTTTGCCAAATAGCTATAAAATAGATGAACGCACATTTTGGAGGCGATCGGAAAACCAAAAAAACCGAAAATCATCCCAAATAATTGAAAGTTTTGTTTGTGAAAATTTGAATGTCTTAAATGTATTAAATAGTCAATTTAATATCATCAGTATAGTATTATTTGCCAACCAAAAAGATCTCGAGGTGCGAGTGCAACAAAATTACTGGTAGAAGTAGGCATTAAAATATCGAATTGTACAACGGTTGCAATGAACCCCTATTGAGATTTTAAAATCATTTTATTACAGCAACGTACTCATCATCATGATGATGATGATCGTGGTCATCTTCTTCATTTCTAAGCGATTACAACACAACACACCACCACATGGCATGTCATATACTTATCTTGAATTATCCATCAGCTACGGAATCGTTTTTTGTTTATGTTTGCCTTTTTGTACTGCTCATAATTTTGTGCCTTTCCACTTAATCAGTATTCAGCATGCATTGAGTTCCTAATTTCAACATAATAATTCAAAATATATACACACAAACTGAGGAGAAGGCAGGAGATGGGGTTGTGAACTGACCAACCCTCCTTTCAAGCTCTCTGTCCCACCCAAACAACATCGGTCAGCAAAACGATTAAAAAACAATAAAAGCGACTGATCATCATGTACTACTATTACCATCATTACAGCAGAGCTGAAAAAATTAAGCAGATGCACCTGAATGAGAAGAGCGCCAGCACATCACATCACGATACCTTTTTTTCGTGACTTTTTTCACTTTTTCATCTCCCTCTCTCCATTTGTCTCAATATTTAGTTTTTATTCTAGTTTGGAATCCACTGTGATTTTTAACTTGTTCGAGACATCGAGACTCTAAATTTAAGGAAGACCATCAAGTGAGCAAATGTTGACTGTAATCAAAATGTATTATTTTATACTAATATTGTTATGACCAGCGGCATTCTAATTGCCAGATCGAACAACGCTTATAATTATTTTTACGCGAATCTTGTAATTATCGTATGATTCTTATATAATAAAAAAACTACCAGTCCTACAAGATAAAAGGTTTGACGCATTAGTAAGAAATGGAACAAAGTCACGTTGTTAATTACCCTGTCGTAACACTATAGTGTCGACGCGACGGTTGAGAAGATGATATTGTTTCATGTATCCATAATCATAATGCTATCAAATGTCTTTTTAAGCCACAACTTGTAGCCAGCCGAGTACATGTTCCATTTGCTACACCTTTTCTTTAATTTTGTACACATGGCACGTGTGTAAATTGTTCATAATCAGGCAATCTGCAGAAGTGAACACTAAAAATGCAGTGCCATACCATTTCTCAAAAAGGGTTTAATCTAGTGTTACCACATGTTTTGATGCTTGCGCAGATAGAACATTTCTGTAGAGGCCGAGCGTACGGTTTCTTGTCAAACGGGGTAACTTAACACAGACTCATATAATCACTACTCGTTCATGTAATTTGAGTGAAAAGGAAAGACCTTGCTAACGGACTAATACCAGCTTTTCATTTATTCTGAATTATAGCTACAAGTGCTGAAATGATTTGTCAAATTACTGTGCAAGTGTGTGCAATGCGCTGGTTTTTATTGGTAAATAAGATTTTGCCGATAAAAGATGATTGTTGCCGACTGATCGAGATCAATTTCATGATAATATCTGATAATACAAGCTTCAAGATGTAATCACAATGAGACAACGTAGAATTTCAGTAATTTAGGAATTGGTATGTTTTACAATGTAATCACAATGACAAACATGGTATTTCAGTAATTTGGAAATTGGTATGCTTTGAGGTGTAATCACAACAGTGCAACGCGATCTAAATGCTTGAAGATGTAATCATAATGGAACAACGCGATATTTCAGTAATTTGGAAATTGATAATGTTATGTTTTTTGAAATGGATTATGATCAGAACAGTATTGACGTGGTTGATTGTAGGTATTCAGTGGTTTAAGATTGTCTTACCAACTTACAAAAAATACATGCAAACGATGTTTTTAATGTGAGCATGGCGACGTAACAATTTGTAATTTATCGACAATCTGGCGGCAACTCTTACTGATCTATGATTAGGCTAATGTTTTTATGCAAATTTATCACATCAATTTTTTGAAATATAGAGTTTAAAGTTAGAAGCAGAAATTTTACGTAATCCATTTTTATCTCGGACCGTGTAATTCCAAAAACTGGTGCAATCACAATGCCTGTGATTCCGTAGTATCTAAAGTTCAGCTCTAGGTGTATGATTTTATGAACCAGTTTGCGCAGCAGATTAATATGTAACCATTGACGCCTAATTTTATGCGGATTTTTTATTCAATATTAGGTTTACTGCGCGTCAGCAGGAATTCTGTGTTTGTGCAGGTAAAATTCGTTATTCTTTTACATATAATGTTCTTCTTCGAACGATAATATATGGCTTTAGGTTCATTAAAGTTGATTCCGGGTATTATTAGGATAGTCAACCTAGAGAGCTGGTCTAGCTGGGGCATCATTGGTCATGCAAATGGACGGTTGAATCAAGTAGCAATAATTACGCACTAATGATACGTGAAACAAGAGGGAACTCCTTCAGTCTTTCAGTCAGTTGCCAAATTAAATAATGTATGTGAATAGTTATTTGCATGCAATGAAGGGTTTAAATAAATATGTATTTATTCCCCACTGAAACCCATATTCATGGGGTTTCGCTTCTGATGCCACTTTTTTAAACATGGCATACAACTAGGATCTGATGTGGTGCACACGCAGAATCTTTTGAGCAGTATCGTGCAAACAAGCAAAAGGCTGTGATGATTTTTTTAATCAACATATAAAAAATCCGTCCGGCTCCACAAAACTGCATCCCTGACAAAGCTTTTGCATCACATTGTTGAGTCGTAACAGCAAAATTTGGTTTGAAACCAATATTACAAGTCAAATCAATATGCAGACAATACTGGGATAATTTATACGTGAAAAAATATAATTCTGTTGTTTTGTAAATGATACTAGCACCACAGAAAAGACAAAAAGTTATGCTCTGCGCATTTTGTTTCTACTTTTGAGTGAGTTTAATAACGTACTTCAAACCCTCAAATTACTACACTGATTCATTATTGAAGTCAATGAAAATGCAGATATTCTTCATTATTTGTGAAAAATTTGACCACAAAAATTATCGGGATTTTGTTGTTGGTAAAAATGGGTGGCTTCTGCAGCCCCTTGTAATTTATCTCGAAACGATGGAATACACAAGTAGTCGTTAGATCACACGGTAAGAAAATCATTGAATCAATATGCCGTCGAAGATCTATCAACGTCAAAATCGTTGTAAATGTCAGAATTAGAAAAACATCTTTGGAGGCTAGCTGTAATTATAACAGAAACTTGAACGAACATCAATATTTCTAGGAACCAGTGACTATGTACGATATTGATTTTATATGTTCGTGAATTGAATAGGATGATCTAACCCAATCGTCAAGTAAATAAACCAAACACATCACAAATTGAAAATTTTCGTCCTTTCCAACACGACATCAACGCTGTAGCTGCAAGGTTTTGATTTGTTGCAAGCCCACAAATCTAGTTTTACTCTAAATGTTGTTAATTGTTTGCTCTCTTCGTCGAAGACAGATTCCTCAAAACTAGAAGCCTATGAACTATTTTCCACCCAGCTTCCGTAAGACGCGCACAAGAATCTACATCTAGCATCAGCAATGAGGCTACTTGTTTTCACAAACAACTGACAGAATTCTTCCTTTTAGCAATTTTTGGGGATGTAGACATATTAATTTGGGGTTGATCAACCTGACGTTTTGAATGCATGTCATGCAAGTTTTCAACTTTTTTTAACAAAAAAGTTTTGTTTAAAATATGCTACTAATCATATCACAGTGCCAACAAAATCCCCTGGTGAAGTAAATTGAATGCAGAATCGTGTACAAGTCAAAAATGTACATATCCACATGCACTAGAGTAATTTTACAAACAAATCAGAAATGAAATGAATGCTTAATGGTAGGAAAAGTAAGAAAATTTTTGGTTGCAAAAGTAGAAGCTCTTCTCTGATTTGGTTGAGGAGGGGACAAGCAAATAATATCAAGAAAAATTAGAACTACACTATCACAAACAACACGTATTCACCTGACCTGTCATAACACATGAATGGATGGATAGATAGTATATGTACGTACAAGGAGTAGAAAATGCATCTGTTAGTTAATATATATTCATTTGTGAAAACTGCCATGTCATCTTTTTTTAGTGAATCTTCTTTTATCTAAACACATGCATTTCAGAATATGAGGTCGCTACAGGCGATTTATTAAGCTTTTTTGATTATTTCATGTAAAATGAGATGCAGCAAATAGTTATTAAATGCAAACTATTGCATTTTTTATACAATATACAATTCAATGAGACATGACGAAAAAGGTCAGTTTTTACTTCACAGTTCCCTTTTCTGTCACAATTTTCAGCAGGAGATGCATTAACAACAGACAAGTTGACTATTGCTGTTTCTACAGCAGAGAACACCGTGTACATAAAATTACCTGAGGTTCTGCGCAGTAGCAGAATCAGTAGCATGCAATGCCAAATCGCCTCAAAACAAAACAAAAAGACAGGTAAATAGGTAGTTTTGTGGCATGCCTACTTTTTCGTAAGGTGGGAGAAGACGGCATGCATTTTAATTTTAATCAGAAAGGAGTAAGCAAATGAAATATTTTAGTAAAATGTGTCTTCTCTTTGTGAAGTCAACATCAAGAAAAAACCCCTCTGTCAGATATGAGTGCAATCTAGGGCTAATTGCTTTAAGAATAAAATTCCAAAATCAGGCGGGGGTAATCAAGATATTCATGAAATATGCATATATTAATATGCTCAAATAGCACCCGCTGATTATTTTGAGATCAGCACACTAATTTAATTGAGTTTCGCAGAAAATTGTCTTACATAACCGTTTTGCCAGATGCGGCAGCTCGCAATTTAGTTTTCCAGTGTTTTTTTCTCGCTATGCATAATAAAAACCTTTGGGTTTGCACCTTTTTTGATTTGTAATTTTATGGGTGCCATTGTGAAGCATTGACGAGCATTTGGGTAGAGTTGAATGTGTTATAACCCAAAAATTAAATTTATAGTCAATAAGTGTGAAAACAAGATTTTTGGGTTTAGAAGGGGAGTTTGCACCCAAAACGTTTTGATGTTTCGAAATTTGTGCAAAAAAAGTGCACACAACACAATCATGATGATTTGTCCTTTCGCTGATCATGTAGGTTTAAAATGTATGCAGGTATGCTTGCTTACTAGCCTTCTATGTGATTATGATTAATTACTAGATAGACATCACATCACGTGTAAAAATATACACAAGTTGAAGAAGATCTGTATGGATGGACTAAAAGGGGATTGTTCGCATTTTGGTGCACTCGCATTCACCACAAGTAATTTTGGCCTCTGACCTGTAGCATGCGATGTCTAATGATTTCACCTTACAGAAATCAAACGTCAAAACCATCATTTTTTTGTACAGATTCTGTTTATTTTTTTATTCAACACGAGTACATGTCAAGTAAATTATTATGCGCATCATCTCTTCTCTCGATCATCATCACGTAAATTACGAATCTGCCAATTGCATGAAAAGCTCTGAAGCCAAAACTCAATTTGATTGTTTACATTCCTACATTTTAATTGCAAAGTGGTGTGGCGGAGGAGAGAAAAAATTGAAACGGTCTAATCATTTATGGGATGTGCCTTTCTCCTCCCACTTTTTCTTCATATTTGTACTTTACTTCTGGCAAAACTAATCATGTTTCCTTAAATGACTCGTGTTAGGCTCAGCTAAATAAATATATATTTTACTTATTGGAAGTTTCCAATTTTTCGTTCTTCCTTCTCTAATGATCGTAATTGAGTTGAAGAAAAATCGACATCGAAGAGACGCTGCCAGTTGCACCTTCCTTTTGAGTGAAATCGTGTGATATCGAGGATGAAGACGCTCCTAATCAATGAATCGGTAGTAATCTAAGTTTTGAGAAAGAAGTAAGAACTCAACCCCCATTTGAATAATTCACGTGAAGCTGTATAATTAAGACAGAAAGAACCTCACCGAACCTGTCTCATATGTCGTGTAGATTTGTGCAGTGAAAGTACTCCTGATTAAGCGAACGTTGCATGTTGTTGAGCTACTTGCATGTAATAAATAGTCAAGTGTTTCAGACAGCAGCTCTGAAATAGGCAAATCACATTGCCTCTCCACACTGACTCCCAAGAACGGCTTTGGTATTTACAAAGCAACCCTGCAAGTCTTTTGTTCATTTCCCATCAATCTCAATCAGTGCCTTGTACACAATCAAAAACTAATTAATAATATCGCACTACTAAAACCATTGTGAACGGATCAGTGTTCAATCTGTCCGCACTGACATTGATGCATATTTTCAACAATATTGGTAATCAATACCGGCTTTGAATAGAAAAGGGAAACTGGAACTTTTAAAGTTGACGAATCAATCCCTTATATATTACATATACTTTTGAAACATCGTGATGTTTTTACATATGTCTTTATCAATGTTTACAAATGCATATGGGAAGAAGAAATAGACATCACGGTCAAGTGCAAAATTAGCAAGAATGACAGTGGTAAAAATAATATTAACAACATGGTTATGTATGAGGAATGAAATCATCACGAGCTTGGAAGATGTAGACAATACAGAGTGCTACTGGGCATTTCAATACTTACTTTTTGAAAGTCATGCTTTATAACTGCACCGTGGGCTTCAGTATTCTTAAAAATTAGTATCAACAGAAATACCTAATTCATATACATACTCACTAACACATTCCGATAAGCTAAAGAAAATCCTTGAATGGGATACTTGCATAATATCTGCCATATTAATTAAATCCTACTGCACATTACTCTGACTACAAATTTGATGCAGGTGGCTTCGAAGATGACAAACGACAACGTTCTTAGCACACACCACACATAATAATATTGCCAACATCGGCATTCGTCAAGCAATGGAACGCATCGAGTGATTGAATCGAAAGCAACTCATCTCGTAACACGGACAAATTTTCCAACCCTCTTGAGCGAGATATATCTTTAAAAAGCTATTATGAAACAGGAGCCGATCGACTTTATCGATTCTTGATATCAACGACCACCTGTAATGCAGATGTGCTCTGCAGAAGCGAAGAAAATTATAGAGAGGGTCTTTGAAATATTCAGTATGGACACCTTGCATATCAGTATTTTGCATCATTCACACATAAATAATTCATCACATTCGAACCGCAAAAAAATTATTGCTGACATGATGAATTCTGAATTCAATACACCCCGCGTTGATTATCTACGGTCTGTCAAGAATTATTTACGCTGTGTTGTACACAAAATAAAATGTTTGGAGCAGTTGAACAAATCACTTTCAGGCTTTCAATGCACAAATTGTTAAATCAACGCAGTTGATCGGGCGTTTGCAAATGTTATTTGTGAGGGATAATTAATATTATCCCTTTTTCCTTGCAACAATACCTTGTACATTGTATTATAGATGTGATGTGAACTTGATTGAAGCATTGATTGAGATGTGGAAGACAATATGATTAATTAGCTTCCTACTGCTTTATTCATTCTATAGCGATCAAACGGCTTTACTTATACTGGCGAATGAAAATAGTTTGTTTTGAACCCGCGTCATGAATTTCACAAATTGTATTGGTGCAGTAAACAGTTTGAAGTTAAGGTCAATATTATGCTTCTACCCAGTTTGAATTTTTTAAGCTACCGAAGAATTGTCTACTGAGGAAACTGGAAATGTTGGACAAATATTCTAATACGGAGCTTTATATTGTAATTAACGGAAGTAGGCATAAAGAAGCATTTTTTAAGACTCATACATATTTTAATACAATTCAGTTTTTATTTGAAATTACATAAGACACACGACATTCACGACTGGAGTTTGAGACATTATATCATAACCAATAATAAACTTACAACGTTACAACCTTCAAAAACATTTTAACTTTGTTATGGGGAGAATTAATACGAGTCATTTAAATTATATTGTAAGCTATGACATGAACTAAGTATGAAATACACTGACTAATTTCAATTGCCTCTGACAACTGTTACTTTCGTCTCCACATTAGAATAGTAACAATCAATTTTACTTAGCCGGGGCAATATGGCAAAAGTACGGTCAAGTGCCGAGGTGGACCACCGGACACCACCATTATATGTACTTCTTCCAAGTTCTGACAACTGATTTCCAAAAACTCCCAAAACCATTCAACTTCCATATTTGGGAGTTGAACCGTCATCATCTTAAGTTTTGGAAGAGGTTTCATCAGATCCTTTGGGACAGGTAGCAATATTGAATCCCTAAACCCCCATTGTTCATCTCCACCAACCAGTATCATTCCCAATTTAACTAATGTTGGTGAAAATTTGGAGATAACTTGCATCATTTCCTTTACTTTCCACTCACAAAAGCGGGGTCGAAGCCAACTACCGAATATAAGCTCTTCTAACTGCCATTTTACACCAAGCAATTTGCGGAGAACATGGTAGTGAACATGCTCAACTTGTAAAGAGCTTAGCTTGGGCATCAGACTATTTAACATATCAACGTCAATGCTTGAATCACCTAATACCCAGCCTAGGGAAACGGACCTTAGTTGACTTCCATATTCCCGTAGTAGTCTTAACCCAAATTCAACTTCGTTTAAATCACTTCGTCCATCCAGTGTAATGCCTACACCGGACGAGCTACCAATGTACAACTCAGAGAGTTGAGGCAAGGGCGGAAGATATACTCCTCTCCGGAAGTTTTGTAGATCATTGGAAAGTCCAACGTTTATGTGCAATGTCTTAATAATGGGCAAAAAACTAAGTGAATCAAAAGTAACTCCCTCTGCGTGAATAATATCTAAGGGAGCTTGAAAAATAGCTTCATTAATGTACGACCCATACACAGAGAGTAGTGTTAGGATGCTTTCTCGAGCTAATCCAATATCTTCTCCAATGAGGAATTTGACCAGTGAAGATAAAAATGGATTCGCACCTGGAATTGGGCGCTGGGTCATTAGATTCATAAACCGGCTGATGACTTCTGGAGTTCGGAAAGTGTAACTACTTCTAACTTCATTCAGGTTTGATGAACAAAACTCCGTCTCCCCAGCTCTTGGTTTGGTGTTGAGAAATTCCAAAACTTCAACATTGGTGGCTTTGGTGCTTTGACGAGCTGCCAAGAGGGAGGATGCCGGAATGTATTTCGCTAATATGGGTATGACCTGTATAAATTTTGAATACAAGGCATTGAAAAATATTTGTTGACTCAACGCGATGAAGAAAACATCCAAGTTATGCACAACCTTACCAATGGTAGCAACTTAGTAGTCTTCCGGTGTCTCATTATTTGGTTCCACTCTGGAGCAGAATTTATGGCTGCAAGGAAGTCAATTAGTTAGAATCAGCTCCCAACACGAAATTCATAACAAATTATCCACATGTTATAATTCTTTAAACGATTGATATTTCAATTTCACTTGCAGCTGGGGTTTAATTATTTTTACCTCTGGGGTTAGCATTGCATTTGCTTGAGGTGACTTCAATCCTACAGCTTGTATGGGTTGAAGACCCCCTTCCACTGGCAAGCCTTCCTTCTCAGGTGCTGATAAGCTCATTCTTTCTACCGTAATAACTGTTCCGGTAGGAAACAGAAAAATAATTTAAAGTTAAATACTTTCAACAACTAGTTGACTAGTGACCAAAAGTTGTTATTGTTTTGGTTTGTTGCAGAAATGTGCACGGCAGGAGCTAGTAAACAAGGATGAGCTACGGGGTGACTTGAGATTCGTCCAAGATCATCTACCTGACATGTGTAAATATCATATGATATGCTTTTCATGGCTGACAATTAGCTGCTTCTTGTGTAATGTCTAATATCCTCTCCATTAACACTGCTACTAATTACGATAAATATGAAATATGCAAACTTTGATGCGATGACATTGTTTGTGACACACATTAACTGCTGTGTATATTTTGCGCTAATCTAAATCTGGCAAAGAACTCGTGAAGTAGAAAAGAATTGTTATTTTGGTCGACTACGGTGTTGTGATGGATTCAGCTAACATAATCCACATTCTATGATATTGCAGTTTCCTAAGAGAAATCAAATGCATTTTATCCAAAACATTTTCGTCCACTTATTTATACATATTTATTATATTTTAACGACAAGAGAACAAGTGCAGATCTTAGATTTGAGTAGATACTATATACCAGTATATCTTTGACAGTACTTAAATCTAGCAATTGAAATTGAACCAATAGCTAAACTCTTTTTTAAATTGACTCTACTCCAGTGCTCAGTACATACAATAATGCTAACAAAATGTTTGTTTGACTGTAGCAGGGTGAATTTAATAATGCTGCATATAGCTGAGTCTAAGGCTACAGTAGACAACATGAATTTAGGTATTGCTATGTATTTCTATAACATTTAATTACCATAGGTACTTTAAATCTTCACAACACAACTCATTTTACTCTCATGCCTACCGAACTACTATGTTGGCTTTTTAAAATAGACATATAATGTATTTATCAATATTATTTATCTCCATTCTATATTTAAGCAATCAACCTGAGAAGGTAGTGCTATTCTGAAATCCAATTCATCACAATATATCTTCAACTAGAATTTCCAGGAACTTTAATCAAATAAAAAAATCATTGCATTACAGCAAAATAAAAAGTTTTTTTTTGCTTGGAAAATTGGCATTTCTTATATTATTAAATAGATAGACAAATTCAATTCAAAGTTCTGATACTAACAAATTCATTTGTTAACCTAAGTACTGTGTACGACCCGTCCGTCGATCTGCCAGCGTAAGAGTATCATCAACAATGTGATGACAACCTTGAGCGTTAACAAATAATATGAGTTTTCGAAGAGTATAACAATAAATAAAAAGTAACATGAAATTCCAAATTTTGTCATTGTTGAACATGTTGAATATCTCTGCATGAATATTTTGATAGCATCATTCACCTATACACATGCAGCATGTGTATAAGTACACTATTAAGAATAACTATGAAGTTCATCGAAAAACTTAAGTCGGCGTGGTCTGTGTTTTAAGTGCGTTAAATAGTTTTCTAGACTGAACTCTGACGTCTTCATCTCCATGTCGATTCATCAATGTCTTCGCTTTTTCCTTCACTTTTTCGATTGCATTAACACCAAAAATAGCAGCATACCTACAAATTAAAAATATGTTTAAACTTGTTGGTAAAATACAATAATTGAAAAGTATATTCTGTTCATATGTGAATTTAAAATCATACATCGTTTCAGGAGCAGCTGCCTTGTCTTCCGGAGGAAGGTCTTCAATGGGGTTCAAATCGTGTGTGGTAGCTGTGCAGGTAAGGTTTGCCAATAAGGTGACTAGACGCAACACGATTTCACGTTCCTCCGTTAAATCCATCAGGTACAACAGGCGTTTAGGGGCCTATTCAGACATTTAATCGAGGTTTCAAATTAGATTCTACATAATAACAAGGGAATCAGGTAACAAGCAAATCCCTACCTGAGCAGCCAGCAAGCTTGGGACCATATCTTCGTTTGTTGACAGGTTCACCAATAACTTCAAAGACTGCAAGCGAATGGGAAGGGAGAGCTGATCAATAAGCCCGTAGAGGCTGTGGAGGAAGGGACAAAATTCGTCATGCCAGTCCGTTAAAACAGCAATGTTGGCTAGTGTAGTTAGAACTGCATCTACAAGCTCTTCTGCATGCTTCGTAACATCAGTGATGTACGACAAAAGCATCGGAACCATACTCTGTAAATAAAAACACACATTAATGTCTAAATTACATATAGAAAGTTTTATGGTTAACATATTTCCGCTCAGGTACCTTCATTTCCTTTTGATTCTGTTCGTTCAAAGCCATATTACCAAGTGCACGAATGGCAGCTAACCGTATTTCACTTCTGGGATGTGCCAGTAAGTTTTGCAGTCTTGAGAGACAACCTGCTTCCCTTAAGTTGTTCTGATTAATTTCAAATGTTGCAAGGTTGGCAAGAGTAATTAATGCACGTTCTAGCACGCCTTCATCAGAAGTGTAGAGTAGAGCAACAAGAGTTTTTGCCTCGTACGAATCCATCGCCCTAAACAGTAATAATAAAATTATAAATCGTTTAGTAATTAATTTTTTAACTTGTTATTTTGAAGTATTTTCTTTGCAGTACTTACCGTCCTTTAAGGCTAAGGGATTCCAATTTTTCTTTTAGCTCATCGCTAATGTCCTGAATGGCTTTGTCCGACTCCCGTGAGGCATCCTCACCCGCTAAACCTGCTTCTGGACTTTTTCTGGCAAGAGATTTCCGCGACCAGCGTTTCCTGACTGGAGATCCACTGTCGATAGGAACCAAGGATAGATTATCTGATGAACGACTGGCAATGAAATGCCGAATATCAACTGGGCTTAAAATTCTTGGCGAGCTCCATGGGGAACACTATAAACAAAACAAATGTGCCATTAAACTTCCACACAACTAATTTAAATTCCTTGGAATTCGATTTATAGCTACTTTCTAATTACCTGAAGACTCCTAGGTCCCATGGGATGAGCACCAGAAGAGTGACGACCAATAGGACCTCCGTTGCCTTGTATTGCAAGCATGGTATCTGCGAAATGGCGAGCTCTGAAATTTAGCTCTCGAATTCGTTCCTGAACAGACAACGGTCTGAGGATAATACGTCCTGAGTTTGATACATCCAAGTTTCCTAACAAAGCATCCGTTTGTGTTGTCTGAGACAATCTTCGAAAATACAGTCGTGCTTCCCCCTCTGGATGGCTCACTAAATGTAGCAAAATCAATTTGTCAAATTCATATTTAAAGAGGAATAAGCTTAAAACAGTTTTAATTACCCTTACAGTCTCCTTCACGACGTCGTCTTTGGAATGCAGTTCTAACAACCGAATAGCCGACATATGCAAACCCAGCAAAAATGGCAGAACAAAGGGCTACTTTGTTTGCCGTCCTATCACTAGCCGAACTGGATGCCATTTTTCCACGAAATACCAACCACGGCCGGAAATAATACTTCTTAACAAGCTTAAGCTTTGACACGAAGCTTTTTCATAATTGGCATACAGTCTATCACAAATTATAAATTTTGAATTAAAAGTATCTCATTACAAAACTAAGCTCATTCCAGGCAACAGCCACGTTAGTAAATAGTATAATAATAAACTCGAAAAGTTTGTTCACAATAATCAAATTTCAGCGAAATATCAGCAAAACTTAAACAAGACTGTTATATGTAAAGAAATAATACAGGTAGATTGGCATAATATATTTTGTCCACGTCAATAACACGACTTAGATTTCATGAATGATCCTAATTTGTCACTAAATTATAAAATATATCGTTAAGCTAACTTTAGCCTTATTCAAGACATTACTAATTGGAATTCGCCTAACCGAGTGTTACCGATGACTCAATGTATTACAAAACAAATCTCAGTTAATTGCCTAAGCCTAACGATGAATATATTTAAACAATTGTTGAAACTTGATATTAACACAATTGAAAGTTATAGTAAAGCAAGAATGTTAGAATTTACTTTTCCTATTGTCAATAAAATTATTACGATACTTTACAAACTTTCAACTTTCTAAAAAAAACTTCCTCAACTAAAACAATGGACCCACTTTTTATCTATCAATTGTCTCCACTATTTAAAAATTTCTCCTAAATGAGTCACTTTGATCACATGTCCATTTCCAGCAATAAAATCCAACACCGATTTGTATTACATATTGATTACATGCTTCCGGAGGATTAGCACATCACATTAACGTAAACATCTGGAAAAAGGTGTTGTCCTTGTACATGTTCCGCTGCAATGTTTTCATGTTGTCTTTTTCGATTAGGATCTCCCGTCCCACGTTTAGAAGAAGAGAAAGTTACTGCTCAACACAAAAACACCATAATGTACACGATCAGAAACGGCAGTAAGAAATGTCTATTTGACTAATAATTTACAAAATGCAATTAGTCTGGACCCCGTTAACATACTACGGGACGACATGATAAACCCCTTGTATCTTCACAAAGACGATGGAAACAAAAAAATGTATTATATCTATTTAGAAGTAGTGTGACTTCAATTAACTGCTTGATGTTTCAAGCTTGAAGTAGTAATAACAGTATTAACGGTTCCTTAAACGAGGTGCTTTAAATTTCCACAAAAAATAGAGTTTTGCACTCGGGATAAAACAGTTTTTGTTGGCCTACTAACCCATCTGAGACTGCTATTCCTTAAGAAAGACGAGTATATCGGGAATGTTGTGCAAGGAATATCTGTAGGTAGATGCATAGTAGTAAATTGTGTACTTCATTTTATCATCTGTGAGTCCATCTATAGCATGTATATGCCATAAAAGACAACGGAAGTTCAGTCATGCTGCCTAGACACCAAGATCATACCAAACCAAACACGTTATAATATGAAATGAACAGAGTCCCAATGGACCTACCCTACAGCGCATTGTATTTCACAAAGGTTGCTAGAGAAATCGTCAAAATGAAAGAAGAAAAACTAGTTGATTGAATGTAACTGAAATGAGCGAACGGTTGTTCTGAACATGTCCAATGTGTCAAAAAGTGTTAATATTAAACGCTATTTCGCAATATGTATAACTTTTAAAAAATCGTTGCTGTTACCATTTAGAAAACTTAATTCAACAATTTAATAACTTAATTTGTTCTTTAGGGCCGGTTTGTAATAACCTTGGAATTTGTCGATGTGATTTTTGAAAACGTATATATTGTTGTGATTGTCGTAGATAAGATTGTAGCTAGAAAATAGGAAGCTTCAAGAAATTCATAAAAATTCTAGTAGGACCTGGCAGAAAGAAACCTTACGCTGTAGGGTATGCTGTAGTGTTATGTGGTGTCATAGGATTATGCTCTTAAAAACCGAGATGAAAAGGCCGACTCGAAATGCATATTAACTCAAACCAATGTTTAGTGCATATATACATTCGGACTTATTTTATACAATGTAAAAAGGCTCATTCATAACCTTCACAACCGTTATAATATTCGAGGAAGCTACTGCCAATGTACATGAAAATACCAATACCCAGTGTCCAAATAGGAATTCGGTCCTGATATTTCTATAATATAAACTCAGACATCCGAAATTTCCCGAAGCGGAGCTCGTGTGGAGAAACTACCCAGTATTATTGATAAATGCCCTCAAGAACAATTTCCATGTACAAAGGTCTGCATCATGATATATACAATAAAAATGAATGCCATGTAAATAGGACTAACGATATTTCTCCTTCCCTTGTCTTGAATTGGGATGAACATAGCTGCCGAGAAAAGGTTCTCATGTACCTTGGACGAGTAATAATATTTACATAACTCTGATTTCGTACTTTAATATCGCACTTGCTTGTTTGGGACTTTCGTAAATGATGTCTTTTAAACCCTAACCAAAACATGAAGGAAATTCATAGGAAAGGCCGTATGTAAAAGATTCACGTCATGATGTTGGAATCAAAGAATAGCTATATTGATCTTTAAATTTAAAAAAAATTAGAATACAAGTGACCGGTAGTTATTCGCATTATCGGTCATTTAAAGTTTAAATGCAAATGAAATACTGATATGCTTGGTATGGCAATACCAGTATCAATTTTGATAGAGATTATTTCAGTCAGAGCAAAGTGATTAATGACTGGCTGGAACATGTTTATGAGCGCATTCAAGTGCAAACTGATAAGACACGATAGGTCAGTTAACAGTGTAAGAAATGTAAATACAAAGTTGTAATTAATGTTGAATGTCAGCATGGGCTCAAATTCGTCGAGTGTTGTAGTATCATGTACATGAGCGTCTTTGACAGTTTTTTATTAACGATTGAAATCAATAAAGGTTATACACTAACCTTCCAAGAAAACGATAAGTATTTTAAATACTATTAGTGGTAAAGCAAGTTCGAATTTAGCATTTCGGTTGAAATGTAAGGACTGACAGAAAACATGTCGAGGAAATCTATCAAAGATATTTGTCTTTTGATAGGGAATCTTGAGACGCCTCTGTTCTGAGCTGATTCCTAGGTATCAATAAGCTCAATCTTGAGTATGAGTTGTGGGATGGTTCTAAGAATGACTAAAATATCATACTTCTGTGTTTAAGTGCACAACCTTTTTATACTGCACGACACAAGAAAACGTTTTGCGTCGAATGAACAAAATATGCGAATCGAGACTAAGAACTAATATACTTGTTTTGCATTTTAATGGTTTACTTTAAGCATACACGAGATTAAATGCACACTTTTATCTGCACGTTGACCAGAGACAAGGATAATTAGTTGATAGAACACAGCATGTCAATATGAACGTCACGAAATTAGTGTGCGCGAAGGAGACAAAAACAACCAGGTGCTATTAAGTTGCACAGGAATGAATGCTAACTTTAACTTTACTGTAGTACCTAAAATACATAAACACATGATGATGATTATAGCTTTCGTGTGTAAAGCATTGGTGCTTAATGTTATTACAAAAGTAGTTTGTTTGAACATAATATAACCATCAGTCAGATCTAGTGCTCCAAGTCTTACAGAAAGCAATGCCAGGATCTCTTCCCATCCGGCATCCTCCGTGCCGATTATTTCTATCTTTAGGAACTGCACAATGTGAATGTTTAACTCTGCTAAAAATTCTTGAAAAATTCAATTATTCGATGAGGAAATCGGTAGATCAGTTTCATCAATCAATGGTTACGTCAATTGATTCTAATGCCTAATTCTGCAAACTGCAAGTTAAGTTTTTAAACTTTTAACTTTGCTCCGTGCGTCAGTTATGTTCCGTTTGGAAAAACGCAAACGCACGCAAGTGCAAATTAACATGGAAAAAATATTTTTATGAATTGAATTATTGAATTTATCATTATAAGAATTAAATTTATGAAAAAAATTATATATAATTTTCATTAAAATATTTTAATTGTAAATTTCGCTAATAACCAATTGTTGAGGTGTTTACTGTTTGTATTTGACTTATTTATCATTCTACACTCAGTAGATTTACGTAGCATCAATTAATCCACTAAATTATGCAATTTTTCGTTACTGTATGAATGAACAAGAACTGCCTAACATTCTCTTTTTAAATAGGAAGGATTGATAACTTTACCTAAATGACTTTTTTTGAAAGACTCAAGTTGAATGGAAAGGAATTGAAAAGTGAAAAGAATGGAAAGGTTTTGAGCACTAGTCAGTTCACATATACTTTAAACATGTCCTAAGCATTGTGGAATATGATGCCATCATGACGCATTTTTTATAACACTGTAACTTTTGAAGCTCCCAATCCGGAGATAAATTTAAAAAATGATAATCCATAATCCGTAATCCCAATAATCAAATTCATACATCGTAATCCTTAATCAATCCCGATATCGAAATTAGAATTTGCATCAATCCGTAATCCCAATCCGGATTATGTGAATTGAATTTTTCCGAAAGCTTTACGCATGCGGCAAATAGAAATGAATGGATAACAAAATACTGGATGTTATTTTCTGTTAAAACGCATTAAACAATAGTAAAGTTTCTGTCTAACTTAAGCTTTCTTCGTATTTACATTCAAATTCCTTAAACGTCATGTATAAATACCTTGATTTCAGTCTTGTCAGTTTTGAATACTCAGAGGTACTATAATTTTAATTGAAGTTGTAATTGAATTTAAAATGGTTGGATCATTCTCACAAGCTCAATTAAATATTGGTAGCAATAAACCATTTAAAAAATTTTCGAAAAGGAAATCCTTTTCTGATATTGCGATGTAATAAAAATTATGAAATGCAACGAATTTTTAATAAGTTTTGTGCTTTGAAATAGTATTAAATAACGGAAAATTAAATGAAACAAGTGTAGAATAACTACTGTCGTGTTTGCGCCTTTTAAGAAAACTGAAATCATGGATTGGGATTATGGATTACGTAATCCCAATCCCGTAATCCCAGGTTTATAAATCCACTTTTAGCGTAATCCGTAATCCACAATCCCGAAAATCGGAGTAATCCCAAGTTGTAATCCCAATTTGATAACTGTTTGTTGCACTAATTGTGAACAACAAATTGATCGGCTGACCTATCGAATAATATTAATTTCATGTCCGCAACTTCAAAAATACAATAAAACGTTAGGAATCAGAATAAACTATTTCAGATTTACACAACGTTCTGATTACTTCAATATAATGTGTAGCTTGTGTATGGAGAAATTGTATTACAAAACGTCCGTTCAGTGCATTGGTTAAGTAAACATATACAAATGTGTTTAAAATGGAAAGAACATATGAATACAATAAATATACGAATACATACCTTTGGGACACCCTGCAGTAAAGTTCATAAGCACATAAAAAATTAGTACATTAAAGCCTCTCCTTAAAACTTGGTTGATGCATTATTTTATAAAAGCATGCATGTATCGTATCATACCTAGATTTCGTTCACATTAACCTTAGCACGTGTTAATAATAATATATTTCATTTTTGTACATCTGATGGAAAATTTTATGTACACTAAAGTCTAAGGTAAGGTATCTTCTCGGTTAGGTTGAAATCTACACAATTACTTCGACACTAAAAATACCGGAAAGTAATCCGTCATATTGACCAATGAGTAGGAAACGCTACCTTATTGCGCATAATCGTAATATGATTCGAGGAAATGATATAATATAATCGCGATTTGCATACATAAGACCATGTGTACGCATTGTCCTTTTTTTATCATGATCATGACATACGCCATCTGGATTCCGTTGTATTGTTATTAGTACACAGATTTAAAGTTTTGTATGCCTATCATCAACAACATTGTATACTATTTCCTATTTACTTATCTACTTGTCCGATTAGGTTTGTCATAAGTGTCTTACAACAACAAATGAAGATTTAAATTTTAAAATACCTTCAACCGATGGTTAAATTTAGTTTGGATTCGAAAGCTTTCATCGTTTCTCCGGTTCTTTACATGTTTTATCGTGAGAACGCACAAAAAGTTGACTTAGCTCATTGACTTTGAATAGTAATGCAAGGTGAGATAAATGAAAGATCAAGGAAGGTGCCGGAAATATGTAACGATCACATAAAAATGATCAAATTTCTTCCTATTTTCACATTTCATTTAGTACAATTCATTCAAGTTTAACTTTGCTTTCACTTTTGCATAAGTTGTGTTTGGACGTGTTTTTTGCTTGTTGTGTGCAATGCTCGTTTTTCTTCCTCTTGAGTGAGAACATGCAAATACAAATTTAAAACTGCTTGGTATATTTTATGTTGATCCCGGACATCAACTTATTCTACTTGCAGATCTACGTATAGTGTCTCCAATGTTACAAAAATGAGTTACTATAAAACAAATATGTGTAGGTCACCATCAGCAATCGTTCGCTGCCGCTTAATCTATTCACTGCAAATAGATAATATTCCTACTCCATAGATGAAACAAGACCAACGCAAGTCATCATTGATGTGTAATATGCAGTTATAGTAAATAGGCATACATTACACCTTCCACGTGAGGTCTTCTGCTTGTACATTTTATGCACACGAATAATTTAATGTGACGCAGTTATCTTGCATGAGATTTGTTGAATACAAAATATGCAACATTAAATTTCATACAGTTTTATGAGATAACTACTCATTTCCATCCAGAAGTACGCATGCACTAACTTTATTCGTCTCATTCAATGCAGACCAAGTTCTGTCTGCATGAATGAACATAATACTATTACTGCATTGTACAGACTACTTCGTATTATAACATCTTTACTTGGTACATACATGCTATTTTACATACATCCTTAATTCCATAATGCACATTTGCACGTTTATAGAATGTTGGACATTCCACGATTATCAATTACAAACTTCCATTTGAGTCTTTCGAAAATCCATGAATCAAGAGCTACAACGATGAATTTTTTAAAGGGTATGGAGTATGGATGGACATTGACTGTTTCGCAATTCTCTGATCTTTCTCCGTTTGAAAAACTACCAAGTTATGATTCATTCCGTACTTATTTCAGATTTACCTGAATTGCCAGTCGCTTTCATGCATGCAATATTACGCATAACGCTTTAACTTATGAAAACAAACTAGAACCAACTCTTCATCGTTCATAACACGAAATTGCATATCACATCACATTCCTTTCAAAGTTGTTTTTTTATGACGCCGGCATTTGACTGACTAGTAAAAAATGTCAACTGAAAAACATGATTATGCCAATATAATATTGGTATGAGGTATATTAAAGGTAATTTTAATACAGGCCAATTTTAAATCTTTACTCCAAGCATGACATGACGTGCGATGCATATTTTCTATACTAAACCACAAGCTGGACAATGAGTGCCTCTGTGTATGAACGAGAGTTGTTGGTTATTCGATTTTACTACATCTACAAGATGAACTTCTGCTCTTTTTGATTGACACTAGTAGTTTTATGGGAAATGCCATAGATTGCAAATTGCGACCTGACATTGACAATATTTGTTTCAAAGATAAACAAGTGTTTTCCATCCAAAAGGATGTTTGTGCGCGAACACAGTGTTGTGGTAATTGTGGTATTGCTCCGTTTCAAAAACAAAGATTTTGCTCATCACATTATTGTGTTTGCCCTTTCCCAAAGAACTGGAAGTCGGATTGAAATATTTTTTGAAGTGAAACATTTCGTAGCAAGACAAAAATCGTTTCTTAAGCGTTTTCTGAGTTTATGACTTGAAAAGAAATGTTAGCAGTTCTTTAGTTAGTTAAACATATATAACTATGTAACTTATGTATAAGTATAAGCAAAGAGGAACATAAAGCGGGCTCGTAATTAGTCATCGGAAGCTATCAAAACTATTCTGGATGACTGTCGTAGAATCTTAATCTGCAAAAAAAAACTTGGAGACAGTTTACAAATCATAATAATATACTTATTTTCACTACAGCGTCCTGTATCAAACTTACTACATGCTACATGTACTGTATGCAGCAAGCTCTTACATCTATGATATAGCACACACACACAAGAAAATGCAGTGGAGTTGTAAGTAAATTGAACTTCTACTCTCGAAGCTTTATATATGTTTTATATTGGTGTAACTATGAGTCAGTCTTTAGCTCACTGAACAAGTTGATTTTCATTTAGTTGCGGTCTTGAAGTCCCAGTCAAGCAGATGCGCTTCATGACTATGAATCCTATTCATAGATTACTGATCGTATTAGTGAACTGACGAGACGAGGAGATACACGGAAGCGGCTGAAATTAGGACTGAAGGACACGAGTTCACTAAGGGACGAAGGAAATGACCACTTTTTATTGGAGGTGGTCATTTCCTAAGTCATCCAGAAACCGACCAGTAATTAATCTATAAAGAACCAAAGTAAATTAAGACGCAGAACCAGCTTCCTTTTCGAATACGTCGTAAAAGATATGAAAGAGATACAGACTTAAGCCTAAACTTTATTGATTCTCAATACTTACTGGATTTACCTGTTATCGTCGACGATAAAAAATGTGAAGTTTTCAATGCATCGGATGTATTCATACATATTCCAATGAGAAGCCGTAGCTGTTTTCATGGTTGAGCTAGTTACTTAGTTTTAAACCCTTTTGATCTCGTTGTATGCCGCAATTAGTATTAGCATTTAGCAGCAATGGATACCGTGATCGTGATGTGAATCAGATTGTGTTATTTCAATGTCCCTTTCTCATGACTGAAATTGAATCTCTATAAAGTTTCCACGACTCTTCGCAGTTCACAAATTCATTGCATTGAACCAAATGCCTGAACGGAGCCTACCAAAATTTTCCCTCAAGATGGTCGGCTTCCTACGTTTGGGGTAAAAAGAAAGCTTAACAGATTACCGAATGGAAGTGACTCAGCTTGCAAACATTACCGGTCACCTTACGATTCCTCTACCTGTAAATATGGTAAGCACTACTTAAAGCTCAAATGATCACTATTTGAATTATAAGTTAAACAAATACGGTGCATGTATGTGAGCTTAAGCATGGATTGTAGTCAACACACCAACGACAATCTTTGTAGCACTTCCTTTTCCGACTTATGAGTGATATTTAATTGCTCCTATTCACCAGGAACCAGAATGATTTCACTTATATGCAAACATTTCCCAAGTTTGCTAAAATCCTAGCAGTTCAATGTAGATAATCTGTACACAATGTTGTAAGCACACGTTTTACATGGCTGTCAATGACAGATCGCTCTACGCATTTTGTTTTTTACATTTTATGGAGAAGGAAAATGAATAGTTGGTTTATGCATGTTATATTAGGCCACAAGTGCATGTGCTCATGCACTCTGGTATAGTCAAAGCATGAGTCCATTTAAACGTTTTCTAGAGGAAAAGTTAATTGATCTGCTTTAGTTAAACACCACAGACTAAACAAAAGTTCAGCATAGATTTAAGGTCGATATACATGAATACATGACTAGTTTACAGTATTTGCATTTTCTCATCGTCCAGACCTAAAATAGGCATTTAAACGTTTACACAGACATATAAATGTATATTGCGGCATTTGTTGGAGAAGTCATACGATCCAGCCTGCATGCATGTACCATAATATGATACGTGTGTATAACATACTCATTCTATAATGTTAAATGAAGATCACTTCATTATAATATTATCAGTCCATCAGCTTTTGTTTTAAATGACTATTGAACTTTCATAGCTCTCTTATCAGTCAATGAATTATACCATCAAGATAAGCTTTGTTTTTCTCTGGTGCAAATTAATGCGAAAATGAGTTTGGGAGCCAACACATATTTTAGTCATTCCTACGCTGTCAACTTCCATTGTTCTTGTCTTATATACCCAAAAATAATTAAATGGATTAAAACTCATAAACAAAATAAACTACTTTTTTCTAAAAGCAAAATAGCTGACATACAAGCAGCATCTTTTACGAACAAGAAGGTGGCGAAAATCTATTGTGCAGTTACCTTCACAATTTTGTAAGTTAGCTATTGTGTCTCAAGTTACGTGATCGTGGATTAGCGCTAACTATGTGCTTTTCAACTAGTTTTTGTGTCGCAAGCTGGTGCATAGTTATGTATAAGGACATACATACTTGACTGTTTCAGGATTACTGAATAAATCAAATTCGGTAAGAATTTCATTTTATGTATTGAATACGTATTCGTTTAGCAATACTGCCTGATCTACCGGCTTTTATATGAGGATAAACTAAAGCACATAAAAAGGGATGGTAAAAATAACACGTCAACAGTTTGGCATTGTGGTGCATATGTTCTAATACGGTACGGAAGGAACGTAGTATTTTCTGCATCATATTGTTGAAAATCTGATGAACATGGGATTGGAATTTTAAAAGTTGGATCAGTTTCATTTTGACAGTGATCATTTCTTACCCTCGCACGGCAAACTGAAGCGACCACAAGCTCACGAACTATGATCGGTTTACATCATATTCATCATAGGTTCAGTTCAGTTGACTTGTGGGATTTAGAGCAGTGGAAGAACAAAGGCTGAATTCCAATGTTTGCATGTTTTGTTCAATGAGACAGCAGACCAACCACCAAACATGTCATGAGTAATACAACCAACACCTTTGTTATTTGTGCAATATTTATGGATCAGAAATTCTAAAAGAAATAATAAACACGAGCTTCCATGACGTGCACACAAGCGTACAAGCACAAACGCATGTGATGCTGCCATATCGATTCAGCGGATATTTTCTTCATATTTTATTAGATCATATTGCATATTATGCACAACTTCATCTGCAGAACAACCGCATTTAAATGTTTTGCTAAAGTTGATAGTAGCTTTGGCCTCTAACTAATACCCAGGAGGTCTTGCGCTGAAATACTTTCAATAATTATCGGGATGCACTTCAAACACTAAAAAAATGAAGTGTAAGACGAAATTATTAGTTTTGTGTCAGGGCTAATTTAAAGTTAGATAAACATACTCGCCGATTTTGTAAGAAAACCTTGTACATCACATTGGGGTAGATAGTAGACAATTTTGGAATTTATCAGGTTTACATTTATACTATTTTTCGTAAATTGTTGATGTCCGGTATTGTGTGGAGTATGAATCACACTCATGGCTATATGCTAGCTAGTTTTTCCAGCAATACGTATATGCATAAATGATTTTGTTTTCTTTCTTTGTGTATGAGTAAGTGGTAAGATTAGTCAGTGCTTCTTCTGTTATCAATATCCATGCCTCATAAAAAGTCATTTAAGCATATTCAGGGGCGACTGGAACAGCTCGCACAATTGACTTACTCACACAGTCGGTGTTGCATTACAAAACGATAATATTGTCTGAGCCACATACTTAAAAATAAAAAGCATGGATAAACCACAAAACCTCATACGTTTATGAATGAATCCAACTAGTAATGTACATGCATAATATCGAAGATGCAAGTACGTTTCCTAGAATGCAACCCTGTTTTAGGTGCAGCTGCTGTGAGAAAAACATCTTTGGGTGCATACTGCATAATCAACCTTTTGCTAAAACGACGCACTTTGCCCTAAACGACGTATTCATGAAAACATTAAGGATGTACTAGAGATCAGTAAAAGGACTCCAGATGAGCGACGAAGTTCATTAAGTACTGTTTGATTATTTGGTTTAACTGCTTATGATGAGCTAAAAATCGATGAGTAGACAAAATCTTGAAAGGAGTTAAAGGAGTTAGTTATATGTGATGAATTTATCACCCTGAATTCCTTTATGATGACACATACCTATATAACATTAAATAAAACAGATAGGGTTCTTTATTAGCAGCTATATCTATAATCTAGAAACGCTTGGTACTTGAACTGCACAACTGAATAAAATTTCGACAGCTTCATTTCATCATTTCTTTTGCAATTACCCAAAAGGAATGCTAATCATGCTTCAATATAAAAGGAATTCCCACGGAGGATTTGATAAAAAAATATAATGTTGAACTTGTCACGTCATAATTCTCATTTTATCCAGCTAGTACCTGTATCTAGAAACTATTACTACATTATTATCCAGTTCATAAATTGTGTGTGAGTTTTACATACATATATATATATAGATAAAACTCCCCAATAGGAAGGACTGTCATTTAAATACGAAAAAATATTCATATCCTGAAATTTGTGTTCATTGTTGAAGGTTTGTTGAAAGATTCAATTTGTCGGCGTGGCTTTTGCGTAAAACGCATGGTTTTAATTCCTAGAATCATCCTGTTTGTTTGGTTAACAGACGCACATTAAAGGGTGCAGGTTCATGTGGAATGTCTTTAAAACTGAAACTGCTCCTCATATTTATTGTGAAAAAAAGGTAGAAATAGTACCGTTTGGCATGGATCATTTCAGATTGACTGCTTTATGTCATGAAAATGAGCAATTGACAGCCCTCACACGTTCAGCAGGCATGCTATTACAGGAGCGCTTCACGTTTAGGTTGTCGGCTGTTGTTCCTCAGATTACTGAGCTTAGAGGGCCAAAGATCAATAACAATCTAATGGGGACAAAGCCAATGGGTTATGTACAGAACAAGGGGAATGCAAGACATGCGTTTGCAAAGGAAAAACTTTGTTTCTACACTGTATTAAACCTCTTTTTATCAAAATTTTCTTAATTCGGAACCAGTCAATGAATTAAGTTAGCAATTACCAATTATAAAAAATTTCACTTCCAAGCTAAACATTTTTTCAATAATATGGAGTCATACTTTTCTGCATATAATTTTTACGGAAGTACTTAAATTTATGGACGGACAAACAAATCATATTTTAACACTAGTTGTATCTTCTATCATCATTTTTAAACAAGTCGTACTTGATTTCATTACTATTGGATTTGCTTCTGATTTGTAGCATCCGCTGTGAATTGATTGTAGACTACAGACAAGTAGACTACACATTATCATAATACACACCGAATGCATGCACATAAAGTACCCTTTCATTTTCTTGCTAAAGCTGATATAAGTCATTGCCATTGCCCATATGCATGTCAATTACTCACAAGAGTCCAGTCCAGACCCACTTTGGAAGAATACCAGTAAAAATTTTGCATATCAAATGCTGATGAAACGTAGAAAAGTGGAATTTGAATGATTTTGTAAATATGAGGACGGGGTCTGGTAAAAAATGAAACTCAAGTCGCACCTTCTGTTAGGAATATATGTTTTCACGCTCAAACACCTCCAAATGAAGTACAAGAAAGGATTCTTCCATTCAAAGCATCACATCAGCAACATGCGAACACCACGAGGCACTTGTAGAGCTGTGATTGTTTTCCGACTCTCTCACTCTGCCTGTCTCTGGAATCTGATCCCTTTGAGTAAAAAGTGCTGGAACTGATATATTATTTGTGGCTGGCTCTGTGTAACAGGGTATTTAATTGCCGACAGGAATCGTGTTAAGTTCCATGGAACCTGCACAATCACAACTGGGAAATCATAATCACTGCGGTCCTCGTTTAACTTGACTCCTCTCTGCTACTCAATCACTCGGCTAGTCAAACTATTCATTGAAAGGTAACCCGAACTGGTAATAAATGAGCGATTACAGCAGACCAAACCAAAAACTCATACTGTACTCGGGCAATCCTTAGGCTCTACGGATGAATTGAGCGGCTCACTTAATATAAGGAGAAAATAGTGTTAAAATGTATGTACGACGGTACCAAACTCTCGTTGCATTCATTCTTAAAATTCAAATTAAAAATCTATGTATTTGTAACTCAATCCATTAGCTGAGCTGTCAGGGTGTTCAATTGGCTTGTGCGATATAAACAATTCAAATCCCACATTCACAAAAAGTCAAGGGACTCCCAGGATTTCGATTCAGTTTCGTTCCATTTTCTTGTTCAGACTGACGTGAGTTTCTGGAGCAAGTTCTTGTCTTATTTTTACCTTAACCCCTGGAATTCTATAAATACATAAGGGCATATAAGCTTACAAGACAAGTGATTCATTGTAAGTGTGACTGAAATCCCTCAGAGAACTAGTTTTTCCTGATTAAAACACATGTAGATTTAAAAACTACGATTGACGTAAGCTCCATATTATATTAGTTTTAACAATAAAATCATTTTTTGTTACAGGTGTGACGTAGCGTGTTACGGTGACTGTGTTTGCTAAATTGACGCTGTTTGTCGACTATGTGAAGGAGCCGGTCCTTTCGGGGAACTTCCTGAGTTTAAATATCAGATCAATAATTCACATCATATTTATTTCAATCCAAAATGGCTCTTATGTTCGAAGACAGTCTCAATTCTCTCATGATGCCACACACAGACGATATTTTAGAGAGCCTGTTTAGTCCAGGCATTTTTGACAATGATTTCGGGGCAATCGTGGACGACACAGATCTCTCGTCAATTCTTTCCGGCTCCAGTACTTCCAGCTCTTCTCCTTCTGACTCACTTCAAGGTACGTTGTATTATTAAACCAATCTGTTTTTAGTTTGACCACGATTTGTACCATAAAGTAGTCATTCATCGATTAGAAGAACATGGAAATTTCTTACTGACAAGTATTCTCGCATGACAGCAAGTTTGGACGGCTTATCCTCAGAAGAGGAGAATTGACTCATTAAGTCAACAAATGTCTAATAAATAAGACATTATCCCAACACGAATAATAACATGCTCAGATACAGTTCCACGTATTGGGTATAAGTTCAAATATAAAACTTGTTTTGATTTTGATCCCTCAAAGAGTCCACACAGTTGGTTGGTGTAAATGATTACTTAACAAATTATTCTAATTCATGACTTTGTATAAATACCCACAAATACGGAATACTAGGAGCTGAAATCATTTAAAATATAGCTTGTCTCGAGGCGTTGCTCGTCACAATCCTTGTTGGTTTGAGATCATACTATGTGACTATTGCTCTAATTGTGGTTCTTATATTACAGACAGTTTTCAGAACTCAGAGTCTCCCTTCTCTAACACATCGGACTCAATGGAGTTTCCTGGAGGAACTTCAGCCGGTTCATTCAGTGATTTTACTTCTGATCCTTTTTCTCCCTACACCACAGCTCTTCCTTCTGTGCAACCTTTAAACCATGCTCAGGCAAGTGATACTGAAATAAACTTTGATTTTCAAATCTTTAAATTTGAATTTTCATAAAGCATAACTGGTATGTTTTTTCTAATGCAGGTTGAGGCAGCCGACTTGTTGACTGACAATTTTTCTACTCAAACATCCACAACGTTAAATCCAACGCTGTCAGAGCAAGCATCCATTACATCCGACGTTAGCAGTATATTTGAAGGGGCTCCCTTATTAGATGAGCTAGGGTCAACCGGTTACGAAGATTTGGATATGTGTACCACCACGTCGTGGGAAAGCATGCTCAGTTTTTCTGCAGACCCCATAACTGCCAGTATTCCTCCTCAAGACATGACCAATTGGTTCTCAAACGTTGAGCCAAAGATGATTGAATGCTCAAAAATGCCTACAGCAATTCTCCCCATCATCAATCCAGAGCCAACGTCCATCTTGCCCCACCTTCCTCCTCCACCGAGTTTTGGTTTAGAAATGAAGCCAGATATTGAAAAAGTTAATATTCCAACATTACCTAAGCGAACCCGAGGACGAAAACCTGGGAGCTGTAACAAAAACAAAGGTCCTGTCAAGAAGCCACCCCAGGAAAAAGGTCGCCGTCGTGGCAAAACGTTGAGCGAAGTTTTGGAGTTGAAGTGCCCCTGGAATGATTGTAACAAAGTGTATTTTAAGTCATCTCATCTCAAAGCTCATTTAAGGCGACACACTGGAGAAAAACCGTTCATTTGCCCTTGGGAGGAATGCCCATGGAAATTTTCAAGGTCTGATGAGCTCGGTCGACATTTTAGGTGCCACACCGGGGACAAACCGTATCAATGCACTGTCTGCTCAAAAAGATTTGCAAGGAGCGACCATCTCTCAAAACACAAAAAAGTTCACGATAGGTCTCGTGAGCAGTGCGAATTTTTGTTTAATACTTTGTCCCTATGAAACATTGCACCTGAGTCGCAGTTAACTCATTTGTTATCTTTGTGTTTATGACTACCATTGTTATTCAAACTTACTTTGGAGTAAGTATAACGTAACCTACCTTTATATAACATAAGTATAATATTTTTAATAGAAAACTTGATACAAACAAACATTTATGATATGACGTATGTTATTTAAGTTGTGCTTGTGTGTACATAATTTAAATAGTAGGATAAATATATTGTTCAATCAATTCGCTCATTCGAATCCGTATCCAGTGTAACTGCAAACCGTGCCAGTCAAACAATATTAGTTATTCATATTTTGTAAATTGTATTTATATATTACTTGACGACTGAAAAAAAGTATAGTAGTTATGTTGGTGAATCAATCGTTTTAACACCAATGTGTTAGAACCAAATCCTGAAACAGAGAAATTCTAAATTGTCAATGAATTATTGTATGTAGTTGGTCAAAATTTAGACAATTTTGGATTAATAAACTTGATCGGCAGAGTATTTACAATTTGTTGAAGTCTACAAAAGCATTGCGAACTCTACAGCATTCTTTCCAACCACATAAAATGTTTCTAAATATATTTTAAAGGCTGCTAAACTAGTCAAAGAAGGTAGTGCAGTCAGTAAACTTTGTTTTTTAATATCAACTGGAGCTTTGACCATCATTTATGCTTCAGCATGGGCTATAATGTTTTAGATTACAAAATGTAACGGAGAGTACCGGATCCTCAATTTTTGCAGCTTAATTATCATTTCCATGAACTTCTGGGCTATAACCACAAATATATATTTAAGTTAGTTAATCTCACAAACAACCATTTTGGCAGAAGCACTAGTTCTTTTCTAGCTAACATTTGTGGCTCTTCAACTTCAAAATGTTTTGTTTCGGAAAACAATTGTCTGCAATGCTTTTTAGCTGAAAAGGATGGTTGAAGTTGAAGTACAATTGTAAGCATGCATGAGATGGGAACAATGCCAATGCCCTTTGTCAATATTGAAGGTTGTCATTTTTAGTTGGATTTCTGGGATCATTACTTACCTGTATAAATATTTGATCAAAAATGGCAGCAAACCAACTATTATAATACTTAATGACATGCATCCACCAAATAAAATGAATGACTTTGGCCCTGAACGGCCGCGGGCATCATGGTATTGCATGACAGTTCAGCACAGTTTCCGTCTCTCGTCAGTCTCTTCAACCATTTACACGCTTTTGTCACAAATACATTTATGACGGAATATGACATTATAAAATCACGAAATCCTTTCGTCATAATGGATTCATGCCTACTTTTTTTTACAGAGATCTATACATAAGATGATGATGATGATGCCAAATCTGTAGTGGTGGCTGGAATAGACAAGCCAGCTTTGAGAGAGAAGCAGGAAGTAAATCAGGCTGAAAAAATACACTCTTGATTTTAACAATGCACGTTAATGTTCCAGCGTGATTTTCTGATATCCAGTCAAACTTGTCTGGGAGAATTTTTTAAAGTAACTTTAGCAATGTTGCTAGAAGTAAAAGGTTTAGATACCCGCGATCCATGAACGCATTTCAGTTGGTTTCAAAAATTTACTTTGGCTATGGAATTGGTGACGACCCCATGCCTTCTATTGTGCTTTTTATTATTGTGGAGAGTGACCAGTTGTGATGATAGGCCAAAGTTGTTGGCAGATTCTTTGCAAGGGGTAATTCCAGACGGGTTCTTTGAACAACCTTTGGCAGCTGAAAGTATGTATTAGAACTTCTATAAACATAGTCGCTTTAAAATTTTGAAAATAACCCAACTTAAGTAAGTGATTCACATTGTTCTAAATTTCAAAGCCGGCGAAGACTCATGGAAACCACAAACTAGGTCGTTACTACAACCAAGAGAATATGCACACAAGCCCAGACCCCCTAGACCTATGCGCTATTCTGGTGGTAATACATGTGAAGGTGCCTGCATTACTCCACGTGCTTGTGAGTATCATCATGGAAGTTCAAAGGGGACATGCTCCAATGGAAACGTCTGCTGCATTTGTAACTCATTAAACTCGACAATTTGAGCTTTCATAAATTTTATATTGTTGCATAAACTGCTTCTATTGAAAAATTTCAGTTGAGAAATCTTGTGGAGGTGTTTCAAGAGAAAAGATATCCTTTTTCCGATCACCTCAGTACCCTCAATCACTCAACGAAAGTCTTGAATGCTCATACAGGATATACCCGTCTGAAACAACTTGTGCTTTAAAGTAAAATGTTTGATATTACTTATTGTTAGTACAAAATCGTTAGTATAGCATTGAAGTGTTATAGCGTAAACTAATAAGTTTCAAAATGTACTAGAATTGATTTCGAAAGATTTGAGATGAGAAGAGCAAAGCGATACACAAAAAATGAAAAATGTGTCGATGACATTATGTTTATCTTGAATACGGCCGGTGGAGCAACGGAAGGTGTATGTGAAATGGAGAATCATACTGGTAATTATTGCAGTACCAAAAATAATTTTTATTAATTTCATTCTTACCAAGTTTCTTTACACCATATTTTCAGCTATAGTGGAAGTACAACCCAATTCTAGTCATCCAGTTATAATTTTATTTGTAGCGCAAAGTAGCAACGTTAGCTGGAGTTTAAAAATAAACCAAGTTAACTGCAAATCAATGCAGCCTTGGAAAAGTGAGTTAAATATTTGCTGACCAATTTCTTTGTTAGAATTTCGACCGCTGTGATAAATGAGATATTAAATATGCATTTGTCTGAAAGATCTGCCAACCTGCGGACGACAACTAATGTTTGAACCGAATGAGTACGATTCGGACACGCAACTTGCAGCCTTGGAGAATCCTCTGAATGAAGCAAGGAAACCAGTTCAATCTCCTCAAGCTCACCCCTACATCGTGAACGGAAAAGATGCTGAAACAAGCGAATTCCCTTGGCAAGTGAGTCTTCAGCTACACACCAAATCCACTCATAGATGTGGTGGCTCTATTCTAAATGAAAGGTGATTATTGATTCATTTTTATAACATCAATTTACCCTAAAATAAATACCGTTTCAACATATAAAATCATAGGTATAATTTGCACCTAGGTACATTCTCACGGCTGCTCATTGTCTATATAGGTAGGTAAAAAGAATAGAATTGAACTTTGGAATTAATGAATATCAACTTTTTTATGCGTTGGATGATATTTATATTATTTTACTGAAGGAATGCATACACCTCCAAAAGCAAGATGAAGATTATTGTGGGCGACTACATTTTAGATACGGAAAAGGATGGAGAGCATGAAGAGTTTGAAATTGAGAAAATTGTTGTTCACTACAATTACAAGCCAACAGAGTCCCATGTTAATGACATAGCAGTAATCAAACTCAAAGAAACAATCAAGTTCAATGACAAGGTGCAACCAATCTGTTTACCAAATGAAGGTAGAGACGAGACATTAATATTAAGCTACCTTTGAGGACTTTATGAGCTCACATATCTTGTATGACCATTTAAATCATGTAGATACTGAGGTATATAACAAAAATGCAATTGTATCTGGCTGGGGTCGCCTGAATGGAACTGATCCAGCTGCATCGGCGTCACGTTTACAAAAGTTGGATGTGAAAATCATCATGAATGAACAGTGTAAGGAATTAGTAAAAAAAGAATATGAAGAGGTACTCAAAAGAAATCTGTCTTTTGATGAAGTGGCAAAAGCTTCGGTGATGGGAATCAGTGAAACTCAACTTTGTGGATTGTCCAAACCTGGTACATCAGTTTGCTTTGTAAGCCATTTCCTTTGTCTTTACTATACAAAATTTAAACCGGAATGAACATTTGTGTGAATAAAATTTTTACGATTTTGTAGGGAGATTCAGGTATGCTTCACAGCAATGCAAATAGAAGACATCTACTGTAAAAGAATTTACATGTTAAATTCTAAATATAACATGAACACGCAAATTTTGCAAATTAGTAATTCTGTAATATAAATTATTTGCAGGAGGTCCATTGATTATGCAAAATGATGAAGATGGCCGATATTTTCAAGTTGGTGTTGTAAGCTACGGACTAGGAAAATGTCGCACTGACAGACAAATCCCTGGCTCATACACCAATGTTCGGAAATACTTAAACTTTATATCAATTGCCACTATGGAGCCGTAATGCATCTGGGAGTATTGGGTGAAAAATGAAAATATGTTTAATGAATTCAAATTGATAATAAATACTGGTCGACTACTTGCGAATGAAATTTTTACCGAGTTTGATGATTTGTTCTTTGGAAATTAACTTGTCGTTTCCTCTTACTGATTGCTTTCGCGTGTTCAAGGTTCTGCTATATATATTAAATTCAGACCTAAACACTTTTAAATCCAGTACAGCAACCTGGAGTTCATTGATTTTTAATGCAATTCAAATTCAAACGAAACAAGCTACGTTTTCACTCATACATGAAGCCCTTGTAACAATTTTGGGGAAAATTAGAAGACTAACAGCTCATAATATAACTCACCAGGCAGTGTAACAGCTTCGTGTGTGTCTTTAATAATTCATTGTGCACTTGTTCGTGATTCTATTAGAAGTGATTACAATCGTTAATGTGTGAACGTCATGGCCACACATATGGGTAGAGATTTACCGAAATGTTTACAGAGCTGTAAGGTACACTCTAAGTGGAACGCTTTCCAATTAAAGTTTGAGAAAAAATTAATACATACATACATACATACAAGAACACATACTTTGCAGTGCTGGAATAGAGTTAACACTGATATCTTTAGTTCTATAAGCAAAATAACTTTTTAATGTTTAACTCAAAATGTTAGGAAAGAGTTGTGTAAAATCTGAATGCAGACGTATCCCCCCTCTATATTTTTAAATAAGAATATAGTTATCAGACGATAATCAATAGCTATAGAGGTTTACTAAAAAAACGTTCTCAAATCAATTCATTGAAAAAGTAACAAACAACGTATAGCAAAATAGTTGCATCTCTGGATAAAAAATTCATGTTAATGCTAATGTTACTTTGTCTGTATGACCAAATCAAGACTACAATTGACAATGATACAAATACAAGACATTAGAGTACAGAGCATATTACCCAATAACAGAAAGTGAGTGTACTGAGCTTCTCATTCCACAACCGACTTGTATACAGATATTAAACACAAAAATGTATGATTTTACACGATCATTGCAAACTATCAATGGTACAGCGTCGACTAATTGCAAACAGCAGTTGCGGAGGTCGATTTGAGGCTGGACTGTCGGTCCATAATCCTACGGCTTATTAACCCGAGCAAAACTAGCATAAGCATGTAATAATATGGTAGGTGGAAACTATTTAGAATTTACACGCAACACTGTAGTGTAACAATGCTCATAAAAAATTCAAGTCAGTGACAACAAGGAAGTGCACAATGAGAAAGAAATAGCTTTGTTGGTATGCATGCAAACCCCTATGAATATCCACATACTCACTCATGTTCACAGGTAATATGACAAATTTGCTAAATTACCGATTGTTACCTGCACCGAGGTAACATTGACAATGCTTTGTAAAAATCATGCAAAGTCGTCTCCGTATCAGTATCTCTCATTGCAGAACATATACTTATACATGCAACAATTCCTAGAACGTTTTACTCCATGTGATGATGATGATGATAGCAACAATAATGAAAAAATGCATTATGGTCATAAAATATTTAAGGAACTAATCCATATCCACACAATGTATGAACTACACTAAAACGGCAATCCAATTCGCCGTTGTTGTCCACAGTTTGCGTAAGAATAATATATGAAAGTTGGTGTATCGTATTTGTACCCGTCTTAATGATGGACACCGTGGCCGAAGCTCCCTTTCTCTGACAACTGAGTCGAAGTTGAGTTTGTATTAAATAGTGCTTTTGAACTTGTCGAGGTGCATCAGTAGTCGTAGATACTTCAGCAAAGCTACCTCATATTCTTGAGGCTTATTCATTTCGATTCATACGGAAAATGTATGAAAATCCCTACAAGAAAATAGCAACATAACCGGGCCAGCTAAGTGGTCGTACAACTAATTGACCCGTTTCTCAAAAGTTACTGCAAAAAAAATACAAGGATAATCCGCAACATAAACAACAAAAGTACGTATACCGAAAAGCAATTGATTGTTACAAAGTTTTATGCAAAGGAAAAGGAAAAAGAAACTTGAGCCAATTGTGTAAAATGGAGAGAGGGAGACCTGTGATGTAATGTTGGTAAATTGATTCGATTACCTACCTAGTGAACTTCTCTCTCCTTCGTATCATTGCATGTTTAAGATCAATCACAGTCCAGTCATCATCAGTCAAGAAAACAGGAATTTGTCAAGAGAGCCGACTCCCTAACTGAACTTGTCTTTTGCGTACATTGCCTTTTCTCTGGTAGTAAGTAACAGTAAAAGTTAAAAAATTGCAAGCTTTGTTCTTCACTTCGTACATGCATAATGAACAGTGTGAGTCGAGAAGTTTGGTCGTAGCGTATTGACAAGTTGTGGGCATGCCAGTAAAAATACCTAAATTCAAAACCATGTGAAAGGTTAATGTGCACCTAACCAAAAAGTGATAAAGAAAAACGACATAATTAAGGTGATTTGAAAAACTGCATGTAGAATTTGAAATACTTCTCCATTTAGCAGTGTGAAATAGAATCTGAAACAACCACGTGTGATTGTCAGTTGTGATGTTTGGATTTTAGTGTTTGGTTCGGTTTTCGGTTGTTCAGTAATACCAGCACAATCGTACAGAAGGCATTGGGATTCTACCCGATTTATCACAACCCTGAATGACATATATTGGAGTCAGCTAGAAGATATTTAGAAGATGTGGAAACCTAATCACTTTCATTTCGGAACATGCATAATTTTTGTGTAAGTACAAGCTTTGCGAACAAAACTAAAGACCAGAGTGATCGCGTAGTTCATTTCGTTTGTGCTGCCATTTTACAAACAATTTAATGCCCAAAATTATTATTATTCGAAGCTGGTCTCTTGTCATGGTAAACGAGGCAAAGAGTAAATTACATTTATAGTAGAAGTTGGGGTACAGTGAGATTCGGAGTTGTCAGATTTTTGTACCTTCTTCGTGCTTTCCATACTGAAAAAAGTACATTCAGATAATTACTGGAACACCTGCTATACATAATCTTGATTAAGTAATTTCACTTAATTGGATTCACTTTCATAGATTACACTGCATCAACTATGCGCTTCCATTTGATTATTTTCCCGAGCCAGAGCCCATGCCACCATTGATATTCCCAGGTTATTGAATATTAATATTGCAATCATTAATTAATTAATAAGCTACCATCCATCAGTGAAAGCAGATGACCTCTTAATGCAGTCATGATTATACTGTAATACGTTAGCTTACAAAATTCAATCTGCAGCTGCACGGAGTTCAGTTTTTTATTAAGGTGCTGACTGAATTTTCAGGAAGCGTCATTCATTTTCCAGTCAAGCAACCTAGGATTGATCCTGTGTTTCCACCCAGAGGACAAAGACCCGGAGTAGGAATCCATCGCTCAAATAGCTTGGATGACATTCCAAAAACAAAATCTAATAATGTAGACTTTGACAGTCCTCTCTGTTCAGGCGTTTGCGTCCAACCCAGAGAATGTAGTAGACTTGGTGGTCTGCCAAAAACAGTGTGTCCAAATGGAGGGGGTCGTGTCTGTTGTCATTGTATGTTGTATGAAATAATAGTTGTTTGCTCAAAGTTGGAAAATCAAAGTCTCATTTTAATCACAATTATTAACAGTTGAACAGTCTTGCAGTGAGACAACATCGGAAATTGAAGCAACATTTCAATCTCCTGGCTTTCCGGGTCCAACCATAGGAAATATAGTTTGCCAGCATGATATTCATATACAAGCTGGCGTTTGTGCAGTAAGGTAATTTAATGAATACTCGACGGGTTGGTGTTAAAACATAGGAGCTCTACGTACTTAAATAGCTTACTCTTATCTACAAATGCAAGGCCAATTCAGCGCATTTTTATAATGTCTCTGGTGTTATGCTTTTAGGCTAGAATTTGTTGAATTCAATACCACAAGGCCATTGGACAGAGGAATATGCAACATCGACCAATTTATTATTATGAACTCACTGGATGGTGCAGCATTTCCCAGATGTGGAGAACTGACTGGCTACTCAAGTAAAATTTTTTTAAAAAGGCATTCATATTCACAGTTGCATTTGCACCGGTGGTGGCGTGGCAGGTCTAGAATTGCATTCGTTTGAATTACTTTACTGGAATTGCACAATCGTTTTGTAGTCAATTCAAAAAAAACATAAAAGCAAATAGGCTACACATGTCATTTCCCATGGTCAATAGGTACCAAAGCATTCCATATTATGTTGATGCGCATTATGTTATAAATACGAACAAAATGCAACATAAATCTTTCCTTTTAAAAAATGGGTCAATTGGCAATGGACATGACATGCATTGTATCTATTGCAATGTCATTCATGACGCTCTAGATAACATACAACATATATGGGTAGATGTTTACGTGTCGCGATAATTTTTTACTATTCATTCATACCTGTGCACACACAAGGCTTTCTCCACTTTAGACGTACATTTTATGCTTGTTAAGTAGACATGAATAACTCTGGATTTTTTGATAGCTCTGGTTGCTGTAAATCCACGTCATCGGATTCCATTGTCCCTCCTGTCAATTATACAAAGCTCCAGGGAGCAATACAAATGGAATATCAAAATCACACAGATGAGATGCGCTAATGTCAACTATATTAAAGGTATATAAACTCGAACGTATCGAACTTTTTAAATCATTTGGAGACAATGTCATTGCTTTCTTTATATTTGCTATTACACAAGATGAAACTTAACCAGTAATGTTTAATAGATGCACCAAGCTGTGGAAAGAAATGGGGAGATATTGAAGCCGAAACTTTGCAAACCACAACACTGCCTCCAGAGCTGGAGAACACCGTGTATAGCGTTGGAGATGGGTATATGGATATTTCGAGGATAGCCGTCGATACAGCTTTTTATATTGGTAATATAACTAATTTTCATTAAATCTAGTGTTCACATTGTAAATGAAATAGGCTTCTTTACTAATATATTTACGGCATCCTATATTGCCTTTATTTCATGTTACTAGACTATCTAAAACAAGCGCATCAAGTACTTTCCAACTCGTCGTCCAACACAACAACATGCCGAAACAGGGAGCTAGACATCAAGAAGGAAAAACTCCAAGAGCAGCGATCTGAAATTGAAGACCTGCTTGATTTTGAGGACAATGACAAAGCAAGAATCCTCAGAGGATCGGATGCCACATTGCATCAGTTCCCGTGGCAAGTCAGTATACAAGATGCAAAAGGTCATGTATGTGGAGGAGCAATCATTAGCAATGATTCCATTGTTACAGCATCACATTGCTTTCTCAGGTAGCTTTTTGCATTCTTGTCTTGTTGGATATTGAATGATTTGTAGCAATAGTAACAATTTCTTGCCTACATTACAGTATCTCTCCCGTGCCGATGAGAAACATAAAGGTGGTGGTTGGAGATCTCAACATAAATACTACAACTGAAACTGAGCATACATTTGTCAATATTAGCTCAATTACATTCCACTCTCATTTCGACCCCTACTATTTGGAAAATGACATTGCTGTGATAAAGTTGAAAAATCCACTAACATTCAGAGCTGGAGTTCAACCTGTTTGTTTGCCAGAATCGGGTATGAACATTCAAAAATGCAAAGTTTTGGAATACTTAAGTTCTATTTCATGACGTGTCGTTATGGCTTGTATGGCATGAAAAATCAAATTGGCTTAATGAGCCTTGCATCAACAATTAAGGGGGAAACGCCGGCATTACTAATTTGGTTAACTTTGCTTAGGTAACTCCTATTCGTCAAAACAAGCAACAGTATCTGGTTGGGGAGCAGTTTCATACCCACAAGGAAAACTTGCAACGAATCTACAGTTTGTGAACAACACAGTTATCGAAAATTCGGCATGCAAGAAGACTTTGAAGATAGACTACATCACACAAAATATGATGTGCGCAGTATCGTATCCGAATTGCTCTGGCACTTGTTTTGTAAGATGAAGAACATATTATTATACTCCAATCTACATACTAATATTCAATTATCCTTGTATGTTCTCTTTACATGTATTTTACCTCTCTTTACAGGGCGACTCAGGTAACAATATCCAAGCATCGTTTAGTGAACGTTCTTATGCACATTTAATGATTTTCACGGTTGATAATGCTTAGCTAACCCAAATTGTTCGTAGCTCTTAACCCTAAGTAACCTTTTGGATTTACAGGTGGACCGTTAGTTGTGGAGAATGAAAAAACGCATGTAACCTCATTGATAGGAATAGTCAGTTTTGGAATTGGAGGCTGTGCCCTCTTCCCAAGTTGGCCCGATGTGTATACCCGAGTGTCGGAATATTTAGATTGGCTCTCGTATGCTGTAACATTTAAATAAAAAGAACGAGAGTTAAATGATGAATGATAACTCTAAATAAAAGTCCAGTATATTATGTTACAAAGTTGTTGAATACATAGCACATTTCATGTAAGGAGATGGAAGAAAAAGAAACCAACATATTCATGATGCATAACACACACATCCATTGCGACCATGGTCTTTGCCCATGGATCCAAAGGCTCACAATTCGGACTCAACCTTATCTCTATTTCCTTGCTTCATGCATGCATAAGAGACAGCTAATCAAAAACTGTAATAGCAGCGTGTCTTAAGAAGAAAACGTTTGTGTTATCTCTTATCGCATATTTTGCATTTGACAAAAGAATGCTCCTTCACTTATATCTTTATATATATATTTCCCTTACAATCATCAGAGAAGCAACGCAGTTTGTTCGTTGAGCTAGCATTCATATATCTACATATGCAAGAATGGAAGTTTAGGAAACCAACGTTTGGATGCGACAAAATATGCAAACTCAAACCATATTAAGTGAACCCTTTGAAACATACAACAAAAGTCTCCAACTCATTCGTCAATTTATTCATTCTCCATCAACCTGCCAAGACGTGCTTAGATTTTGAAGAAAAATTTTCTCTTCGTTTGGAGTTTTGAGAAGTCATTCAAATAGTGATTCAATAGAAGATACTTTAGCACGACAGCTACATTCTAGCTGATCTGCTGAAATACTACAAAGGTATACTCAACTAAGAGTCAATCAACTATTTCTCAGTGAAATTGAAAAGAATAAGCTTCTAGTAAAGTGCGTAGCCGGAGTTAGTACAACGATTAGCAATATCGGCAACTGATCTAGGCTGAACTGCCATCATGTAGCCTTCCGCAGTGGACAACTACCCTGGGAACTTCCCGAGAAGAGCGGTATGTAAAATCTCATAGTGTTTTCATCTAATATGTATATTTAACTGATAAGTAGGCTAGAACTGCATTCTATTTTTTTGGCTCGGGTCATTATCCCTTTTTTCACCTCACATTAAGATTTAAGTACGGAAACCATTTTTCATTAGCATACATACATGAATATCTCACGATACCCAGGGTGTGTATCCTTTTTGGTTCTGAATGTACATGGTTATGTGTTAGACAGTAGATGGGAGCCGGATACGATGGAAGCGTCCTATCCATCCTATCAGCGTGTGCACTGTAAGAAATGCTCCTTTTTATGTACACTCGTCTTATAGCATGCGCTGAGTTGCCAAAATTTGGAGAGTATAATCAGTTCTTAAAGTGTGTTCCATCTGTTGCTCATGCTCATCGTTATTCATAGTAGCTTACCACCAAAGTACAGTGTAGTACAGTCTGAGTAAGACGCATTACATTACATTAGCATTGACCTGCGCGCGAGCACACCCTTCCATGAAGGTCAATGTTCAGTGTATCTTGGAGAAGTTTGCTCCATCTTCACATATTTCTTACAACCAGCGGCGACGTGTCGTCATTTTTGAAGACCCAGTAATAAGTTATATCCTTACATGATTCGCGCAACGCCCCACTCAAAATACATTAGTAAGTGCAAGCATCGAGTGAAGGAGCGAGCTGAATCCCAATCCTGTTCATGTTTCTATGTGCTCCGAGCTCCACTGCAAATAGGCCTGCATATATTAGTGATCTATATACTTTGTGTAGCAGCATGCAACACTATGCGCTTCTGATCAGCTAGTAGCTATACCAAAGTGTTTACTTTTCTTGTTGTGGTTTTGTTTGGTGTAATAGCTATAGCTTTGCTTGCAATGAAAAAGTGGTACTTTTGCAGAGAGCAATGTTCAATCATCATTTCACCTTGTTATATACTGTATAGCGCGTTGTTGTTCCAGTCAAATTGATTGGACTAAAAATAATTTTCTAGTTTGGAGAGTGATTGTATAATCATGTACATTATTGTTGTTGACTATTGTTAGCAGTAACCCAGCATGGTGTCCGAAACGAGTAGTGAAAAAGTGGTCGAGGTCAGCAGTAAGCAATCTGAGGCTAACTCAACGGAGCCTTCTGAAATGGAGAAGAGTAAGGATGACACTGATAGTGCTAGCAAGCAGAAAGGTATTCAGAATGGTGGAGCTTCACCAACAAATGATGTTCACAACGATGGTGATGATAATTCCGAATTGGAGAGTAGCCGAAGTCAAAATGGCAATGAAGGAGAAGAAGAGGAGGAGGAGGAGATTGTGACTCCGAATGGGACATTAGTTGAACACAGTTCCATGAATAATGGCGGTGCCTCTCATTCTCCTGTAATGGAGGAACGTGTATATAATGAAGAGTCTAATCTGAGTGCGATGGAGGAACACTTTGGAGTTCCACGTCAGTTAGAGGAGGACTATGAGGAGCTGCCGGAACCCATAACAATGAAAGAATTTTTTTACAGAATGGATTTGGAGACAAATGACGTTTCAGAAGTTGTCTCCGACCTTACAACCCGCGTTGAGAGGGGAGAATTTACAAGCTGTGAACATGCAACACCAACTTCCCCGTGTACTGCAACGCCACCGTTTGCTGCGACGATGGATCCGGAATCCCATACCCAAGCATTGAGCCAAACCAGTGGACGAATGACAATAGTTTGGACGGAGGCAGATTCACGATTAGTTAAGAGCAAAACTGATGAGTTTTTTGAGGACCGACGATTGGGCAAGCGGTTTAAAAAACTTCCACAGAACCCAAAGGTGTTTATGTCAGTTCCGCCGGGCTCCCTTTCCTCAAATCCTAGAGAAAATGGGAATGATGAGCAGGAAGAGGACGAAGGGTTCATGGTTTCAACTACAACTCACGTGGACTCCCCTCAAGATGATGCCGGAAGTATAACTCAAGACGAAGGAGAAAGTAATACATCTTTGATTGAGCCAATGGAAGTAGACCTAGAAGGGGAAAGTGGAGAAACGGAACCGTCAAATAAGTCAACAGCCAACGAGAAGAATAAGGAGACTGGAGGTCATTCAGATTCAGATGAAGACCGTCCAACAATCTTTGTTCGAAACTTTGCTGAAATCACTGAGCAACAGAGTGACGATGAGGATGATGACATCGTCATTTTGGATCCAAGCCCCAAGAAAAATCGTGGTGGAGATGAGAGACAGACTACTGCTGGGCCTAAAACGTACCAAAAGAAAACTGGGCCACCCAAAAAACAACTGTCGGATTTTATAACTTTTGACGACAGAGCGGCTACCGTGGAAATGGTTGTTGAGGAAAAAGTTGACGCTGTGATTTCAGAGTTTATATCGGTGAGTATATGAAGATGAAAATGATATAGTGTAGACTCCGACGTTCTTTTGTTATGGTTATCTAAAAAGAGTACTTATTATCCCTGTAGAAGAAACAGGAGAAACGGGATTCGCTGAGGGAAGGAGCTTTCGCTTTGCGGAAAGCTTTGTTGGAGAGAAGAAAATTGCGACAGGAGAAGGCAAATTCATCTCTCATGCAAGTTCCAATTACTATGACTCCATCTCGCCCCAGGCTCGCAACCCCAATCCAGGTTTCAAGACCTCGTGGACCTGCTCCAGTTCATATGCAGCAATCAATTCAGCCTAATTATCAGAAAGTATCTATGCCTGGGCTAGCACCTCTCAGTATTATTGCTCCTAACGGAACGACTAATGTTCCAATTTCACAGTTTCAACGTAAGTATACCCATATGTTGCATTCGATCTGTTGTAAGTTACTTACAACTTGTAACTCACCTGTACATTTATCTAGTTGTTAGGGAAATATGATCTTGTTTGTGTTTTTTTATTTGAAACTTGTTACCTTTATTTTTCAGAAGCCAATACTTTCACACAAGTTAGCAGTACGTCGGGTCTTCCAAGGATGACTACTGCGGCTAATACCAACAATCAAACAGTCAATCCTGGTGGCATGCAACAACTTGGCTCCCAGTTGTTTTTTGATTCCACTAAAGGTCTATTGTACACTGTTCCCAATATGAATCAAGGTATGCTGACGTCGCTTAAATAAGGCAGTTATGGTGCATTTTGAATGAGTTGAATTTTGTAGTTAAAGTTCGCATATATTTTATAGAGAAATGCTTATCTTATTTTCACAGGTGCTCCACACCAACAAAACGTTCCTCAGGCAAACAATCAAATGAATCCTGCCAACGCGGTTCGTTTACAAAATGGAATGAACGTGTGTTTCCCTAGGCAACAAATGGTGCTTGGAACAACGCCCATGGGACAGCAGATAATTACTCTACACACCTGGCTTACAGATTCAACCGCAACTGCAGCCACAACCAGCACAAGTTCGTGCACAGCCACCACCACCACCTGTTAGAATAAGGCAGCCTATCCCTCCACCTCGGCCGGTTGCAGCTCCCCGTATGCAGCGGCAAGTATATCCAATGCAAAATACTACCGTTCGTCCTCAACAAATGCTAATTGCAAATCAGAATAGGCTGCAGCGACCAACTCAAATAAATGTTCCCGCAGCCCTCTCCCAACTTCAGTTTAATGCTCGGCTTGCAGCTCCAGCCCAAGCTGAGCCCTCTAGAATGCCGACAGCACAAGTTGCCCAAAATTCTCAGCGCAGTCTCCTTCTTTCTAATACTGCCAATAGACCGGTTCTAACTAATTCCTTGCAGAAAATGAATTCTGCTCCCAATATACAACGCAGCAAACCCGCCTCTAATCCAATAAATTCAAATGCTACAGCAGATTCTGGACTCACAGCAGGCACACAGCGTCCTGTTCCTGGCACGGTGGAAGAAAATGAGGCTGAGCCTCAGAATAAGACCTTCCCATCGTTGGTTGTGCATGTGAAAACGTGTCTCAAAATCAAACCAAGTCGGCAAATGAATGCCAAATCAAGATCTGACCTAGGTAAGTGTCCACATTGGATTTATTATACCCCACTGCTTTTACTCTTAACTTAATTTTGTACTGTTGCAAAGACTAAATATTCTGTCTTATCTAATTTCCAGATGCCAAAGTGAAATCTGTTTTGATCCATACGCCTGCAAAGTTTGCAGAGTGGATGATGAGACGTGGCTTAGTGAAATTAGAGCATAAATGTATTTACCCTCACCATCAGGCATTAAAACTTGGCATGTACTCTGATGATACTCGACAACCTTTTAGTGGCGGCTATGTTTGGACATCAGAGTGTTGTCCAGAAAGGCAGATATCTATTTTTAGTGGCTCGATTTTTGAAGGATCAAAGTATCCACCGGGTACAGTGTTGAAGCTTGTCTATCACTGGTCCTGTCAGACCCCAGCTAACAACATTCTACAGTGGGTTAAGGTACGTTGGTTGCTGAAAATGTTTAGTTTGAAAAATACTTTTGACATAATCCATACTTACATTCCGTTTAAACAATATGTTTTATAAGTATATTTTCTTTTTTTATTGCAGATTTCTAGTTTTTACTTGAAGAATTTCTTCACTTTGCTCAGAGCAATCTGTATCTCATACCTACACGAACACTGTCCCATTCTTGGAGGTGAAATGAAGTTTGTTGAAATTGGGGTGATAACTTTAGGCAGCAGTGCTGAGGTATGATGCATTTTAGCTGTTGTGAGAGCTTTTAATACCTCATGGTTGCATCTTATGAATAATAAATATTTATATAAAAAAATGTAGACAAGTCGTGGGGTCAAAAGTGTCAATGTTGAGATCCTCGGAGTCTTCGACCCATCCACCAAAATAATCCGGATGAAAGTGATAAATAGTCTGCAAGGGGTAAGCTGACCGTTATATTATATACATATTGGCATTACTCATGAAATAGTTTGGATGAACAAACATATTTAATTTGCTTTGTTTCTCTGTGTTGCAGCTATCAAAAGACAAGGGCAAGTTTGGACCCAATGAGCAAGGAGCTCGAGCGTTTCAAATTTTATGGCCTTTGACACACTGGGTAGATAAGCGAAGCACACTTTTAGTTGATGGAATTATAGACAAGGTAAACAAGTTGTCCTGAAATGATTGCATTTTTAAATTAGAATTAATCCAAAGAAACTTTCTAACGCTCATTCTACTCCATGTTTTTGTTGTGCAGACACTTTTCCACGAACTCGGGTTTAAAAACATTCAACAATGTGGAGAAAATGCACCTAAGAACGCCCCAACCAACTGTAACGTAATGAACTACCTCAGGCAGATTGTTCCCAAGATGTTTGCGGTAAGGACACTTTCATCCCAAACAAATATGTCTAGCCACTGTCTGTGCAAGCTCTAACTATTTTGTATTGTTACTTTTAGAGCACGCTGAGTGTGTTAAGCAAAAGCATAGTTCAACAGTTTTTGGATGAACTGAGTTGGCGAGAATTGTATGGACTGACGGTACTGCAAAGCTTTGAAAACATGTTGGACCATATAGCCGAGATGACAAAATGGAATCTCAACGGAGGTCTCATCCCTCGTCTGAATAAAGTCAGTCAGAATCCATTTGCGGACTGGTCATTTACCAAGCAAACAAGACGGTCTCCCCTCAACACCATACCGATGACCTTACGTAATGAGGCTGGCATCAGAGAATGTATTCAATACATTTTGAAAGACGAGAGTGCCAACCAAGCAGCAATTTCAACCACTACACCACCACCATCCGTACCAACGCCAACTGCGACGGTTGCTCCAAAGCCCCCAGCCCCTGCACCAGCACCTTTACAACTACAACCTTTGACAATGTCTGGCGAGAAAAGAAAAATACCCGAGACCCCGCCAACTCCTCGACAGAATAAAATTGCCTATTACCAAAAATCAGCCAAACATATTACACTGGAGAAGTATTATTACGGCGTTTCTACAATTAGGACAACCAAGTCTTGGTCAAACACTCCGTTTAATAGCAATATCAAGGTAACTTACTCAATTAATTGATGATTTGATGGCGTGTTTGAGTTGGGGTAAATTGAGACCTTCGAAAGATGATTTTTAATTGCAAATTTGTTTTGTTTTGTTTACTAGTGTCCATTATGTGTGAGGACATTTGCCTCCAGTCGTGAGATAATACGACACATTGCGGCACATGTTGCTGGTCACCCAAAAACGGCTGAAAATTCGTTGTGTGCATGTTGTCTCAAGGCTGTACCATCAACGGCAGATCACAGGAGAGATGTAAGGATAGTTTTTTTGTGCTTATTATTGAAACTTGCATTATAACTTCTTTTGCTTAGCTCAATGAAGGTTAAAGCGGTGCCTTTGTATAATGTGTAGCTTATATTATTTTTGTTTTGGTTTGAAGGTACACGAGCTGGTAGACTGTGTCCATCCTTGTCATTTCTGTCAAATAACATTCACTACTGAGATGGAACTGGTAATTCACATGTGGGATTTACACGTGGAAGCTGAAGCTCCATATGTCTGTGATATTTGCGACTTTGCGTCTTCATTCCATTGTGACGTTATAGATCACTTTAATGAGGTAAACTTTCTCTTAAATTTATTAGATACCTTTTTATACCTATTAAATGAGAATGGAAGATTTTAACGAATATCTATCTTGCACGCTTACAGCGCCACGGGGATTCTTGTTACGTGATGTGTCCGTATTGTCTCAAAGTTTTGTCTGCCAAGTCGTTCTCGTTCCTCAAAACGATCGTCGTTCATCTTCAGGTGAGCCACAATTTCGTAATCAAATAACTCCATCGTTTCAGTACCAGTTAGATCATCAAGTTCAAAGCTTTATTTTATTTTGTAATATTGTAGAGTCATCAACTTAAGCGGACCAAGAAATGCACAAAATGCATTTTGTCATTTGGTAATGATATTGATCTTCGTAACCACATGGCAGCCCACGCGAGCAAGGCTGATCTCGGAAATGCTTGGCTTAGAACGACTCGCCAATTTCCCTTGAAGATTCTCATGCCAACGCCTCCCGCCATTAAGGCACAATCTTCATCTAATTTTACAGACTCATCGCTTCAAAAATCTAAAAAGCGCAAATTGATCACTGAAAAGAAGAGATCACCGGAGCCAAAGTCCACATTAAACACACCGTTCTCGGTCCCACTCCCTATTGACCCGACTGAGAAATTTGCAGGGTCGCGATATAAGATAACTTTGCCAGACATCGAACAAGGAAAGGCGATTTGTTCAGAATGCAAAGTGGACATAATGACTCCTAATCACTTCATGTAAGTATTTCATTTAAATGTGTTGTTATTACTAATGTATATGTTAATATTATGATAATCATGAGTTCGTACTTCCTTTAAAACGTTTAGCGGGCGTATCTCATGCACAAAGTGTCGATTCACCACATCCTGTCGACAGGCTATGGATATCCACCACGATGCTAACCATCAGCCGAACTCAGTTAGCATCAGGCCAATACTTCCAACTAGGAGAGAGAAAATGCTGAATGATCCACTTGTCTGTAAATGTGGATATTTGTCAAGAAGTCCATATAAACTAGGTGAGTTTAGTTCTACCCTTATTAAGAGTTTCCGGTATCGGACAGATGCAAAAATTATTCTTGGGTGTATGCGTGGCTTATCTGTTGTTGTTTTTTATTTATTTAGCGGACCATTTGGTTCGATGCGAGAGATATACTGTGTACCCAAAAAACAGAACTCCATTATACACGGAAGTCATGGGTGATGATGTACCTCCCAGTTTACCGGTTCAACATCTTCTAACCATATCAGAAACTAACAGCAAACCATCTTCTTCAACCAACGTCACCGAAGAAGAAACGACAACTGACAAGACTGACGAAGTTGATGGATTTCTCCCCTTTTCCATGAATACGTCGTTGGAGGCGCTCTCACTACCTCCTGTGCTATCCCCTTCCGCTCCTATGCCTGATTCTCCGTTTGGTGAAATCTCGGGATTTGAAGATAATGTCAACGCGTTGTTACAGGACTTATTGTAAAACTTGTTACCTACATATGGAGTGTATTTTCATTAGGTTGCTTAAGTGATGAAGAAAAAAGTGACACTATATAGGAAGCTTTTTCTTGGGCCGATTTATAATTAAGATTTCCATTCGTATTCATTAGAGATTACGAAATGCGGCATTAGTCGCATATTTTTCGTAGTAATTGTTTACTTACCCTGTCAACTGACGTTAAAAATTTGAAAACATACAATAAAAACTTTCTACCTCCACTAATAGATATAAAACAGTATGTATAAAACTGTTTAGCAGTAATTTTCCGTTGTTATTTTTTGTTAATTGTCAGATTCGAAGGGTTTATTCGAATGAGAAATGTTACAGGTGAATAATTTTCTGTTGGGCACATGTCAAGATGTTCAAGCTTTTAAAAATGTGAAATTAAAATGTTTTGTGGTTTTAATAAATACCGTTTTGTATCAACACAGCTTTTTTATTAGCATATCCGGGGTCTGATTTATTGTCGATTGAAGAAACAGTTATAATAAAAACATGTTTCGTTAGTGTTTTTTTTAGTATTTTTACAGAACACGGCATGTTAAGTCTTGGTCGTAAACAACTTATAAATAGAGTATTATTGCTGTAGCTTTATTCCAAACACTTCACAGTTATAATGGAGAGGCAACTATTGTCGGTACAATTAGGAACAATAGTTAGTGTATTTTAGTCATTATTGCATGGTCTGTTTCTGCAGTTAAAAATTTCAAACGGATAAAACAGTATGAGGGGTCACAGTACAGCCATAGTCAGAGGTAGTTCCATACATACACAACGGAGAACTGGCAGGACTTCCTATTGATGGGAACCCTACTGCTCCATTCAACAATGAGAATGAAAGTTCCTGCGTCAATCCGCATCATTCATGGCATATTCGGCTAGTCGTTTCCTCAGCGATTTTATAAAATCACAGTACAAAACTTACGTAAAAACCTGTACATATGCTGCTGATGACGCTTACTCCAAATCATAAGCGAGTTAGCAGGGCATGGTACAATGTGGTTGCAAACATATTATGCGATAGCTAAGCCGAGCATTTCGATGGTTGTCACAAATCCAATACGCCAGTCGCGAATGGCGAGTAATTTGTAGTAACATTAAAACCTTTTCCATAAGTAAGACACGTTAAAACATTACTTATCCTAAGCAATTTACATCTAAGAGTTGCTATTGCAATTAACAAGACACAATAATTATAGCCTACGTTGGAGAAAACTTAAAAAGGTCGTTTCATAATGTTCACTGGCTTCCAGCTTTCGCAAACTGTGTCGCTCATTGGGATAAAGTTGTAACTGATATGGTTTTCCGGCCCTAATTAAATTATTGAGGAGCTCGGCGGTGTGGATAAAATGAACGTTTTCATCATTCAGGCCGTGAACTATTAAGAGTCGGTCCTCTTCATCGGGAAATTGGTTAATGTAGGTCAATACCGAGCCCTGCTTGTACCCAATTGGGTTTTTTGCTGGAAGATCCATGTATCTCTCGGTGTAACCAGTATCATATAATTCCCAACATGTCACGGGTGCCCCTGCAACCGCAACCTGTAGAAAATCAACAAATTGTGAAAAATACAAGCTTGTTTCCTCATATTTTATAAATATAACTTAGCTTTTATTTGCTAGGCTACCTTAAATAACTGTGGATACTGAATTAAGCCCATTAAACTAAGATAACCACCGTAAACGACCACCGTAGATCCCAACACGGTCCATGTCAATATATGGGTGTTTCCATGCTAGCGACCGTAGCACCTCAACTTGATCCTTCAACTCTACTGTTCCCTAAAAAGAAAAGCAAGTCATTTAAATAAAAGCTTCATACTGCAAATACCAAATGGCCAAATTATTTTAGCTTCTTTAAACCTAGAAATTACCATTTTCCCTCGTATATGGCCTTCAAACTGGACACCACGGTGGTGGGATCCTCTAGAGTCAATTGCAACAACACAATAACCCTGTGAGGCTAGCAAATATAACCAAAATTGACCAGTTCCCTGAAAATGATATATTAATATTACTTCTACTGTTACACCTAGACTTATACATCCTAATGCAAATCATCCTAATACTGAAGGAACGCATTTAAGAGAACAAATCAGTATAGCATCTTACCCTAAATGAATTATACACTAGCTGGACCTCTGGTCCCCCATACACATTAAGAATTGTCGGATATCTCTTATTAGGTTGAAAGTTAAATGGCTTGTATATCATGGCATACAAATTTTCTCCGGTTGACAACTGGTGAGTAAATATTTCAGGGAACGAGAAGTCTGATTCTATTTCTGCTGAATTACAAAAAGCACTGGTTATACATTTGTTTCACCAGGCAGCTTTTTTCATGGCATGTCTATGATTAACTCACGGGGGGACTCGTTGAGGTGTGTAATAAGTTCCAGACTTATTCCAAGCACTGTAGGGTCACTGTATTTTACACGGAATAGCTGACATACCGGCGGGACCTTGGTGCTACTATAAGTGAGGATAATTAATGTACAGTCGGAGTTAAAATAAGCAGTGTATGAACATCCGGGAGGAGTAAGTCTTCTTATTTTCTTGGGAGCGTGCACAGAGACCACATAAAGGTGACGCTCAATTGGGCTGTCTTTTAACCCAATGAAAAATATGAGACCCAGCTCATAATTACATGCCGTTTGGGCATTCATCACCTCCCAGTCCCCACATGTCAAAGGTGCTTTCAGCATTACATTTGGAGATAGACACAGAGCTGCAGAAGGAAACGAGTTAGTTAATATTGGTTGAATCAAGTTACCCCAAGAATTTTACAACTGTAATAAATTACCTGGCGACTTTTCCTTCGGCCAGTTGACAGATAGAGCTGGTCTTAGCTCTGACTTAACGATGTATAAATGTCGATAGCCACTTTCCTCACTTGCCCATAAAAACATGACGGAAGTTGCATCACCAGATGGGAAAAATGAAAGAATATCATGAACGTTTATCCACACATTCGTTTGTTCAGAATATAGTACGTATGCTGGTGCGGAAGGCCATTCAAAAGCGGTAGCTTTTCCTTCTATTGCTTCACGAGGTATATACGGGATGAGTACTAACTCCAGTCTTTGCTGCTGTCGGTTTAAAAGTTGAGCATAAATGCTGTAATTGTAGACAAATAAAACTTATGATTCTACTCCAACACACTGGGTCATTCCATCATGAGAAAAGTTGGTATTTTTTAGCCCTTACTATTTTCCGTCTGGTGTCCACCCAGCCCTAACTATATATTCTACCCAGCAAAACAGCGTTTGAATAGGGTACATCAAATCATAGCGAACAACATTCGTGATAGTGCCGCTGTCATCAATCTCAAAGTCAACAAATTTCAAAGAAGACATTGCATTTGGAGAACCTGGAACGGGGAAGCGGTATGTCTCTGGATCTCGTCCTGGAAGTGTTAAAAGGCTAACGAGGTTCACATCGCTTTCATCTACCTCCTCATATAGTATTCGATACACGTGGCCGTTTTCTATAAAACAAAAATATTCATTTTAATTGTTTACCATCTATGGTAAATTAAAATTATAGGCAATTGTTGAACAGAAAAACTTACGCATATCACAGTTAGGCTGCCACCAGAATCCTTGAAACCTATTGAACTCTTCTTGCATAATGTATGAGGGAAACCCTGCGCTCACGGGGTCGTTCTCTATTCCACCATCACTGGTTTTGGTAAATGTTAACTGTACCTCACATCCTAAACAGGAATTAAAACAATTTAAAACAAAATGGCTCCAAAAAATCCCAAAAAAGTACTCGCTGACCCACCTACCATTCGAGCTATTGACAACCCAAAGATCACCATTATTCACATAAGCTATTAGATTTGCATTAGCTGGACAAATTTCGGCATTCAACCGGGCACCGTAGCTGTTGGGAGTTTTAATTTCTGTAGGCGTCAGTGGATAGTCCTGAAAATCATCAATGAATGATTCCCACATGAATAAGAGTAGACCTTGAGTGAAAACTAGAATCATTCTTGTATATTTTTCTTGATTGCTCATACTCTATTGTTATCAATGCACTGATATAAGAAAGTTGAGGCACCGAAGACAAATTTGGCAGTTTCTTCATGAAACTCATAAGACGATATTCCAGTTGGAGTCATTCGTTTTCTCTCCATCATCAGCAGTTCTTCCTTTGTTGGAGGAGTGCATCCCTACGAAAAATCAACACACATGAATTATACAGGAGCTGCGTACAGCATGAACATCATCATTCATGCATAACATCTCTACTAACTTGAAAATCTGATGCTATGATTTGGATCCATGGAAAACGGAGGTCTGGTTTTGAAGGTCCCAAAAGCGGTGGGCACTCATCTGGCACTTCAATAGCAAACACGGAGTTGTCTCTGGAGTTGGGTGGACTGGACATAAAATACACTCTCGTTTTCCCCAGCATTTTTCTAAAAGTGAAGGAGTGGGGAACTCTGGAACCGAGGTTCCACAACCGTCTCCGTATATCCCGAACATCATCCCTGAGCTCTGCCCACGACCTTTTAGTCCTCTGCCATGGAGAGTACACAGCAGCGTTTGAATCTGAGCTGCTGGACTCTGCCCTTTCGGGTTTGAGCTGATTGCTCGAGAACGGCTGCTCAGTCTCAGTCTTCATCTTACTCTTTACTCATTTATGTCAGTTGCAACACTCCAGTCAGTCAGTAGAGAGGTGGTGATGATGAAAGGAAGGCTTGGCTATCTCCCCTCTATATTAAGTCATTATTACTTTAATTATTTCTGTATTTTATCCATTATTTTTTTTAATTGGATACAGAACCAACAAATCTTTTTTTAGTAAAAAATTCCTAACTATCAAGAGGCATTTGAAGAGCGCTGTTATGGTGCCCATGTGGAGATCCTTTACCAATAGATCATTCCTGGTGTTCAACAGGCGCTGGCTTCTGACTTACTCGTTGCACTTCTCCCCTTCCTCAGAAAAGATATGTAGCATTTTTTCTTGCTCAGCCAAAGCCAGAACAGGGTTGTGTTAGCAAAGTAGCAACCAGTAAGTAGAAAACCCTACTGGAAGCTAGTTCACTAATATTCTGGTCAAATCATATTATTATGCGCTACGTACATAATATGGAAATGAATGAGGTTTTTACATAATATGTATTATATTATAATACGAAATTACGTTTTAAGCTGGGGCAAAGTAATAACTGGTCATAATATATTCTAATCGTTAGTTAAGAGTACTTCATCGGCCTTCCATGTCATCATCATTGTTTTACACTACGCAAATATGCTACATATTTCTTGAAGTTGGAATTATGTTCTCATTGACATTATCATTATGATCGTGAGCATACCGAGATATTCTGATCAACCCGGTCAAGGAAGTGACAGATACGGTATTCAAATTCTAAGGTCAGAGGTACTTCATGAGCATCTTACCTCATCATTGTTACACACCATGCAAGCATGCTTGTATTACATATCGTAGGCGTTTGGAGATCCTTTCTCACAAGCATGATCATTATGAGATAATTCGGGGAACCATTGGTATGAAATGGAGTAAAATTGAATCTACAGGTAAGAGTAAAATTACAGGATGTTCGTTACTTGTTTTTGATATTCGTTTCATGGCAGTCGGCATAATTTACAGAATGTATGCTTCTTGGTTGCACCACAAGCAGAGTTAGAACCAATGTACATACTTTCCAGCCTGATGTCATTCGGATTCGGATTTCAACTCCGTCTTGCCGGCAGACAGATAAGAAAAGGAATAATGATAATGACAACGTTCACCTACACGAAATAAGATCCGAAATATTTTGAGCGTATTGTCATTCGCTTGAATTCCCATTCATCAAAGCATTTTGATCAAGTATAGTTTTCATGCAAATGAACTGTATTGATAAAATTTATCTGCACATTCTCAATTTACATAAGACGTCGCGAGTCTCCCTCCAATCATGTATTTTTCGGACTCAAAAAATACTACGTTGTATTACATTTACTGACGTCTGTGACTGCGGTTCACGGCTAATAGAGTTAAAATAAAGTACAAAAATGAGACAACGATATGCTGAGAAACAAGCTGGCGATTAGGTACATATCACTTTTGATTTGCTACTTGGATCTGCATATGCATACTGTTGCGTGAGTCAGTCGTCAGTACTCTAGCCGAGGGGTTGGATTCCTTTTGGATACGGTGCTTTATCAAACAACGCATTTAACTAGTCGCAGTTCTTTTGTTCAGTAAATATCAGCATATGACATTGTTTCTTCTCAAAATTTTTTAGTTGAAATTTGTTTGTTCGAATTCTTGAAATACTAAATTCCAAGAAGCAATACGATTTGACAACATAGCACCCAATATCCATGGGATAGATGCACGAGAAAGTCACACTTGACACAAAGAGGGGGTATTATGCATCAGGGTTTAAAGTCGTCACACTTGACACAAAGAGGGTTATTGGGTGCTATGTCATAAATTCTTATTGATCACCGGGGCTTAGTATTTCAACTATTGAAATTTTTAACGGACTATCGTTTAAACTAGAGACATATACTTATAGTAGCAGTGCATTATGGAGGCTATTGCGAAGTTTGATTTCGCTGCAACAGCAACCGATGAACTGAGTTTTAGGAGGGGACAAATGTTGAAGGTGTTGGCTGTTGCAGAAGATGAAAATTGGTTAAAAGGAGAACTGGATGGACGTGAAGGGCTTGTTCCGTCAAATCGCATTCAAATGAAACCCAATCCGTGGTATTATGGACCCATTACCAGAACAGAGGCAGTAAATTTCTTGAATGATAAGCCGCTTGGATCATTTCTAGTTCGAGTTTCGGAAACCATTCCAAGTGATTTGTCAATGACTGTAAGGCTCTCTGACAGTGTCCAACATCTACGGATTCTAAGAGATCCGGATTGGAAATTTTATTTGTGGGTTGTCAAATTCAACACTGTCAATGAATTGCTGGAATACTACAGATCAGCAAGTGTCTCTCGAACCAAGGAAGTCAAGTTAAAGGATTTGGCTCCAGATTATGTCAAAGCATTGTACGACTTCATGCCTCAGGAGCCTGGTGAGTTGGAATTCAGACGAGGAGATATCGTCAAGGTTACTGACCGCTCGGATCCTAATTGGTGGAAAGGAGGTCTTCGACATTTGCGAGGACAATTTCCTGCAAACTATGTTGTTCCCTTTACACCATGATTTGCTTTGCGAAGGAGCTGACAAGCTGTGTAATTCAAAATCCAAGCTTATGAAAATATATTGTATTTTAAATAAAAATTGAATGCAGGTTGCTGCAAAGTTTTTCTCTTTCTCGTAATCTCAAAAATTTTTATCTCAGTAAGACCAGCTATGGGTTTTCAGATTTTAATAACTGATCTCTATTATCAGTTTACAAATTAAGTAGGATGATATTTTTTTCAGTGAAAGCTTCACCAGGCAATTGCCTCAAACTTACAATTCTTATAAAATTGTAACTAGTTTTTTTTAAATGATTTAAGTTTTATTGGCAGGCAGGTATAACTCTTGTCACTGTATTGGAATATTATGAGTTAGTATAATATGCATTACTTCTAAGTTATCAATTGGATTGATATATTGAATTGGAAGAATAAAAACATTGTGTTTGAAAACTCAAAAAAAGTTTTGTTGAACTATCATATTTATTGTTTATTTTCATGATTTTAATGAAACACACAAATGAAACGTTTTTATCTCACATCATGAGTTATATTCAACCAGAATCGTTCAGCTCAGGATTGCTGTTCTGGTTGTCGTCACATTAGTCGCCTTACTTCAGCTACGAAACATAGAAAATACTAAAAACGTCAGAAAACAATATTTTTTTCACAGTAATTTATACAATACACATCCAAAACACACATATTATAATTGCTTAAAATTGTCACACCAAGTTTGTCACACTGATGATACTGTATTTGCATGGAATTAAATGATTAATAATAACGTTCGTTTCCCTCGAAAAAATGTACATGTTAAAAACAAAATAATATTTTACATTACAGTTTATATTTTTATGCAGATCCTCAGTTCTAGTTGTGGAATTTGCCGCACACAAAAAAGTACAATAAGCATATTAGGCTGTTTAATGAATTGACTAGAATATCGCACGTTACACCTCATAGTATGTTGTGTGTCGCCTGATCTTTTGCTTGCACATTCAATTCCACGAAATGTTTTGAATACCTTCCTCTAACATTTTATGTTTCTCCAAATGAAGCCAACTGCGCTAGTTTTTTTAACACTTACTTTGAAAAAGAAGAAATCAGACTCATAACACCTTTTCCTTTTCACTTTAATAGCGTCTTCATCATCATGTCACAAAAAAATGACATTTTTGCAAACGACGCTCGGTTTAGGTTAGCTTACATGAAGCAAATGTCTCATAAAATTTTCAATAGTTGATATGCAGAGTAACGGACGAGTTGAAAAGTTTGAGACACTTGTCAATAAAATCAGTAGTTTCTACACACTACATACACAAGTAGTTAACAATGTAATAGTTACAATCATATTATAATATAATTGGTTCATGTACATTTTGTTTCCGCGAAGAGTTATATTAAAATATCGTGTATGTACATACGTAGTAGCAAGATATTTATGACTAAAACTGCTTATTGAATACTTTTTTTTATATAATGTGTGCTTTTCCATAAAAGGTAATCTTAAAATCTACCAGTCGATGAAAGATAAGCCGGAATGACGGAAAAGTCAAGTAGTATGGCTTTTTTTTAAATCAAACAAACAAATGACAGAGCGCATTGCTTAGCTTGGTTAAAAGTTTGTGTCATAATCCGATCTACGACGACTTGGAGCGTAGCCACTATCCCCGTAGTAGTTCCCATTGTAATAGTAGCCGTTCCATTCAGTCTTCCAGCTGTCGTAGATATTGTAGTTTGCGGATCCCTTGCCGGAGCCTTGAGACCTCTGGAGATTTTAAATACAATATATTGTTAAACTTTTTGAGAAAAGTGTGTGTTTCTTTTATGAAACTGATTCTCATTTCATTCAGGACTTACTTTAGTAGGCTTCCTATCAAATGTTTTGTCCATCTGCTTATCATTCCATACATCATCCATATTGTAGAGATCATCAGCTCCATAGTTATCCAACCCACCGGCTCCACTACCCATGTGACTTTTGTTAAATTCGCTCAACATTTCTTGAGTGAGAGAGACAGCGTTCTTCTTCTTTGAGTTCTTGTGACGGTTCACCAACTATAGAACAAAATGCAACAAGAAAGGGTTTAGTTTCTAAAATTCAGATAAAATTTTATTTAAAAAAAGACAACACAAAAACTTACAACTGTGACTCCAAATATGATCACGAAAAGCAGAGAGGCTAATCCGATGACTATAACGGCAATGCCCCATTGTGGTATCAATGGTTCTTGAGCTAATGGTCCAGAGTCCTTGGTTATGTTCACCACTATAACACAAGGTTTAAAACATGACAATTAATAAAAACTACCATAATATTTCTCATAATTATTAGCACCTTTATGATTTTGTTTTATCAACCCACCTTTGAAGTCAGTATAGCGAGGATCAATAGTATAGCGGCCGAAACGGAGCCTTCCATTGGAAACAAGTTGATCAGGTGCTTCTGACTCATCATAATACGGGAGCTCGTCAGCCGAGTCCAAAAGAGATTTATGGAATTGACGAACCACAAAGTCAGAGGTAAGGTCTCGGTCGATTCCATCCAAGAGGAGAAAGTAGTCAACAATGACACTGCCTCGACTATAATGAACAAGATTTGATTATTATTTATATCAACTTTATACAGCACCCTGCTTCGTGTTTCAATTTCCCTGTTTTTTGGTCCAATTTTTTTCTTCAAAAATAGCAACAGGAAATAAAACAATTTTATTTGCCCGTAAAATGGAGCATTACATTTGGAAAAACTATGTTTTGCTCATAAAAGCTTATTCCTTTTCAAGTTCCTTGCGAATTGCATGACAGATGCTGTTGACATCCAGATTCCAATATAAAGTGATTATAAAGGTTATTTAGTTGAGAAGAAACCGGAGTTGAAAGTTAATCAAGCCTTGAGCAGCATCACAAGCCTGCACTAGTGGCAAGAGTGCTACACTGGCTTATAGTTTCATGAGTCAGAAAAAGGAAAATATTGGATCGTTGAAGGAAAGCTTTCATAGTAATTGAGTTGTCAAATTACATACAATAATGCCACAAACTTTGATGGAGAAAGCTGAGACGCAATAATACCAAGAATTTTGCATTAGGCATAATAATATTGTTGGGTATTCTGAGTAGCTTTTAGTCTTGTGCTTTTACTCGCTATATACATATTTTCATGGTATGTTATCTACACAGGTAGAAAGTTATATGGCTTAATTTTGATTGACTTGTAAAAGAAACAGTCCTTGAAAGACTTCAGCCTTTTCAGGGAAGCGCTACAACCAATAAAAATGAGATAAAATAGTGTTTTATTAGCTTACTTGAATCCTTCAATTTCAACTTTTCTATACCATGGGGCCAATCCACTGGATCTGTACGCACCATCCAACTGCAAAGAAAAAGTAAAACCGAAATTAGCAATTCCTTCCTTGGGGAAGTTGTTCCAACCTATTTAGCCTCATCTGAGCTAGATTGGCTGGATTCGTTCATTTTGTTGGGAAAGACATGAAAATAAAATCAGCATGAATAAAACCTCTCGTTTGACGGTTGTCTCAAGGTGTTTATACTCGTCCGTGTTGATATCCTGAAACTCTGGAACCCACTTAACACCACCGACAAGTCTGATGGTAGCTTCCATTCTGCAAATACCCTGAGGACACAATCCAGGTGGACTTCGTTTTGGAGGCGGAGTGGTTGTCGTAGTGGTAGCTTTTGTCGTTGTGGAAGCCTCTGTTGTTGTAGTCGTAGTTGTGCTGGTGGTAGGCGGCGTGGGGTGTGGGAATAGTTGGCCATCCGGTGAAAGCTGTTGTTTTTCTTGTTGGCCAACCTGTGGCAATCCTAACTGAGGGTGGTAGTGGAGTATCTCCTTTTGGAGCTTCGGTTGTCGTTGGCCGTGTAATTCTTGAGCCTCCAGGCTTTGTGGGGAATACAAGACCGCCTGGTTTCTTGGTGGATGTGGTTCCTTCATCCTTTGGAGTTGCTGCGGTGGTGTTGATTGCTCCGATGGCTGAGGAGCCCGGTGGTTTATATCCGGGTGGAAGAAGATTAGCCGGAACCTCAAATTTAATCGAACCGGCGGGATCGGATGATGACGACGGAGGTTTATAACCTTTTGGAAGTAAGCCGGAGGGCACTTCAAACTTAATTGGGACAACTGGTTCCGATGCTGGGGGTTTGTAGCCAGGAGGAAACAAATTTGATGGGGTTTCAAATCTAATTCCACCTGGTAAAACAGGAGATGCTGTTTTGTTAGTGTCTTCAGTCGGGGGCTTGTAATCTTTAGGAACCAAGCCAGGAATTGCAATTTCCTTAAACTGTACAATACTCTTCAGAGCTTCTAAGGGATCAAGAGTTTTTACTGTTGAGGGTTCCACTGGCTTCTCTGTTGTGGTGGTTGTAGATGTTGGGGAGGTGGTGAATAGTTTTGGAAGGGATGGACGGGGTTTGTAGCCTTTTGGAAGAAGAGATGAAATGTCAACTTCCGCAAACTGAATTCCAAGCGCTTTTTCGGTGGGAGCAGCTTCTGTAGTTGTTGTTGTGCTAGTAGTAGTAGTAGTAGGTGTGGTCGCTTCTGAACTAGCAACAATGCTCTCCTCTGGCGAGCTAGAAGGTGGTGGGGGTAGTTTAAATCCAGGTGGTAAGAAGTCTGGTGATACTTCTGCAAAGCGAATACTTGAGAAGATACTCGTAGGATCCTTTTTGGGCTTCTCTGTCGTAGTTGTAATTTGAGGAGGAGGTGTGGTCGTTGTAGTCACTACTGTTGTGGTAGTCAGTGTTGGAATAAGTGTTGATGGATTGAGGGCAACGTGATAAGATGCCTCATCATCAGGTGGGGGTGCAAGATCTGCTTGGTTAACTGGACGAAGTGGGTGATCCACTTCCAGTTCACTAACATCATCCACCAACGTTTTAATATGGCTTGGAATATTGTCACCTTTCTTGGAAGGAAGCTTCCTAGGTTGGGGTGCGTGACTGCCAGTCTCTTCATCATAGCTTTCATCCGAGCCATTCCTTACAACTGCAGAAGTGGATGCTTCCGATGACTCCTTGATTTCTTGGGGCAGCACACCATTTGAAAATTCAGATGACGGGATAACACTCCTCGTCGGAGTAATAGCGGGTGGCTGAAGGCTCACCTCATGAGAATATTCATGAGGATTGTAGTGCTCATGTGTGACGTCTGCCTCCTCCTCATGCTCATTATTAGGACGGAGCAGAGATCCTGCGTCATTGTTAAGAATCGGGTAATTGTCAGGGTATGTGTATTCCTCTTCATAGTATTCTGGTGCGGTTTCCGCTCCAGAAGGCATATTATCTTTTAAGCCCTCCGTTTGAATAGTTTTGCTGACTCTGTTCTCCGGCCCTTTCCCAACACTTCTGCTTGTTTGGACAGATGCAACAACAAAGGAAGATCCGGTGGCCCGACTGAAAGTTACACGGGGAGTGACTGTTGTAATGGATAGTGGAGCTTCCGTCACTTCTCCTTTCCCTTTTCCACTCACACTCTTGGTTGTGGCAACAGATACCACTACCTCCCCAGACGGATCAATCTGATCGGAAACATTTTCTTCTGATGAGGAAGTCTCCGGTGCTGGCGTGGTAGATGTAGATGTGCTGGTACTAGTTGTAGTCGAGCTGAAGCTGGATTTGGAGGAGACAGATACGGTAACTTTTGTTGCGCTCTCGTTGCTATTGGGTTTTGGGGATGGCTCGACAACTGATGTTGGCTTTCGATGGCCAACCTTGGCCTTCGCCCTTTGAAGTAATGCTTGTGCAGTCTCTTCACTCACTTCGTAGTACTCGACCACGGATGAGTTGTCCTCATTGTGAAACGGATACTCTACATACTCAACTGTGTAATCCTCAGCTGAAGGAAGTGAGTTGCTTGAGGAGCTGGAAGGGAGCTTGGGATTTTCACTGGAGCTGCTTCCCGTCTGATCAAAATTCGGATCAGGCCTGTAGGTTGAAGAGGCTGTTATCGGATCGTCTCTGACTTTGTTCTGTCTGCTTCTTGTGAGATTTCTTGGGCGGATGATGATGGGAGGTCGAGATGTGGCGGTGAGTCTATTCCCAGATGAGTTGTTGTTGTTACCACCACGCAAAATAGACGGCCTTCTTACTCCTCTCTCCAATGGGGAGCTACTTGCGGAGCTGTTTCGTTCCGAGGATTTGGATGTGTTTGATGCCTGGGATCGGGTGTACTGACCACGGCTACGCAGTACCGGTTTCTCGGGAGCAGAGGGTTTTTGAGACGAGTTTGAGTCTGGAGCTGATGGAGGAGAAGTTGTTGTGGATCGTAGGAGACTCAACGGCGGTCTCACTCCTGTCAGACTATTACCTCGATGACTTGTGGACTGGACGCTACGACCGTTTAGTGCCAGTCCTTGCTCGGGCTCTTCACTCTCGTCAATGAGGGGAATAAAGGATGATGATGTTTCTCTTGAGGCTTGAGATGAAGAGGATGCGGACGAGGAAAGGGAAGCAGGTCGACTGGGACGAAATAATCTGTTGCTGCCAGTTGGTAGGGTGGCTTTAGTTGCCACTTTGGAGGAGCCTGCTGCTGATGTTGATGGTGATGCTGAGGGAGCGGAGGATCCATATCTTGACTGATCTCGCTTAGAAGATGTCGAGGCTGTGGTGGGAAGCTGTTGGGATGTTGGATTCCTTTGGCTAGCATTTGCAGCGTTTTTGGCTCTATCCGTCAACCCCTTGGATTGGGAGACTTCAGCAAAGTATTGTCCGTTATGTCTATTTCCATTCAGAGATGAAGAGGATAGACTACCTGGCTCATTAAAGTCATTGCCGTATTGGTAAAGCACGTCCCCATCAGTCTCATCATAATAATCGTATTGAACCTCTGCATTCCTGGCATTGCCACTGATCTGCTGATTTGTTGAACTGGTGGCTGCCTGAATTTGGCCGGAGCTGCTTCCACTCCCTCTCCCACCGCTGACGAGTCGCTGAGGGTTGGGGGCAACAATTTCAACAAAATTTGGCGACAAGGAACGACTAGAAGTTGGCTTGGATGAGGCGAGGGAGGATGAAGCCGCTCTACCCGATGGCGACCGAGAAAAGGGGTCTCCTCTTGGGAGGAATGCAAATTGCTGATTTTGAATTGAAACGGGCGCCTGGGCCAGTCTTGCATTCCTTGAATCCAGACCAGGAAGGTTGGAAAATTGATTGGAGTAGAGTTGGTGCTGAAATCCTCCAGGAACAATAACCTGTTGGGATGGGATCCTTGACTGACGTTGGCCAACAAGGGGAGCAGCTTGCGGTGATGTAAACGCTGCTGTCAGCAGGTCTGTCCCAGCTCCTGCAAAACAGAAAAGGAAAGCATGAGAAAAAGGGTTATTTTCACATTCCATTTACAAATCCCAATGTTATTTGACTATACAAACGGAAATTGGATAGATGTTTCCTTGAACTGTTCTCAATAAACTTGTTTACCTCACATCAACTATAATATGCTACATTTTCAGAGGCTACAATGCTTACACTTTGGTTTACTTTCAGTGAAATTACTGCTTATTTCGTCCATATTACCATTTAATATCGTTTGACGTCATATAACACACACTACTGACAAGATCCGGAGTTGATGAAGGAGAAACTAACAAAAGTATATGATTAATCTCAGTTTGCCCCAATTTCCCCATTTCCTGCTGTTGCTGCCAGTTGCAGTCATACCTAAAACAGTAATTTCCTTCCTCACATCATGCACATCACTCCTCCATTTATAGTCTAGTAACCCAAAGGAAACCTGGTTTTCCTGCCAGTGTTCTAGAAGCTGGTGGAACACGAACCATTTCAAGCATATGTCATTACATTTTTACCGTGTGTGAAAAAGAAATGAGTGACAATCCTCAAGTAAATCGCAACTCTAACGGTTTAAAAAGAGAAAAAGGAAATTCATCCATCTCGTTCTTCTCGTCCTTGTCCTTCGCTCACGTCTTTCAACTCCTTTTGTGACCATTTTATACGTGAGTACACATCAACCATTCAGCCACTCGTCCTCAAAAAGTGAGAATGATAAAAAGGGAAAGAGAAAAGTACGGGGAAGTGGTGGAAAGGATGCTGTTTTTCCTTCACACTTTAATTCCTTTCACTTTCCCCTTTATGGAACGTGTAGACTCGCAATAATGTGGCTCTTGTGCTGCTGCTATGCTGCACCGAAAACGACTCACATTTATGAAATAGAATACAACCACAAACAAACCGTTGTTCGATTTTCAAGCAGTTGGATCTGGATAAAACTGAGCAGAGCGTGATCCGAGCCAAGCACGTGTGTAAAACGAAATTGTGTATTCAGCGAAAGACGTTCTGTTCTATTCGCATACTCACACACAACATGACATGATGAAAGCTGGTTCCCAATGTGTATCTTTTGTACTCGCAACATTATTTTTTATTTGCAAACCCATGTTTCTCCTACTGAATCTGGATCATGGCGGATAAGGAATCAAACGATATTGTACTCTAACCCAAAACGGCGAGGAAGAATGTGCTACATTTGCTTCTCGAATGAATCACTCATCCAAGTTGTGAAGAGCACTTGGTGAAACTAAAACGATAAGTATTACCTGGCACCTGCTCAAATAATGGAGAACCAAAGCCCAACATTTTCAACTTACCAAGCTAAACTCCCCGGATTAACGGGATGTTGACTTTAAACACGAAAATGGAAGCGAGTCCAACTATTCAGTTTTGAACACGAAACTACAGACCACAGAACTCGATTCGTCGAAAAATGACTACCAAATTAGTTTAGGGATTGCGTCACATCATGAGAAATATTTAAAATTTGATACAAATATGATTTTTGCAACGTTACACGATAAAATTCAACCAGAGTTAACAATGCCATCATATATAATATCCCTTCACAACTGTAGTTTGGCAGGGAATCTTCCTAATCCCTTGGTGTATGGTTCACACAACGATAAATACGTTAGTTATGTATGCATGAATTAACTTTCATCGGACCAGTCATCAAACAACATCCGTCCCTGATTCCGCCTGATTTCCTCCTAATCTCCTTGGTGGAGGACACACACGCCTCAAAATTTCTAGTTTTGTCATGTCTGCAAATGATTTGCACATTGTAGCTGCTCCACCCCATAAAAATTTTATAAATGGCTTACCAATATAAGCAAATCGCAACCCCTCTTTCCCAGGAAATCAGACATGTGACATTATGGTTTGGAACCTGGCTTCTAATTCCACCGTGAAATGGCTAATCCCAACCGTCAGCCAGCAAACAAGTCACATGATTTGACCAAAAACAGTGGAGAATCTATCTAACTGGGCTGGAATCGGAGAAACTAAGAATCAGGGTCAAGTGAGATGGAAGATAGTGTGCTCTCAGCTCACTTCTTTCCAGATGAAGTCAACAAGACGTTGTGATACTTGTGTTATAAACTGATTTTATTAGTAATCGTCATCCTCTAAGCTTAAAAGCCTCATACTTGAGTGCCCCATATAACCCACACATATCAAGTAGTCAATTAGTATAATATGTTATAGTTGGAAGTGAAGTCGAATTTCACGCTCAAATAATCAGCACTACTCCTTTTCATCATCCAGCCTGTCATCATTATTACATCGAAATTATCACAAGACACAGACCCAAAACTCTAATCTGGTGTAACAGGAAACGATACAATAAAGATGCTCCGCTTGGCTGTCTCAAGGAGAGCAAGATTCATACTATGGTATGTTTTGTTCCATCTCTTTTCCTTCCCCAGCTTAAGTCAAACCCAAAAAACATATTGCCATCGTAAATACCATTAAATATTATATAATCCTAAGTCTTCGTGTGAAATCGATGAAAATCCGAGCTAGTGAAGATGGCTTGTCTTTCACGCATACTTACTTAGGATGAGGCTCTAGTGAAAAGTGAAAGCATTTTTTCTTATCTTGGATGAACTCATTATTACAAATAGGCGTAGCATAGCAAATAGCTCTGCGCGGAGAGAAAAGTAAAGAGTAACAATAATGTGAGAACATTTATCACAGAAAGCAAAATTTATTCTCATTTGTCCTCTCTCTTCAAAAAAAAAAAGAAGCATTCACTCTGATCTTGTAAGAAATGAGTGCATTACGAACTCAAAGTGTTTCATTTCAGCGTTCATCCTTCACTAACAGTTTGCGAGAGAATTCCTTGTGGAAAAATCAAGACAAAGTTCTTTTTTTCCACCCTTCGTGTAAGTTAACACAATGCATTTTATAAATTATCATGGCCTGCTCCTCAATTTTCTTAAATATATTCATTTTAAAATGTTAGCTGGCAGCAGCCTTAGATTTATACAGCGCGTGGGTCTTACTTAACTTAACGTTCGAGACATGATGAGTGGGAGTTGGTATCACATCACATCCCATCAAGAGTTGTATACTACTTGAAGCAGGGATGTGTGAGTACATGTATGCAAGGATTCATAATATCTGCGGCATTTTTCTCAAGTACATCTAGCTCTATCAACAATGTAAGTAGTTGATGAAAAGGATGGGGAAACGTTGTTGTTGATGATGAAAATGTCCTCCCTTCTTTGAGTTTCTTAAAAGATACTCATTTTGGCATGTTGGAAACCTACTCTTCTTACTGCTACTTCAAGTTTTTTTTGAAGCACTATCTTTTGCCTCCTTCCCTTCAAAGAGAAAAAAGGGGAGATGAAAGCCGAAGAAAACCATTCTTTTTCATCTTTTGCAATTTTCTCATGTGCACTTAATCCTTCATCTCATATCTTACACCAGGAAAATCGCCTGGATACCACTTCTGACTACTGACTCATGCTTCACAGCTATTTGGAAAGGCTGTGAGTTGTGCACGCACAGGACTCTCATGCAGAGCATCATGCCATGGTGAAAAGAAAAGTGAAGGGGAATTACGAGACTCCTTTCTTTACGACGGACGGACGAGCCAAATCAAGATAATCAAAGTTTGAGCTTTCCCTACACTCCCAGATTGAAATATATGGACATTGAGGACTTCGGATGGGCAGAACAAAGACCGTAACGGTTGAATGATGATGATGACACAAGGAACTGGGGATTGAATGTAGGAGCTTGCAAAGTTTGCGAGTTTTTGTTTTGTGCACAAATCTATTTAAGAGATTTGCAAAAAAAACTTCTCTTTCCAGTTTCGCACAGTGGCATCGCATAATACCCAACCTACTTCCGTCACTGATTTTTTTGTTTGCCTTCGACTTGACTGTAAAAAAAACTTGAAAATTCGACGAAAATCCGGACTCTGTTAACGTGAGAATGTACATGGTTAGGCCTACGTACATCCTTTAAAATGCGATGCCAAATGGGGGAAATGAAGAATATTGTAGGTGTTCTTATGCCTCAAATGTTTAGTGTAAGTTTATAAGACACGTGTGCCCCATTCACATACTTTCTTTTGAGTAATAAAAACTGAATTACAGTCATTAAGCCTTTATGTCACTCTGTACTCGATATACCCTAATTTTCTGAAAAAAAAGCAGGCACATTTCAGAACATAACAAGGTTTCCTTAGCATATCTGATTATGAGGACCGTCAGCATTAATTCAGAGAGCATGGTCTGGCAAATCTAATTAAGGCTTCAGAAACGCAGGCTGGAAAGAGTAGCAAACTTCTTAAAAGAAGAATACATAGTATCTCACACTGTGTTATAAGGCGTAATCTCATACATATAGAGTGTATTGAAAGATGCATAATTTTGTGATTAGACGCGATGGAACGAATTCAAAAGCGAGGACATTGTCTCCTTCGCCTTCAAATTTTCACGGACTTTTCTCCAGCTCAGCAAAAGTCTCTCCAGGGCAAAAAAACAAGACGAGTAAATATCTCTGTTAAAAACAGCTCATTATGTGTAGCTCCATATTTTTCGAGGCACTGAACCAACGAGGTTGCCGAAATTAGTTGGCAACGACCAACCAAGGCTAAAGAAATTTTTGAACGAGTGGCTGATGGAGTGTGTAGAAGAAATGACATTTTTCCAGGATGTATGATCGGCTGCCACAGATTTCTACTTTATCGCTGGGTATGAATTCCCACATAAAAGACAGCACGAGAGGACAAGGCCGTGAGCAGGATGTTTCTGTGTTGCTTCTGAGGCCGTTTGTGAAAGCATTACAAAACTATTTCGTTTTCTCTACCATGCGTGCCAGAACTAACATAAGGAAGCCAATTACATGGTGGTCGGTGAAATGTAAAGAAACAAGATGATCGATGTAACTGGTTGGTTCATTAGTCAAGTTGAATTATTCCTAGTAGTGGCCAAAGTTTATTTCTTGTTAACAGTCGTCAGCGGAAACAGAGCAGTCGACCAAGAAGCAAAGCAACTGCATGCACAAGTACACACATCTTTCGCAGAGTTTTCTAAGGGCAGCAACATCCTCACAGCAAAGCTGAAAGAAAAGCTAAGTCTATTCTCAACGGAGGAACCGCAGCGGAGAAATAGCTTATTTTGCGAAAAAGAAAGTCATGCCGACCATTTACCTGTCAGCTTTACGTTCACAAGCAGCTCCTCTTTTATTCTTGTTTCAGCTGGTTAGGGGCTCGACACGAAGTTAAGCTCTGACTATACAACCATTCTCACTCAAACTTATATAATACCACTTTAGACAATCTGTCAATAGAGAAACATTGTCAGTTTAATAAATTTTTCTGGGGTGGTCTTAGCCTTTGCTATTTTGTACATGGGAAACATATATAGACGCACAGATATCCGACAAATCCCTATAATTAGTTGGCTAAGTATCAACCCAGCTTGTCTTGTTTGACCTGCTCCTTTTTCACGTGGAGGAATTGTTCATTCATGACGGTGGGATTGGGCGCAGCAGGATAAATGCTTTGTTCCTTTGACTGAAAAATAATACCACAGACTGCTGACTGTATATATTATAATAATTGATTTGACATTAACTTGATATCGAGCTGAACATATTTTGTGGAGATGACGATAGATTTCCTCTTCAAATCTAACAATCTGCGTTTCCCTCTGTTTTCAAAGAGACATGGAACTCCATTGATTTGACAGAATATTACTCGTATATCAAGAAGGTAAGTTGAAACCTCGCCCTTCACAAGTATCAGGTTAGACCATACTTGCTGCATGTCAAAAAGCTACGAACTTCGTCTCTTCCTCGTTGGAACAAAGAGTGGAGAAGCTTCATCATTCTCAACTATTTTTACAGGCACATTTTTAAGAACTATCTCCAAGTTGATCCTGACAAAAGTCTGTAGCTCACATGCCCTCATGTTCCATCATGGAATTTGGGAGATGAGAGCCACGTAGTTTAAAAGAAAACTACATCAATACAGAAAGAAATATACACGTTTCGAAGCCAAAAGAATGCTCCGATCAAATTACAGCTCCCCAGTTGGATCTTGGAATTGAAAGGTACATGTTTGATATAATTATAAAGCTGACTCTACCCAAAGATCGGGAAGCCAGATTCAACCAATGAGAGAGGGAAAGACACACACAAAGCCAAATTATTTCTGTATGTCAACCAGGACCAGACTCTTGGAATTATTTGTGCTTACGACAGACATTTAAAGAAACACAAACGGAGAATTCATATAAGTCACTGGACGACAGCAGACAAAGTCGTGGCCTAATAAAGGCAAAGGCACTAAAGTGATTTCAAACCATTTGTAGCAGGAGACAAAAGGGAGCGCGATCCCAAAAAACGATTTCTTGTGAACCACTTGATACATATATGCGAATCCAATCCATATATATGTTGTGGCAATCTTATTCCCAGTGCCAACGCCAACCTGTCATACCAAGTAAAATGGTAATATAGAGAACGACACAAAAGAAAAATGTTGTTTAATGACGCTCTGTTTCTACAACGTACAATAAAACCTCCCCCTATACATGTATGTATAGCTAGGAGAATTAGTAGCTTTGTAAATGTAGTTTTAATGACAGAGAAGGAGGAGAAAAAAAACTACGGAAAAGTAGTGAAAGACTGGAAGGAAACTAAGAGGACAAGAAAATATCAGAGGGAAAGAATTCAACAGAAGTTCCTTATCAAAGCGTTGCAGACGCCCAATTACAGAATAACTTTTATTTCTTCCAATGTACAATGTGGATACTAACGAGCGGAAAATCCTTCAAGAAGACAGGTACATAGATCACATTCTCAGGAACACAAAGTACATGTATTGGTAAGAATTTATAGCATTCCAGATTTTCACCCGGTGGTATAAAGAATCAGCTCATGGTGGTTGAAGACACTATAATATTTCCTCGAAATTTCTTTAATCCTTCTCCGAAAAACATGGAAAAAAGCAAACAAGCATGAACAATGAATAATGCCGGAAGAAACGGCAAAAACATTTCTTCCGAAACTGAGTTCTTGTACCGATTTCATCGTCAACACAGCCAACTTAAGCTTAATCTCTTGAGGACATAAAAATATAATCGATAGCATAATTTTTATCATTTAAGTAAACATTCAAAGAAATTATAAATCTTCGAAGGTATTTTGAGACTGCTGTAAAACCCACTGCATCCTAGGGTACGGTTCCTAGAGCAGCATTCTTTTAAATGTCGATGGGCATGACAGTTGTTTTGACTGTAACCTGTGTTTTCATTACCAAAAAATGAAGTTAATGAATTAGAAACGTAGGGAACAGGAACAGTAATAGAATCTGAGTTGAGTTAGTTCAAAGCTCACGAACTTCTATTTTTGGAGACATTTTCCCAGATGTCCTCAAGAGACGCCTTTAGTAATGCCTTTTAATACAACTCAAAAAATCTTGTTCCATTCCACCCGCTACTGGATTCAGTCAGAAGCATCAACAAACAGCGTTTTGCTTTACGATGAGAATCCACTCTCCGGTTTGATGCAGTAGCAAGTGAAGAAAGTTCACCACAAAATGTTAAGTGGTTTACTTCAAGTCATTTGATAATATTTGCTTTTTTTCATTCCATCACTTCAACATTTTGGTGGCTTGCTCAAGTAGCACATCAACAACTATAATGAAGGTATCATACCATGAAATATGTACATACATTTCTTCAACGGCCATGCCTTTTTAAGACTTTCATTTTTAAACCATTCATCCGTCCAAACTGGTATGAATGGAAGCTTACAATGAACGGAGGAATATGTTTGCGCTTCTATCCAAAAAATGTTTACGTTTTGAATTTCATTTTGGAAAAGATTTTCGAAAGCACAGAAGGTGATACTAAAATATTACGACATTGAAATTTGAAAGCAGGTCGATTGAAACCCATCTCTACATTTACAACGATCACTTTCACCACCATGCTATACAAAATATTTCCCCCTGCATTGACTGAATTGGAACTTGATCATCAACGTCATATGTTTGGCGTCATCCTCAATGATTCGTACATTTGAATCGACTGACAAATTTAAATAAGATGGATGCATAGTAGCATTCCAAATAATAAAACGGATGGTTCCTCGAACGTAGGAAAATGCATGCGGATTGCATTAAACGTGTTAAAATTGGTTAGTGCATTCTGAAATATTTCATTGACATATTTTCATGGTTCACAGGATTGGAACTGCAAAAGTAAAAAGTTTCAATAATCCAGCCAGTGGCCTCTATCATCAATCAATGCTTTCTTGTGTTAAACTATTCTGGTGGAGGTACTCTGAAACGTACTCAATCTTTTTGCTGCAACATTAACTGACATTGACATTGCAAAATGAAGAATGAGCTCTGCTACTTTTAACGAAATGCCTGTCTACGACTGTCAATCCAAGAGTCGTTGAGAGATGAAGCGATGCTGTTGTGTCTTTTAAGACTATATCGAAAGCATGTCATGAAGAATATTTTGTGAAGCATCAACCATGTACTTCGCAGTAGCAAAATTAAGTGAACCTATCCAATTTTGCAGCAGAATACGAGCAAATACGATTAGACCTTAGATACCACACAAAACCGTAAGTTATGTTATGAGTTATGACGTTAGCAACAAGTAAAATGAAAATAAATTGCGAAAGAAGAACTTCTGGAAATATGGAGTCCACTGCTAGTTATCGGTATCTTATCAGTTATTAGACGCAAATATGTGTGCTCAGAAGACAGCGTAAACAACTTTCCCTTCAGATTAAGTGGAACGGAATTGCGGCAAATGTTTTTATTTTAGGTTTGGCTTAGCTGTAGAAGACTCAAAGAAAAATTGTTGTAGCTTATAACTAGCAGTATTGTATGAATAGCTATTTCGTCGCCCTGGATGATGATTACTGACTTTCTGACAATGTCTGATACTTTCTTTTCTTCTATTGTTTAAGAAGTAAAAGCTAAAGATAGAGTTTACAATGTTTTGTTAGGTCGCCTTAAGTCACTAATACTTTCTTTAGGATCTTTTGTTTGCTAAATATTAAGAAAATTCCTTCTTTCCTCCGAATAAAGTGTTTGGGGAAAGCATAATAAAAGTATTATCAACAAAATAAACCAGCCGTAAAAAAGCGAGGAATTTGAGGCTCCGTCGTTGTACAACGTAGAGCATATAAAACTCTGCTATTGACTCCAATTCACTACAAAATCCAAACTGTGACAAAAGCACAAGCTAAAATTCTTCGACTAAAACCTTTTCCACATAGTGATGCTCACTACTTTTAAAAGATTAGATTAGAGCATTGTCCTCTCATCCTTTCAAAATGAAGTTATTTGCTTGAGTTTATGACACTATTTACTTATAGGGAGCAGGAATTCTATTAAAACAAAAGTTTTGACTGGCGAGCTGTTGAAATCATCTTGTGTGAGTGTTTTCGTATATAGTTTACTTACAGCCAGGCCTAAATATATACAATAGTAAAGAATATTTTTGTGCATGATATGCTTAGCTGGAGTTTATTTTTTGCTATCATCATCATAGCATTTTAATGTACGCAATTATGTTAACTTGTCATCTAGAGTTGAATGCATTTGATTCAATCAAGTTGAACAAGTTGCATATTTTGCATCTTTGAACGGTCTTAGTCTGTTGGATTAGATTATGAGAATAAAATCTTCACCATCAGTATCGGTTCTTGATAAACTTTCCTTTTTTGCTTTGGTATTCCAGCTGAATCCTATTTCGACTTTCTCATAGGATTCCCCCATTATTTTGCATGGATTCTTTATAAAATAAATGGGTTGTAAAAATCGATCTCAAATGCATTTCCATTCACTTGGGTATTATCACCAGCATCACTGAGATTTCCGGATGTTACATAGCTGTAAGAAAATACGTGACTTCAAACTTTAAAATCGTATGCATATACCAGAGTGTAGCGTAACGAAAGGAGACCAGTTTTAGACAACAGTATTGAAAGTCAAACCAAGTAGAAAATGTTTGAAAGACATTAACAAAGTGTGGATCAAATACACCAACTGTAAATAAAACTATGCAGACAAGATTCAATTATGATTTACATTCATGACGACACCGATTATTTAAGTTTTTGAACATAACAAAATTTAGATGTTCAGTAGCTGTGTAATTTACGGAACTTTTAATTTAGGTTTTGAGTATCCAAATGTAGAAATTAAAATTTAGTTATCTGCAGTTTTTATTACGAATGCTTATGCAAATCAATGTGCAACTGACAACCTTGCCTTGCAGCGTTTAATCAGTATTACGACAAAAGTAGATCATCGGATCAGTTTGACTTTGGCTCTACAATTTTTCTGTTTCGTTTGGCATTGATGGTAAAAAAATTGAAACAAATATGTTGCAAAGCTGTAAAGCAGACGCATTATAGATTTATATTTGACATATTATATTTGATGTGTGTGCATAGTTCATCCACACATGGAGCAATTTACTAATGGAATATTAAATGAAGCTGAAAACGACACGACACGCGTACCATTATGAAATACGTGTTATGCAAAGGATCAATTGAAGCGTGAGCTCCTCGGGCCTACAAATATGAAGTGAATGATAGAGTAATGTAATAGTAACATCCAGTTGAGGAAGCCCCAGGTTCCACCGATTTCTTTCAAACATAATCTTCCATAGCTCAGTATAAATTTCAATTTTAGCAGATGTGATACCACTGCCGGCAGACATTTACTCACTCAAGCATATTAACCAAGGGAAAATTTCTCTGAGTAGTCTCTATTTTCGCGTCAAACTCTCCCACTCTAATCTGTTTCCAGGATTGCCACTACCACCACGAGTTATTCGCACTCCATTGTTGGTTCCGATTTCGGAAGTATATTTCAAGGAAGCAAAGGAGTCATTCCTCTCTAGTATAGAATGTATCAACCACAGACAAGAAAACAAAGGAAGATTAGGCTAGTCATAAAGAATATTTTGGGTAGACGTTAAGTGGAAAGAACAAGAGTGAAGGAGAGAGGAAATTTCAAGAATTTAGCGTGTTATACCTCTTAGGTGTCTACTATCTACCACCAAATTATATGAGGTAAAGAGTATCAAGGAAAAGTATTTTTACACAAGGAAAAGCATCAATATTTCATTGCATTGAAGAAAAACAAATGGCCAACGACTGGGTGAGAACCAGAAGAGTAGTTTGTACAAGCTGAATTCCCCACTGTAATTAAATTCGCCTTTTCTTGGCTAAGATTAAAGAAGCCGGGGCCACATAAGTAAACAAAACGAAATGTGTAATACTATTTTCTCCAACTTCCTCTTCTTTCACTCTTCAACCAGTAGCAACAGAAAGAGGGAAAACTTGTGGGACATATGAGGAAAATTCGTTGAACAAAAACAAGAATTTCGACGCTAAAAAGGTATTTCCTGTGTAATACAAAGTTTCCAGTGACTTTTTTCTTGTTTTCTGCTTACAAGTTTTATAAAATAAAACGCCGGTAATTTCTTGAAGATAAAAGTTATATAATCAAACTGTAGAATCCTTTCTACAAGATAATTAAAAAGCGGAACTGTTTTAAAGACAGAGAATGAAATGACCAATGCCTAAAAGTTGGGAGTCACCGTTAAAATTAACATTTTTGATTGAAAATCTTGTAGCAGATCAATGGAATGTAATTAAACTCAATTTGGCGAATTGTTTACTACACGAGTACAAGCTCACTTCACCCTTGAACAAATAAGAAGAATATCAAGTGGGTACTTGGAAAGAGCAACGATGGCTTATTATTATCAAGTGTAATTGTGGGCAAAAAGTTTTCTTAGAATGATGATGCCACTCGGTGCTGGAATACTTGCTAATCTTCTCTAGTCTAGGAGTAAGTCAATGAACTAACTTAATTTTTATTAATGTGGTGTTGCGGTTTCGGTTTCATTCTTCACAGAAATGATTAAAGATACATAAGTTGCGCAGCAAAATTAGGAGATGGAGAAAAAAGCAGCTTATTGCACACAAAGTAATGTGCCTTGCTTTATTATTTGTCCACTCCCAACGGCCAGAGTATGAGTAATTATCTATAGCCTGAGCGCGCGACTCCTTCTCTCTTCATTCTTGGAATGTGAATGTGAAGTGCGTACGCTTTATAAACACAAGGCAAGTAAAATGTCACTACAAAGTCTTTGATCTTCATTTTCTGGCTGAATAAGCTTTGAAAACTTCATGGAATCACGCCTACACAAAATATCTAAACATTTTGTAGTTCTTGCTACAGTGGACACAAAAAATAGCGCCTCTCTTGTTTGACTTCATCCCTCGTAATGATGAGATTGGATTGACTGCTCAATTTATAATTTATGATGATACCATGCACATTCTTTCCTAAAAAATACTGGCTTAAAAAGTGCCATACCCTTCCATCATAATTTCTTTCAAGCGTGCGCCGCATCCTTCATCCATATCTTTGCTTAAACCAACACAAGTCTAAAACCCATACGGTTGGGATGATCAATCAAGCAGAAAGAATGTCAATGAATGAATGAACACAGACATGTATCCACACGGAAAGGTTAAATTTTTGTGACTACCTGTTTCCCCAGAAATTCGCCACACTCTCAGCAATAAATTTATATTACTTAATCACAGCTTAAGACAAAGGAATAATAGGGTATGTTATGCTTTCGAGGTTAATTACTACAAAAACTACCACCCCCTTTCATTGACTTGTATACATAATATTGAGAAGTACTTATTCAGTAGATATTACGTGCGTGGGCGGAATTATACACATAAGAAATAATATCGTTTAGAGCTGCTGCCTCCATGTGACTCTCTCAGAAGTTCTAGCGACAACATGTTACAAAATTAAGTAATTGTGAGCAAGTAGGTAATTGATTATATCGATACATGGAAAAGGAACGAAGGAGAGAACATTTTGTGAGTTTGTTCTCGGCATATACCATATATTCACCAGAATGGTCACACCAATTCAGGTCATGATCAATATTATTAAGTGCCATAAGATTCAATATCAAACACATACGCCTGACAAATGCCGAGGGAGTGTTGCCAAGAGGTGCTTCAACTCAAGGCCTCTACCGAAGTATCACATCAAAGGGCACAAGTGCGAAAATCGGGTTCTTATTAAAAAGTCATTAGCAGCCCATCTGCTACTGACTACTGTGTTTACGTTCGCCAATTCAGTTGGAAAAATATCAAGTGGTTCGCTGCAAACAGTCTGAAAATCTGAGAGCAAATCTCTACATTTTGGGAGAGATTTGAGAGAGAGATTGCGTCTCGGCTCAAGAAATGTTGTAGTTACATATTTAAAACGATGGCTGAGTTCCTTTGAAAATTAGGTATGCATTTCTGTACACTTCTTTAACTAAGGGGGCAAGTTGGAATTTGCAATCTTAAATCTAACCAAACTTTATTAAACCAATTTGCAAGGTTATTTGATCGAGCGAAGGAATTTAGATGGATATGATAGAAAAAATCGAATGAAATGACATGGCAGCATTACAAAAAAATGCCACGTATTCAGTATCAAGTCGGTAATCCAATCAATAATAATTTTATGGGGCTTGGGGGAGTTTCTTGATCTTTAAATATGAAATGTACTTGAGATGACATCTCTGCATATTTTGAAGGATCATGTCTCAGATCTTTTCGAATCAAATAAATCGTTGACCCTTTTCCCAATGATGTACAGCACTGATAAACATGAACGCATGAAAAATTTGTTTCCGATTAAAAATTCACCACTGACCATCAAATAGACCGTGTGATAAGATTTAGCAACCTGTAAATCACACGAACTTGGCAACCACCATGAAATGAAGTACAGTAGAAATCGTCAAGTTTTCATGTTGGCCCATGCATGAAATTATGGTGAATTCTGAAAAACGTGAGTGAAGTGATTGAAAGTTGCTTCTATCTGTGACAGGTGACAGGATTAGTAAAGGTGAAATGTGTGTTGTCAAAAAAAAGTTTCTTTGACAAAAAAATGTATTGATATTAGTCTTGAACTCGTGCTCGAATTTATATCGAGGAAAGGTTAGTAAACTTGAGTTTAAAAAATCAATCAATTCCGTGCTACACAAATTGTAATTACGTGAATAGCATTTTACACAAATGCTCTATAAGTACTTTTCTTATTTTTAAGACATTCTCGATCCCCAAAATGAGAAGTCGAAAAGAGTTCTATAAATATAGTGCATTATCTCTTGCAGTTAATTGTGCCAATGAAAGGCAAATGACGAAGTAAGAGAGTTTTCAGGGAGCCACTTTTATGGCAAAGATCCATTTTAAGATATTTATTTATAAGTGGAGAACACAAGAGCTAATCGAATTCAGTACCAATATATGATCCCCCATGGTTTGTTTCTACCAATCTGCATTAATGTGAAAACGTTTTGCTAATTAGCGTTCTTATTTTTAGACCAATGCAAATGACAGTGACAGAGCACATACTTTACTTTTGTTTAATGAACTTGGAATTCTAAACTATTCTTAACTAAATTAGATTCTTTGTTAGATCAAAATTATGATGCAGCACTGATTGCTGATTATAAATTGTCAACTTGCCAGTCGGACCTTTGAACACCAATCAGTATTTGGAATCTGACGTATCGTAAAACAATATGATTTACAATGTTCGATAAAAATTCGAGTTATCAGGATTAGCTTACAAGTGTAATTCATTTAGCTACGTGCTTGAGAATCTATTTGTGTAAAAACTACCCTCTAAATAAATCCTTACGCAACAGTGTTTTGTGTGCGATATAAAAATAGTCTGAATACATGCACATGGCATGAAGGGATTATTGTTTTGAAAATCCTTCAATGGCAAAAATGCTGCCAACGAACTTGAAGCTTATCTAGAACTTCACATCTCAGCTCAGAGAACCTACAAATAAATAATTGCGCTGAATTATAAAAGAAATTCATTGATAAGTACATTTCGTGCAAATGTGAAGGCATGTGTAGCTCTTATGTTATTGCACTTGGAGTGTTTCTTTAACGGCAATTGGTCATGAAGCAAAATATTATTGTATGATGCGATGCGCTTTGTGCAGTTTCTTATGCACAGCAGCGCTTAAAATAGTGATATATTTTTTCATGGTAAACTTTGAGAATTGAAATCACTTGCAGGACATGACTATGACGATGCTGCGATAATCTCTGAGAAATCATTGAACTTGAGCAGGCAGGCATACGTGTGAAATTTTTGAGCGGACTTTTATAATATAATGATAATATTATTATGAGCTGTAGTGGCAACGGCCCACAATTGTTCACCAACTTTGTTGTCTGGTTGCATGTCAGAATTTCAACATCATTTCATAGCCGAGCTGATGTTTTTTTCTCCTGCAAAATATTACTCAAACCAACACTACGAGTATATAAATAGAGACGCACGCACATTACTCACACATTATTGCCCAAAATGAAAAGATTGAACTACATGTAAAATGCGTAAAAAATCCCTAATTTCTAAAGAAACTTGGTATGAGAATTTGAGGCCCATGAAACTTGTTATAATTATTAGCAGAGAGTACATGTGGTAGCACGCTGTTATCTTTTAACTGCAAAATGTTTATGATGCGATATATAAACCAAAGTTCCCCTTTACATCTAGCATCAAATAAGACGGTTGTTGAAATAATTGGAAATTATACCAATGTCCCTATCTAAATGTGCAATTATTGTGGATATTAAAAGAGTGGTAATTTAGAACATATTGAAAAATATGTAGCCAAAATGTGTATCTCACCGCTTAATGGCAAAATGTTTGCTTGCATGTGAACCTAATATTTATGTTGACCTAAGGGGGCTTTAGTATCCTTTATGCATAGTGCCAAGTACCTGATGATCTAGATAAGAGAAACTGTACAATTATGATGAGTGATGGGATGAGTATTGATATTGTAGAGACAATTTTGGTCGTTTTTCACGCAGTTATAAATGTAATATTGAGAATAAAATTCATCTTCTAAATATATGGCACTTCATCCCGTTCGTTATATTCACTAATTACTATACTTATCGTGGCTTTGGACAACATTCTTATTGATATACTCGCATTTAGGAATTATGCTAAATGATAAATAATGTTGAGAGCCTCATTACATGAGTAATTTTTACTCATCATAACCTTCATGGCATAATGTGAATTGATCCAAGGAATGGGTGTCATATAAAGCTTCAATGCAGACATTTAATGACTGATTGATAAGCACGGTGCATTTTAATTGATTACGTCTTCTCTGCTTCTGATTTCTCTGCAACCTGGATCTGCTTATGAGGATATTTCAACATACGGTAGCATGGCCGAGCGGTCTAAGGCGCTGGTTTAAGGCACCAGTCTCTTCGGAGGCGTGGGTTCGAATCCCACTGCTGCCATGAATATTTTGCTAGTTTTACTTTTAGATCTGCGTCTACATATTTCATTTATGCATGTCAGTGTAATGTAAATGGTTTCCTATAGTATTTTAATCTCCTTTGCGCGGAGGAACTTTGTATAATTCAATGAGAAATAATTTGTGAGGAAGCGACCAAACGCAAAATCATTAATGTAAAATCGGAGCATTTTATGTATCAGTTTTAAGAAATGTAGGAAGTGGGAATGTTTCGTAAATATCCGACACATGAAGAGTGTGTAACATTTCTACTTAGAAACTGGTAACTCTGATCCACAATTTCATGGACTGTGGAGGTGCAATCCATACTTCACTCTCCATTTCCTCAGAAAACATCCATCGTTTGACGCTTTGAAAGAATCGTCGGTTTCAAGCATTCGCTTACCTATTAAAAAAAGAAACAGAAAATCATTAGTTTCTAAGTTAATGGTTTACATGGATTGTTTATTGAATGATTATGCTCTTCATATCTAACAGTTCAGATACCGTCATTTTATCAGTAAAACTTCAGAATCAAATTCGAACTCGAAAATAAACTTTATATGGAAAAATTCAAGTTATGAAATGGAAAGTACAATATTGTCATTCTTTGGAATACGCTTGGGCGATTTAATTACCCATCATCATCATCAAAAACCATTGAATACTACTCGACCCATATATTATGAACTGTCTTCCGATGTACTGCAGCTAAGTACGCAGCACGGTAAGCTACCTGTGGTGCATTGTGTCGTGGTCAATACTCTAATTCAATGAACATAAAATTTGAATTGAATACATGTGTTCGGTAATGTGCTAATTATTCGGTTAGCCTAAATCATTAATACTGAGACTGCAGTTTGCATAACGCCATTGTTTTGTTCATTCAGTCATAACCATTTCCGGATGTGAAATGGAACTATGAACGAATTCATTCAGATTTTTTCATACAGATGTAACCTTACTCACATCCCACATTATTTATTATATGACGAATGAGCATCAACGAAATCAGTAGCGCTGAAAAAATGTGACATACATAAAGCTGCTAATTACATTGCAAAACCTATTATTTATATCAAGCACAAAGTGTAACATTTACAGGAGTAGAAAAAGGGAAGAAATATGTTTAGCAGTAGATGTGATTTCTGTACCCCTTCTCTCTCACCACGACCATAACATAACATACCACATATTATGAGCAGAAAGCATACACATAGTAACATGGTAGTACAATACACTCAGCACACAACAGGTTGGAAAAATGCATCATCACATATCACATCGTATTTTTTTAGCAATGAATGGGTCTCTCTCACACCACTGCTTGCTGCGTTGGTGTGCCATTTAAATGATCTAATTCTGGTCAATGCGGCCGTTGTGGTGGTTATAAAGCAAAATGAGTTAGAATATTAGACATACATATGATATTACTTTCAATACATGTGCCCTCCTGCTTCAATATTGCAAGTCCGTTTCTTTCATTTTTCCACCTGTTTTTCATTAGAAGGTAGGAAAGCCTCATAATATTATGAGTTGACTTGACGCACATTTAATTGAAAGTAAATGTGCTGTTAAGTGCTCTGCAATTTGTGTTTGAGTTTGCGTTATGAGATAACTGTGGAGAGTTTTAATTCAAGACTTGTGGCTTCCAATGAAACCGCACAAAGAAGAGAGAGACCTTTACCCTTTTAGTTATCTACCATGAGAAAAAACAATTATCAGCCAGTAACTGCTATACTGCAGTGCAATTTTGTAACGTTTCAATGAATAGCATGTGATTAGTAGATCAGACAGGTAAAAATACAATAAAATGATCATATAAGTACACACTTATAATGTTCCTTGTAAGTAGTAAACTAACCACAAACATACATGATACAGGAAACAGCACTAATCGCCAAAAAATCCATTGTCATATATTTTATTTCCTTTTATTGAAAGAAGTAGTACATTTGTGCACTTGCGAATGATGGAATTTGCCTAGTTTAAGATTTATTTGTATTTCCTTTACGTAGTTCAAATTATTACATAACTTAACCTAAGTAGTTGGCTAGGAAAGTGCATTAGTTGATAATGTACCTACACAACATTATTATATAATAATCTCATTACTTTGTTAATAATAAAGAGATATTCTGCTAATCAACATCCGATCTTGAGTTTAAAACCTTGATTCCAACTTTGCAAAATGCGATTGATCATTATTATGTAAACTGAAAATCGTGAGTTAATCGATTGATTTGTTTGTCTATCTGCTTCTACAGTTATATACCAAACTAACCTCTTGGCTGTGTCTATGAAAACAATAAGCTACACATTTGTGTTCAAGGGTGAAACTAGAGAGGGCAGTTTTGAAAGATAATGAGCGTCTACATATATGTACATTTCCGTAGGCTAAATACAGTTTGTTATGCATTTTTTTATCAGTTTGAGATTATTTCTATGTTTGCTACTTTTCCAATCATCTTGTCACTTTCTGATCAGCTTGATGCTAAGGTCGCGATGCAATTTCTTTCAGTGGGATCGATTCGAGAGCCTTTAATTGTCAGTGTGCCGCGCTGCATTTAACTATCATTAAGGAATGCGTAATCTGAAACGCTCATTTGTCGTCTAGGAACGATCTCTTAAAACATATCATTTTGCATTGAAAGAGGCTTGAGCCGATGCCTTACCGTTGAAATGAAAAATACAGATTTTATAAAGTTACTAACAAGCTCCAAGCGGCTTCATGTATATATAATTTTTAAATACAATTGATAAATTCGACGTTATTTCATTTTTGATCAATATTACATAACTTTTTAAAGGGAAAAGTCATGTTGAGCGCTTAATTCCTCAACTATAGCGTACAAGCTTACCAAGTACATGTTCAGTTCAACATTAACAATCGAGCTACATCCATTTTTCATCACGACTTCATTTTTGGAGTTAAAACAAAATTGTTTTTAAAAAATTCTTATTTTCATCTCTGTTTTCCCCCACGGTAACCAATCTCAGGTGTGTTGCACCCTGCTAACAAATTTTAATTTGAAAACTGATTGATTCAGTCAAAATTGAAAGCCTTAAATAAAGCATGCAGATAGAAGTCACAGTGTTTCACAATTATCTATCTATTCCCCATTATGAATTGAATAATAAGCAAAGTGACGAACTGAATATTGTTGGGTTTTTAAGGTTAGGTTCTACTCAACAGTGACAAAGCATTTTAGAGACAGTGTGCATATTTTTACGCAGCAACAAAGCCCAAGCGTTGCCCTGACATGATAGGACTATCTCCTATACTCAGCGTCAATTGAGATGATAAAAGACAACTGCTGTTATTCTGCATAGCGTTCACTGCTGCTGAGGGACGCGTTATCACAATCTCCATCCTCCTCTATTAAACGCTTCTTTTCTGCTACTCTGATGAAACATGATAGAGATGCTATAAATGATAATGTTGAATAACGCATTATTTTATATGCGACTACTAATCAATGTATACCACCATTGACTAGTGCATGGGATCAGATAGGTTTATGGACGCTTCTGTCATTGTCATTATTATACAATTCACTTTCACTTATATAATACCAACCAACCAGTTAGGTTGAAGTTGATGTTACGCATTCTCTCTGTTATGGATTCATTTTTACAATCTCCTCCTGGCTGTTGGTAGACCGTCGAGTAATTCACTTTGATGCCAACGGTGACCTTTTCAACATTTATATCAGCGCAGTGGTGACCAACACGACACCCCTAGAGCTCTTTGGCTGAGTCATCGTTATCACATAACCGAGGGGCATAAAGATGAAACTTTTTTTTAGAGAGGCGATTTGGCGAGCCCTTGTGTTGTGCAACGAAAGTGACAAGATTACATTTTTCCTAATATATAGCATAACTGCAAATTCAACTATTTTCAAGTCTGAATCTTCTACTTGGTAAACATCTCTCGTGATGTTTGCTCCTACCACTTCACCATTTGCATTTAATATGTGAGCATCAGGATCTAGTTTGGAAAATAAAAACTCGAAAGTGCAAGTGGGAGTAATACATTAAATGCTATGTAGTCAGCCTCAACATTTCTAATTTTTGTTTTTAGACATGTAGCTGCGCATGTATGTACCTATATGCTTTGTGTAATGTATTCAAATACCGGAAGGTACTCACGGTTAATTAACTTGCAAAAGCTCTCATAATTTCTAATGAAAATTGCGTAGGCAAAGTCATTGTAAACAATAATATATGTGTACGTGGCTCCGTACACAATGCTTGTACTTGTTTTCATTTTTTACTCCTCTTCTATTAAATAACCATGGCCCCCAGTCCTTTTTCCACTTTTGTGATCATTTTCTACTGTTCGTATAACCATACACTCTGAGATCTGTATCTTGTGTGACTAGTAGTGGAAGCATTGCTAATAATAAAAGTAACAAAATCAAAGGAAAATTCAGGCGAAAAACATTTTGGAAATGGGTAGATTCTAGATGGGAGTCACAGGCAGAAATAATGCTGACTGCCTGAGAGAATACTTGAGAGAAAATACGTTGGAGCGTCGTTACATCATTGCCTCCACACCGGTGTCACACCGCATGGGATCCCAAATGTTATAACTTAGCTATGGAGAGTCTCCAGCATAATTGAGTCATGAAGTTTTAATTTTATTTCCCCACGAGTTTTGCCATTTCACTGACAGTTTACTCATTTACAGTTCATTTTAGGATGAGTATCATTACAATTTCAGAACCGGAAGATTGACGCCATTGTTCTGTTGACTTTTCAATGTTGTTGGCAAGTCAGAAGACAATTTCCATTTTCAGAAACACATACATTTTTTATCACAAAACTGGAATAGAATAAGCGTAGGAAGAGACTTTATGAATCATTCATTAACCGTGAAAAAGGATTCGGTAAGCTATACTAGTTACAAATTCACACACAAATTGAAATTGTACTTGGGTATCAACCTGTCTTGCTGAGAGAGATCCGTGAAATATACAACACTGGTGAGTTTCTAACCATCTGTTTCGTGAAAATTTAGCAAGACAAAATTTGTAGAGGATGAATTTGAATCGAATTTCGGTATTTGGCTGCATGCTCAATAAGCCTTCGATACTGAACATTTTTTAGCCCCTAGCGATAAATCTGATTACCCAATAAAATTGAATGATGAAGGTATTTGCAAGGATTGGAGTTACTTTATCCCTCACTTGAGTATTACACATTGAACCCATCTCTACAATCAGTTTTATCATATAGACTCATTTCATCCGAAAGTCACTCGTTTTTCTGGAAATCTGAGCATTTTTCGCCCACTCATTCACAACTATTCATGGAAGTGCTCTCAAAACAGAAAGCAGGTTGAGTCATTTAGCTATTTGAGAACTCTAAAGTTGTTATATTAATGATTCACGTAAAAGAACGAATGGGAATATGCTTTCTCCAAATTTTCTCCGTTCCATGTTGTTAGTTCCCAGTGAAAATGTTTTGGATTCCCAGTGGTAATGGTGAAAACATCATGTGAAACCCTCCCACTTCAACTTGAAGTAAATAAACTGTCGTTGACTGATATTTGTGACATTATTGACAAAGGTATTTGGAGGCTATCATGGTATATTTTTATCTCAGTCACAATAAGTGGAGATTAGGAATTCAGAGTTTTATATGATTCAGCTCACATGTTTAGAAATTTTCCTGGAGTATCGCCCGACAACACACAGTAAAAAAAACAAGTTGAGGCAGATGGGGCAAACGGATACTTATACATGTTTCTTTAACGCATTTGCATTAGAATGTTCTGAAAAGAAATCAAACTAAAAGCAAATAGAGCTGAGCAATTTGCAGCCAAAAAATATCATGCCTGTTTTGAAACTTTTCGTTGCTTGCAGGAAAATGCAACACAAGTACATCTTGCTGTTGATACGATGCTAAAAGCTCCATCATTGGTTTACTCTAGTATAAAAGCAAGGAATAAAGTTGGGATGATACAAAGGCTGAAATTTTCCCCTGTTAAGCCAGCGGCAATGAAAAATGAGTGGCTCTACCCGACTCTCTCTATTCTGCAACTATTTACAACAAAATACGCCAGTGTAGAAACATCCTTTTACGTCCTTGAACCTTCGATGACTGCTGAAGAATTTATTTCTCTTCATGATCATCACTCACTCCCTCTTGAGTTGAATATCCCCATAGTTTAAGAAAAAAGTATAAGGTTATTAACTTGTTGTATTTGAAACTCATTCCTTCAAAAGAAATGATGGATTGCATGCAAGTCAATATGTTCCAAAACATCAGGTAATCATAGGACAAGGCCATTTGTATTTTTTAACCCTCTCTCCATTAAATGGGTTTATGATGCACTGCAATGCCAGCGGAATCCAAGCATATTGCGTCGACCAGAAAAAAATGATGCATAGATTAGGACAGGAAGAAATTTCTCAACCTGTTGTAAAATACGTTGTTGACTTATCATAACTGCCTATAAAAATGCGCTTCCGTAGAGCAGAAAATTAGACACGATTATAGTCACTTTTGCTTGAAATTTTTGGGGAGGGGATTTTTTGTTTTAAAAAGGGAAGAGAAATTGTCAAGGTAAAAATATAGGTACTTGCTGCTCCACTCCAACACTACACTTATAACTACGTCAACAAACGGTAAGTGTAAAGTTGCTAAATATGATGTGGAAAGGAAAATTAGACAAACGCTCATTGTACAGTTCTGCTCAGAAACGGCACGTGCCTAATGTGTTGCTTAACGTTTTAATTGTCTTAATGTAATTTTTGACAATAGGCTGTAACGGAGAGGAAGGCGCGTGGGGACTTAAAATTTGCGTCAATGTATCAATTATTGCATTAAAAATTAAAACAAACATCTACCTTTGATTACGATTACTTTAAAGCTAAATATGAACTATTTAGTTCTTATCAACAGAAAAGTTATTATGTTTACAAGAATTTTTTTTATTCTATTGGGGCATTGGCCGACAAGACAATGACGCATGCAAGCAATGAACCAAATAATACACTAAAAATTGCAATCGCACGTTTAAGTCGTTCCGGATGAGTTGTCGCATTCTAGAAAAGCAAAACGCTGGAAATACATGAAATTTTACCACAGATAAATTTGTGGAAATGGAATTTTAGACAGCTGTGACCTCCTGGAAAATGAAGAGTCCTCTTCAATACGGGCTCACTCGTTTCATCCATATTCGCGGATTTTATCCAAACGATGCAAACTGAGTCGTATATTTGTTTGAAGATTATGCCTTTGTTTGAAGAGCAGAATCATACCAAGTGGCAAATAACAAGGCACCGCTCGTAGTACTAAAATGTTAAAAAGGGAATGTAAATTTACAAGGCTCTCTCCTTTCATACGTTCCAAATATCTGAATTTGACGACTCGCTCTCTATCTCACAATTCGTAAGAGCGTCAAGTATTGATTTATCTGGTAAGCTTGCAGTCATGTTAGCTGTCAGATTTGATTTTCATAGTCGATATTTGTACATAAAACTTTATCTTTTCGGGCGAAAAACTTGGGAAAATATTTTTTCACAAAAAAACTCCAAGGACTCTCAAGCTAGATATGGATAAGTGGCACCACCACCATAATATATGGTCCATTGGTTTTTGCATCCGTGACGGTACTCAAAAACCTTTTATGTTTGTCTGATTAGCAGCACTTCAAAGAGCCAAACAACTAACCAGTTTTACGTCTCGCTTGTTATATAAGCCTTGTGTTCCGGTCATTTGAATTAATGTACTTGATGAGTTCCCAGCATTAGGATTGCCTCCACATTTAATAACGATTAATTCATTCCAAAGAGACAGAACTTGAGAGTGGAGAGGGTGATGAATGAATTGCATAAAACCCCTGGAATTCTAGTAACGCTACATTACGACTTTGTGAAGGAAGTGTGAGTGATGGACTCCACCCACATGATTTTAAGCTATGGCTCCAAAGTCACTAGCGGACATTTCTCTTCAATTGCACAGGTCGAGTTGAATGGTATAATGTGCTAGTCTATTCGATAAAATCAAAGGGAAATGAGAATAGCTTCGTAATCTTCAATAGTCTCTTAGCTCACCTTACAACACTCAAATTTCGTCGTTTTTCCTTTGAATCGTCTCATTTAGCCTCAAATTCTACACTGTAAAATGAATTCATAGGGTTGCCCAAATGTTGAGAAATTTATACAACGTCAGTGGGGGAAAGCGTAACCGAAACCTGGCTCATTCATGATGATGATGATGATCAAATCCCATTTGATGGTGCTCTTGACTCCATTCCCCATATATGATGAAGACTTACGCGTGCGAGTGAACACACTCTTACCACCACCACTTCCAGAATGCTTTCTCTCTGGCTTCATGAAAAATTATACAGGTCTTTGGAGAGTAGTATTTATGCCTTGGTAAGTAAATGAAAGTCTTTTGACTTTCAAAGTAGTATGCGGATAAAACAGAAGCTGGTAAAAAGTCCAATTCAAATTCCTTGTTTGTCTCTCCGACTAAAGGGAAGGGTACTACTGTTTCCCGAATTTTCAAACGTCAGCGGGACGACTTTCTTGAGCCACTTTTGTGAATATAAGCTTTTTTGCATTTGGTATTAAAATAAAACCCACATCATGAGCATTCATAGTAAGGGTTAGTTTGCATTTTTATCATGCAAATGGAAACACAAACCAAAAGAAACCAGGTCCAAATGGAAATATAGTAAGTCGAACAGCTGCCGACTGATTCTGCTTTAAAATTTGCTTATTGCCACAAACTCGGGTAGCTCTTTGGTAAAATCTTTTTGCAGTAATACACTACCAAACTGGATAATTGTAGAAATAGAAATATGGGATGATCATTGTATTGGAATAAACCAGCTTGAGTCATTTTAAGCTTGCGGGTTTAAGCTCACACGATGCAACATAACATTTACTTTTGAAACCCGTACTCAAATTTTACAATAATTTATACTTTCTGTAGATTTAGCAGTTGTTGCGTATGATAAATGTGACAATACCTGAAACTTCCTTGTAAAGTAGAACGTTGCAATGAGTCAAAGATTTTTAGCGCAGCTATCTTATTTTTGAGATCAGAGTAAACATGTATAGTTCTTTATTTAATAATTTAATTTCGAAATACTCTTTATCCTCATAAATCATTTCATGTACAAGTATCTAGTAGAATCCTACTCGGAAGAGAATGTGATTAAGTATTTCAAACGCCATTAAATAAGCCTACTTGCTAACATCCCAGGCTGCTGCATCGATATCAGGTAGACAGACGTTACTCTAATCGTTACTGGCAAGTGAAAGGAAGCAAGCTGCCTAATTTTATTAAATCATTCATGAAATCCTGCTATATCGGTACATATAAAATAAATTTCATTTGTAATACTCGGTATTCTGGGAATCCCCGGAAGGAACAGCTATAACCTGGGGTGCATAGGCATTAAGCGATTTGGAAGGCACGGAAGCGTATACCGCATGTATATATGTTGAAAACCTAGCAAAGGAAATTCTCTTGCGAAACACGAGAAATTGGGAAAGGAAACATAATATTATGCTTACGGATTGAAGTTATTTCGAAATTGTAGTACTAAACAGAGCTCAATGTATGAATTTACATTAATGTGTTTATTTTGGCCAAATCTAAAAACAATTTCGACCAACCTCCTCTGCCATCCGCACAGTTCTTTTTCAGCTATGTAACATTATTTTTATTCAGAAACCATTTAATTGCGCACTAATAGATTCAGAGACAGACTAGACAACAACTGCAGGAATCCTAAAAAAATAAACAACTTCTAAGCAATCTTTCAAGATTCACTTAAATTCCCTTGTTGATCCTGTATACTTTCAGTCAAAAGGACTATATAACATAATGCAAACATTTTTAAAGTGAGTGCCCACAAACTGTTATCATCATAGCAATGTATAATTCAAAACCTAGCCCTGCCCGTTCCTAACGTTTGAAGCTATGGCATTGCTTCTTCGAGTTCCATGTACACACACTTACAAGTAAAGATGGGATGGAAATTGTGAAAAAGTAATGAGAAGTTGCTGCAAAGTAAACAGTTAAAAAATGTAATGTTCCTTCGAATGTCTCCCGTCGTACCTGCATGTCATGCGTGTCACATAAAGTACACAAACACTCAGGAGCATGAAGTCTGCCTCAGATATTTCGAAACCTGGTCACGACTACTGCTGCGCCGAGTTGCACTTTTCTTAAATATAATTAAATGAACACCAATTCCTTTTTTGTTGGATGCACATTAGATGACATCAACAAAAACGAAACATTCTCCTCTGCATGATTCCTATCAACTCACAAAACGAAACTGATGTTTCTTCAATCAGAGTAAATCACATTAACAATGGAAGATTGATAAGACAACATCAACTACATGGACAGTGCAGAGCAGTGGACCACATTGAAAAATGTTACACAACTCGTGTTGTAAGGAGCACAAGATTACATTCCAAATTCCATTCCAATGCATTCCCAATGTGATTAAAGAGTTCTGTCCCTTACTTCAAACATGTGATGCGATGTATTTTATCTGGCTAGGTTATATATTATTCTATTTATGTGCATTTAAAATCAACAAATAAATATAAAAGGAGTTTTTAACGAAATAACATGATGTAATTCATAAAAGCAATGTGAATGTCACTGGATTAACAAGCAACAACATTGCGACATATATTTATATATTATGTATGCGAGCTCAGAAACAAATATTTGTTTCTCTTATTTCTCGCCAACTTCAATTACATATTGTTGCAAATTATACTTGCAAAAATGGTTTCTCATTAGACGCTAAATGTGAACCTTTGAGACCAGAAGGAAGGTATATATTTTCTGGGAATTGGGATTGCAAATCATCATCATCCTTCCAAGATTTTGTGACTTTCAAAAAATTGTCAACACAATTTGCAATTCCAATTGTATACTAATAATGATGGTAAAACTCGTCATCCGCGTTTTTTACCTCATCTTTACAGATATTTGGCAAGACCATTACTCTCGTCTTCTCAATCAATTCCTGACGTCGTGCCAAATAAAGGCCAGAGACATTGTTGTTGAGGCAGGGGGATGAGTGTAGAATAAAAAGAGTTCCTAGCAATCTTCAATAAATTAGGCCAAAATTGGCATTAATTTTTTTCTTCAATTTTTTGATTCTCGTTCTACAAAGTCACTGCTACTGCATCCTACCCCATATTCAAAATTCATGAACTTGCGTAACACTCTTCAAACAAGTTATTCACATTCCTCGGCTATTTAACAATATTATTTTTTCCTCTAAAAAACTGCATGACAAAACAGCATCTGGGTTTACTAGATTTTTCAAAGAGAACCCAAAAAAAGATTCAGCACGTTACGTAGTATACACGCAAGTTTTGCAAAAAAAAAAATGAAAGCAGATGCAAAAAAAACTCAAATTTTTCGTGCGACAGCAACCCTTATTGTATAATTCACACGTTGATTATTCAAGCTGTTGCAATACTTGTTTCTTTTTAAAAAGTAAAAAATGCACGCTTGTGTCTCCTGTACGCAACTATGTCTACAACAATGTACGCATACATTTATCAAACTCGCATTCAGCGGAGGCACCCTGTCTCCTTATCTCTTGTTATGTTGCCTTAGAGGACTCCTCCTCAAATATTGGCTTGATCATATAAATATAAAACTACAACTAGAAATATTGAGGATCATAATATTTGAGAGCAAGCTCCTACTTTTTATTAAGCTTTAAAAATACAGTTAGCACATAAAATGTGTTTTCATATGTTCGAAACAGTTGACTCATCATAATATTGTATTTATTCACAAATGCCCCATATTATGTAGTGTAGGTAGATATTACCGTTTATTGAAAAGAAAATGAAAGTAAGGTATCACAAAGGCATATATGTTTCAAACAACTTGCCTCGCGTATTACGTAGCAATGCATGAATGATCATAAATACCAATTATATGGGTATACACATGTATAGGTATATACACTTTGCTTGAATGTATGTAGGCATGCATATGATATTATTTGGCATTAGCCTAAGGTACAAACAGAAGTCTTCCGTCAAATTGATCTTGTGAAGTACATTGTTATTGGAGACTGTATTGTATCTGATGATGTGGACGCATAGAGAGAAGATGTTGAGCTGATGTGATGACTCAAATTCTTATTATTATGATTATATATACAAACCTTTGAATACACCTACCAATTTAGCTTTCGTTACTTCTGAAGATGGTGAGTTGAAAATGCAGGGCATGGACATGAAAGTATGATGCACCGTAAGAATATATTATTTATTATTGGCATGATGCCATAAGTTGTACTTATACACACATGTTGAATCATTTTTAACGTATTCCCCATTTGTCTAGCATGGATGAATTCCGATTTTACTTTTCAAAAGATTGAAATTGCAAGTTGCATTTAGTTCATAACAATGTGACCATGCTGGCTGTATGCATAATTGGCAAGCTGACGAAACATCTCGAGTCTTTCGAAGGGGCCCAAGTAACAGCTAAATTTTTTAAGGTGCCGGTGAGTGCAGTAGGTTTTTGCATAGCAAGCAATCTTTAATTTGTTATCAACCTTCACTGAAACTAGGTAAACGAAACGGTTTTTTTTGTAAAGGAAAAGACTCAAATCTCAGCACTTTACGTTTTTGTGCATATTAACGGAAACCTTAATGCTTTTTACAGGAACGTTAAATTCTCACAATTTGTTTCACAAATGTCCTCCAAAAACTGTTTGTTGGCGATGACAAGCTAATATGACGAGTATTAATGTTGTTGATCTGGTAATTTAAATACAATTATAAGTAGATGCTACATTTTACCGTGTCTGGTACTTATAGTGACGTTTCCAATAATGAAAAGCAGAGGAACGTACAGAATAAAACTCTCATGCTTTAAAGTTATCACTCTAACGGAGCAAATTCCTAATTTTACTAAACACGTTCTCTCGCCCTGAAAAAAAAACTTCACTTTTATTGTCCGAATGGTATTGACAGAAAGGTGAAAAAATATCTGTTCAACAACAAACAATCGATATTTGGTGAGAATCATCATTAACTTTAAAAAGGAATGAGTTGAAGCAGCATACTCTGTACAGAGCTTTAAAGTTAATGATAGACAATGAGAAATGAGTACTATCTAAGCCATATACGTATAGGTGCGCTTTTATCACTTTGAAGACCATGCATAATAATTAGTAAGAGTAGGCAGTACTTCATTTTTAACAGCATAAAGTTTGTTGGTAGGCATGTCTTTTTTAAGTAAAGTGTAGAGAGGATCGTATAACATTAAACATTGAAATGCCAACGTGTAGTATAGTTCAAATATATTCCCTTGGAATATATGTAGCTTTCGTTCTCAAATATAAAAAAATGCCTTTTAACTGAGCTTTTGAACACTTCGAAAAATATAACATGTTCATCTCCCATTAGGACAAAAATGCTCGCATATATGTCACATGTGTGGAGCTGAGGCTCTGCTCATATCAGCTGTGGTATAATGACTACACGTTTTATTTAATGTCATTAAGATTAGAATAATGAATACGAAAACTATCTGATAAACAAATAAATATTATGCACCTGTGAAGATGGATGCCTAATAGGCCTCGAAACAATTGGGAGTCCTTGCATGAACCATGCCTATCAGCTTGCAGGTTAAGGCTTTCTAGTTCTACTTTATATCATAGAGATATACTCACCCAGCCTATTTTTAACAATTATTAAAAAATCTAATATCAAACATTTTTCTAGCCGGTATCAAAAAAGGTACATGAACAATATGCATGTCTAGTGATTGCCTTTCCATATAATTAAAACGTAATTAAATTTTGTCCGTAATCATCAAAGTGTACTTAGATTCAGTGAGTGAAATTACGTTCAGATAAATTTTACTGCCTTGGTGCTCTATCAATTGTTTGAATAATTATTATTTAATACATAATATGTGATCCAAAGAGCCGCTTTGAACTTTATTTCTTTTGTATCTATTTTGAGCTCTTAGTATATCTATAGCACATATTATTGTATACCACAGATCCGCAAAGTTGTAGGAACTTTAACGATAATAACTTATGAAGTTTAGCAAAAAAAATATTTCAAAACAGCCCTAGCAAAAAAAAATGGGAGCCAATAAATGAGTAATCGAACAATTCTTTGTAGCGCCACAAGTTTAAAAAAAAAAGTTTGCTGAGTGTAGACAAACTTTATCAGCACGAACACATGGCCCTTAGTAATAATCTTTGAGCATACAAAAGTCAATGTTCACTCCCAAAAGTGTGCCTTACTATTGAAGGTATGAATGAATGAGCTCTTCGCCGTTTGTATGAAAACTCTTGCAAGGCTATGATAATAAAATGCATTCAGATCCCAATCCCTATGCACTACAAAATATAGGCGTTTCCAAACTCAGAGTGTTACATGCCATGCGAGTTAGAGTTCCTTGTTCCACATATGTGTTCGTTGTTTTTTAGCGCAATAAAAACCAAACCTTAAGTAGAAATAAGCTCAACTAGACTTCCTGGACTCTTGTGTGCATTGAAATTTCAATGTTCTTACTTACGGATGATCAGCTATAATTTAAGCGAAGATTGCGACGAATTTAAAAAGCCTGTAGTACTGTTTGTACTGTACACACCCTTAGAAGAAAGAATTGTTCGGATATTTTACAGACCGCGAGCAAAGGTTGTTGAGGGCGATAATTTTTTAGAAGAAGGTTAAAATGCTCAGCTATTAAATTAACAAATAATTATATGTTAAAAAATTAAAGCATTTATAGAAAAGTCAGTCGGTAAAACACTAGTGAGATGTACAAGATTTCACAAAGTGTATGCGCTGAAGTAGCAGCAATTTTCTGGACTTTCGATTAAATAACTTGCAATGCACGATAGTTTAGTTTCATGGTATAGTAATAAAAGTTAAAAAATACTGCAGGAAGCTATCGGAAATAAAGAACAAACAAATTTTACTTTCAAAATGTCTATTAAAGTTAAGCATTTGAAATGATTTGTTGCGGCTCTATATAGCGTGAGATATCTGGCATTGAGTTTAAAGTGAAGATGCCAACAAACGCCATAAAATACAAAATTGGTTTTACTACTGTTCTAAACTGAGCCACTCCTCAAATTCTACGATGTGACAGCACAAGTCGAACATTGTGATTAGTTTGGCTCAACTTTTACCAACAAGCTTCCGCTCTTGGCGATTTAATCGTTATGTCAGAAATCAGTCGAATTCAATCCACATTTAAATGTATTCTAAACACATACAACAATTCAATATGATGGAAAGCTCTTATTTAACTTTCCATTTTCATAGCTTAAACAGCTTGTAATACTATTCATCCTAATTGCGTTTTATAATATGGCCCAAATGAGAATGAATGAGTTACATTTCTTTTCACTCTTAGTTTTAATGTTTCAATAATCCGTAGGTACGTCAAAAAATTTATATAAACATGCCAGAAAATTTGAAAAAAGGGTAAATGTGCAAGTATCATTAGAAGTGCAACATAAATCCCTTTCAAATTCAAACTCTATACGCCTACCGCACTCCGCATATAAAATATATATAATCTGTTTAATAACACAACAAATAAAGTGTACGCAATTGTTTAATCCCACAGTTTAGTCATAAAATGATAAAAACACCGCAGATGTGATACTGAATGAATGAAGAAATGAAAGAGAATCCAAGCATTATGTTTTCATATCACACTCCACTCTCATTCCTTCCAACCTGACGGAAAGGAAAAAAAATTAGTAAATAGCGAATTGACTAAATGAAATGAAATAATTGAGAGGAGACGAAGCGTAAGTTTTTTACTTTGTAAGAGATGCAGTTTTCATGATTCTATTTATTTACGGAGTTACTCAACCATTTAAATCCATATAGAACCATAAATTTATATCAATATGAATTATGTGGAAAGGTATCTCTGCACAGGGGTAGGTTACCCATTCATTGTACCTATCCATTTCGTCAATAAGCTCACTCACTCCGTGTTAACCAAGGGATGGATTCCCATTTGCGATGCTGAATAGGTTGCGGTTTGCGGTAGTGCAGAAGCAATTTCTTGTCGAAACAGATATTAAATTCGCTTCAGAGAGTGAAAATAGAGCACACCATCGACATCATCATCATCTTCTTCAAATCAAGAGGGGCAAACAAGGGGCTGATTATTTAATTCCATGTTATAAACAACAAACCTTGCATGTTCTCATCAAAGGCTCATCAATAAGCAGAAAGCGAAAATGTCTATTGATTGCTAGTCACCAGCAAGCAGAAATAATGGAATGACGATGATGAATGAAGACGACTTTCCACTGATTCTTTAATTCCCCCCGCTACACTACACTGCTCCAAACTACCTACCCAGGATTGCCAAAGACACACTATCTTGATTAATGATATCATGTATATAAATCTTGTAATGTCTACTTTTTCAATCGCCCTCAGTCAGCTTAAGTCACTCCTCAAAATTCTACGAATTTGTGGATCACTTGTTTTGGGATTAGAGAGTGGAGGCAGTGCAGATTACCACAAAAGTGTCAAGATTTGATAGAGAATGAAAGCAATCGGTATCATAATCATCAGCACCACCGTGATTTCTGGTGGCACTTCACACAATCACGTTTGCATTTCGATTATTACCCACACGCGTATCTACTTTGTACAGGTATGTATTGACGTGTGCGTAAGAAGGCAGAATGAACTATAGAAAGAGAGCTTTAAAATTCGAGCAGTACAACGGTTATTTACAAAATGAAGGAGACGAAAAGCACACAGCACACAAATAGGTTCAATCCAATTCATTTGAAAGTGACGATGTAAATAAAAAGTGGAGAGCCATCCATAAAATGATAATAGAGCGTCGACAACAATGTTAATTGCGAAAACGGTGCAAGTGAATGCTGCTAATAAGTTTTTTAATGGGGATGTGATATTGATAATGATCGTTTTTAGGAGGACCGTTCCCAGAAATAAATTTCAACGTGATGCACGGCTTCAAATGAGCACTTGAGTTGTGAACATTTTCAACTATTTGCTTTTGCTGGTGAGAGCAATGGAGTTGAAATCTGGTCTCAAATCTTCACTCTTTCCTCGTTGTCGTGTTCAATTTTCCCTTTCATCTATTCACCACTTCATCCGTCTCCTTGTCAATAATCATCGAAATGATAGACAGCTGAAGTAATGACATCAAAAGAAAACGAAACGGTAGCTGTGTCAAGTAAATTGCTTCCTTCTACAACTACAACTCTAGTCTTCCTTTCATTAAAGTTTGATGACCGCTTCATAATGCAGAGTATAATTAAATATTAAACGCCTATTACGCTCCGGATTTGGAGCCCAGTGGCATGCTTAACTGTCCACTTTTACAGTATTTACTTCCATAACTGATTGTGACTTGTTGTGAATTAAATTGAGTCTTGGGTTAGGAAGTCAACAACCGCAGTAGCAAAACAGCATTTATTTTTCGACTTCTTCCTTAAATACAAAAGGGCACCAGCTAACAACAGCGCATTTACCGTTTCTACATCTGTGTGAGTCAGCTCGTAATCAGAGTTGAGACACCTGTATGCATGTTATTCTCTACTGCCTGCCTGTTGCCCGTCTACGTCCCGTTGTTAATTCCGTCATAGTTATGTATGTTATGTACAAAAAGCCATAATTATGATTTCGGTAGTAGGGCGTATGCTTAATGAAAAATATCGGTTGCTGCCCTGCCATAACGCACCGCAAACTTTTGGTCTATCCAACCCCTAGCAAAAGTTCTCTTCAGAAAGTTCATAAAAGATATTTAATCCATTCTCCATCTCGTCTAAAAGTCGACAGTACATTCCTTCTTAGTTTCATCATTGGAACAGCACCGACCCACACTCGTCACTCACAATGAAATGAAACTACCCATGATACCTGCTTTCCTGCTGGACTCGCAGAACGACGGAGTGACTAGGAAACTGACATTAGTACAAAAAATGGGTTTTTTACTTTTTAAACTCGGCTATTAACATGGTTCTTGCTTCCCCCCTGGGGACAAGATGACTAAAGATCATTTGAGAAATGTTGAATGGAATGAGAAGAATTTTCCTTGTTCCTGGTACAACTTTCGCTTTCCGTCATCTATGCTATTCAAATAGCTGCTGCTGCCAGGAAAAATGGACATTTTTGCTTCTCCATAATGTAAAAGATATGAATAGTAAGTAACCGTCTTACAACAAAATACTCTGAATCGAAAAAGAAAAGCAGTATGTAATATTACATTTTTAGTAGCTCATACAAAATACTGCTGTACAAAACTGCCTGTGTCAGTAGTAAAAATGTGATGCTGAAAAATATAGTGAAATGAATGTGCGTACATAGATATTAAACCATGTTTACTCTCATGTAATTTGGTGCCGGTACTTCGGCTTACAATGTTGCATGCATCTTCCTCTTAATGATATGCAGTGCTCCTTATGTGGAAAATAAAGTGGAAAGGAAAAGGAAGGAGACTCATGGTAATTCCGTGCAACTGATGCTCACAGTAATAACAACGAGAGTGCGAGTTTGTAAGACTTTTTTGCCTGTTTTGCTGGAGGCTGGAAATGTCTGTCTTGAATACTTATATGATTACTAACTAAACGCTTGCTTGCTTACATTATTTCAATGAATTCATACCACTTATATAATAGCACATTCAACAGAGCGTCGTCTTCGTTTTTACATCAAGAATCAAGGAAGACTCAGACCAGCACGTTAGTCAGGCAGGAAGGAAGATCGAATCGAAATGTACGGGAGAGCGAGAAAGGAATTCTCTCTTAAGCTTCTCCTGTGTGTTGTCGACCCAAAGTCGATTCATGATTCCGGTGTCTACTACACAACAAAATAAGTTTTTTTGCTGGTGCTCCTGGATCATCCTTGAATGCATATGATACTGAATACCAAGTGAGTTCATTACTCTGTAATTTTACTGGTACTTTGCCACTTGTTCACCTTTTGACTACTAAAAAGTGAGAAAGTCATGGCGCTTATAGTGAATCATGCGTATACATAAATATTTTATACTCACACGCATAATCCCACTTCATAACAGGAAGGATTTCCATTGCACATAGAAAATATCAAAAACACACGAAGCCAAAGCCACCTTCATTCCACCGGCGTTGGAAGACTCAAGTCCAGTGACCTTAGTAAATCAATGCTATTCAACGGTAAATCACACCACAATGCTCTAATGAGAGTTGGCAAGATACCGAAAATAAACGAACGCAATATTAGTTTTTATATGCAGCAGCATAACATTCTGTTTTTACACGTATCTAGTAATTAATGGAAAAATAGCTCAAAGTCAGAATTCTGTTCTTATCAATCAATCAACCCGTTATCAGTTTCGATTGTTGTAGGGTAATGTACTTTTATTTAATTGTAACATACATAGGGCATAGCTCAGATCAGGTACTGCATTATAAGATTTTGCAAAAGGGCAGTGAGAAGTTGGAAAGACAGTTTTCTGTAGTGCATCATACTTTAACTACATTTCCTTGATTGCTGACTCTCTCATGTGGCCTGTAAGCCAAATGAATAATACAATTCTTACAACTAGCTACGTTATCAAGTGCAGTACATGTGTGTATCCTTGCTACCCATTTAGTACTCAGACGCTATCGCTGCACTTTTCATTTCAAAGTTGAGGAGGTACTTTTAGATTCGCTGAAATATGTGCCCTTATCATTTAGTATAAGTGCATGTTCTCCTTTTTTATTTACAACCACTCAGGTCTATGTCACCTTAACAGGAGTGTAACCAGCTTTTATGCCGTGCCACAGACAGAACAAGACATTTGCAGATGATATAAAAGTACGTAATGCATCATAACGTCTATCAATTGAGACCCATCATATAATATAGCTTACGTCAAAGACTCAATAAAAAACGAGCACCACCCCTACCTGATTGCTTTATATTAAGCGGAATTCACTCGCAGAAGCAAAACTGTTAAGAAGGAATCATAGTCAGTAGTAGTCGTCGTCGTCGCAAAAAGGCATTATTATTATATTATGATGTATTTCATAATAAAGTAACGGATAGGGAAGCGAACTCGATATTGTCCCATTTTTCTTTCGTACTCCTTCAATACTGCTGAACAAGTTGACTACCAGTTGAACAAGGGACGCGTACCACGAGACAAAATACAAATTCCATTCTTCTGTCATGAGCTAAAATGGTGTATAGCAATGCAATACAGATTTTCTATGTTCACAGCTCACATTGATTATTGAGCATGCAAAGAGAGCTACGCTTCGAATAATATAAGTGATGTGCACTTTTAGTTTGCTGTGTGGTTTGGTTAAGACTATGGTAGATAGAGGAACGCTGAGCACTGTTATATTTCCTGGATGAGCAATGGCAAAGGCTTACATTTGTACTATCATCACGATCATCATATGATGATGATCGCAGTCGGCATATTATTTTAGCATAAGAAAAATGTACATCCACACAATCCAACCACCACAAAGGAACTCTTTTTTTTATGTGAGAGACGAGCACACACACCCATATTGTAAATATATGGAAATAATAGTGTGAGGGAAGGAGAAATATGGAGTGCGGCAAGGCAAGTACTCGAGTACTTGAAACTCAAGTGTCTTGCCAGATATTAGCACCAGCGTTAGCACCCAGACGTGGATACAGTATACAGACCACTGGGTATCTGTGTCTATAAGAGCATCCATATATCATTGATTAAGTGTCCTATATAATGGGAAAATGGTGCAAGAATAAAAACGAGATGGTGACTCTAGATGATCTTGAAGAAAATGATAAAAAAGGGACAACCAGAGAAGGAAGTGTGAAGTAAAGTGAATAAAAAATGTATTGCGGCTAGGGAGTCTGGCAGTAAAACACTTTTTTTTATTCATTTCATACACCTTTTTACTACGGTATTGGAGTACAAGAGTAATGTTTGCAGATTATTCTGTTCTCTCCTTGACAAAAGCAATTTTGGACGATTGTTATAAATTGTTTTAGTGCTCGAAAGATTTTCCAACAGTTTCTTCCCCACCGTAACTCATAACGCGGAGCATCAAGTTTGTGTCTTCTGACTGAAACTTTACTTGACACGTTTCAAGAGCCATAGAATCCTCCTTATCATCACGTGGAAACGGATGGTCCATATAAAATAATGGCTGCAGTTTGCATGCAATGCATTGTCTGTTACCGCATGAATGCATTACCAAAATTTGCTAGTGTAACAGCCACCGCAAACCCATTCATTCTAAGTTATCTTTATTGCATATGCAGCAACCCGAATAAACAAAGTATATATTAACTTCGTCTCTCTTCATTCTCATGTGTGGCTTCCGAGTATTTTAGTTTGGCCTTGCCTCTCACACCAAAGAAGATTACAAAGGAGCAAGATTAGGTTACGTAGCGCATGCAGCGACTAAGCAACCAAACCTAAAACCGTTCTAGGTTTCCTATTACCTTTCAAAATTACTCTTGAGGTGTTATTATATTCTCAAAGGCCAATAATGGGGTATGGCACACTGGAAAATTGGGTATTTAGGATAAGTATTAAGAAAGGCTGTTGCAAAAAAGTAAAAGTAGTCTTCCTTGAGTAAACAAATTGTGCCAGGGTGTAGTGGGCTTTTTACTCATTACATGATTTGCTGTAGAGCTTTCCCCAAACAACTACCGGCAAGGAATTTCTCCAGAATGGGAGTCGAGGAACAAGGACTATGAAATTACCCACTGGCAATTCCAGAGTTTTCTTTTTTCAAACTTGACAAAAGTTATGAATTGGAAAAAAAGTCCTTGTTTGTTAAATTTCCGATTACATTACACGACATATTGTACTCGATGCCGTTTTCTCACAATTGCGTATATGAATTCCCAACTACAACTCACTAAACGGGACAACTAACTTTTCCAATCAAAATTTGAATTCTCTCGTATAAAAGTCATCTTTTGAATTTTGAACAGACCCCGAAGTCTAATACAGTCGCTACGTGTTTTTATTGGCACTCATACACTAAAAATCTTGCTTTCTTTATCTTTTTTTATCTTTTCACATGGTCTCTCAGTCACAACTTTAGGTGACCACTTGGGACCAAATGGCATATGACATGTTATGAATAATGGATGAAAGCATACAAGAAATATATATTCTACAAGATAAACGATGCATCTATGAATGTGCTCTGGTAGCATCAACATAAACTCAGCTCTAGTCAAAACAGACGAGAAAAAAGGGAAGAACATCATGTACGTATAGGAATAAAGTTTCGTCATTTTTAACGATCAAGATCACGAACTGCAAAAACATTTTCGCTGAGTCTTCCCCTTTTTTCTATTATTTAGCAGGGAAAGGCAGTCGCTGACACATATTTCACAAGTTCACACACTTTCAGGCTCCTCATAGTTTATTTAGAGCTTCATTATTTTTAAAAAAAACTGTGAACGCAGACATAACCATTGAAGGTTGCTAGGCAGCTTTTATATTAGTTCAAAATTATTCATGTTGAACATCCTTCCAGAATCTTGTCTCGACTGAGAACCATTTTAAACCGGGGGAAATGAAGCCCAACAGTATCAAATCGACGCTTTGAATCCGCTCTTCAAATATGATGCTCAAGTTTCTGACTCAAATCTGTGGTGCTGACAATGCCAATATCATCATGAAGTTCTTACGTGTCATTCCTTCGACGGCAAACTAGAAATGATGCAAGTACAAGAACAATTGATTGTACAGGGATTTGCGGCAGACTTGGCTGTGAACATAGCTAAACACGTCTGTAAATGTGCATACACTGTTGTTTCTCTTTCCTTTGTCCATATTTTCACTCACTGGGAAAATTGGTGGGCGTCATTCCTTTTCTTGTCTGACTCTGCATATAATATGTGTTTACGGTTTGTCTATTGGTTCTCAGTGTGCAAGTTATCAATAGTTCTCTCATTTGACTTCTAATACTGTGATGTTAAAGACTGAAATTATAGAGTTATGTATGTGTACTTGCGCTGGAAGCAGTGAGGAAGAAAGGAATTGTGTAGTCATGGGATATTCTACCCGACTTTCATTCGTGAAATGGAAAGGAAGCATGTGTCTGGAAAAGGGAATAGCTCTTAACAAATGCAACAATTAAGAATGCTAGAGAGTCTATGTTGTCGAAGAGTCTCACTCCATTTCCACAAACTTAATTTCAGGTCTTAAATTACGAAAGTCTCATAAAATCTTTGCTACAAAAGAAGCGCAAGAGCAATAGTACTAGAGACAACAATACTCCAACAGCAGTCACAACGAGTCTCTCTAAATGAAAAGGAGGAGGGTAACATGCATGTTAAATTGTGCGAGGAAATAATGATGACTGTAATTAGTTTAGATGTACTTACATATGAAGAATTGTATGTGAGTGTGTATTTACTGGTGCTGCAAATTGCAGATGCCCCGATGTATATTAGATATGTTTGCGCCTATAACAGTAATACTTATTCAATACACGTAAGTATTCAGTTGTCTTTGAGAATACAATAAACCCAGCAAGCAGGATATAACGAAGTAGCTTCAATCAAGCTGAATAGTCGGTTTTACATCGTGAGCTTCGGTATTTCCAAATGGCCAAATTAAAGCGTGTATCAATGAAAACATAATGGATAATATAAAGTGTAACCGCTGCTGAAATGATACTTTTTAGAGGACGGACAGACAACATGTTTTAATTATGTGGCTATCATGAAGTATAAGAAATAAAGTGTGTAGTGCACTTGCTACGGTGCAGATATATACCTACTGCCTGTTGCCTTATGGTTGGGAAACCAAGTCGAAGACCATGATAGGCATGGCAAAGAAAAACCAGACGGAAAGGAAATGAAAGCGAAATTTAGTTCATTAGTTCAGAGTTATTTGAATGATTGTGTATAGAATGCCTCAAAGCAGTTTTCTTTAATTAGACTCGCACACACGCCGTATCAATAGAGATACGATAGGCAAAAGGCAAGCTGCTATACTATTATATTTCATTTACAGATTTGTTCAAACAAAACTGTTTTAGATTAATCACAAGCAGCATAAGTTTTCCTATCTCATTATGGATTTCAAAATAGATATTTAACAATCGTACAGATTATCCAAACTTTAATGGAGGGCCTCTTTGTATAAAAACAGTCAGTGATAAAAGAAATTAGCAAAGCATTGAAATAAACAAGTGTAGTGTAAAATTCCAAACAAAGTTGAAACGAAAATGGAATCATTTTTTAAAACTATCTTCATCTGTATTTATTTTCCGTCCCAGGAATTTCCTTGGGAATGTTGTATGTGTGACTGGTTCGAATATCAGTTTCGTTTGTATTATAAGGGTATCATTAGTTTTTTTTAGTAAACTTGGACTCGAAATCTAAAACATGAGTTGCTGCTTTGATGCTTTTTGAACACAGCAAATATGAAGGGATTACATTATATGGTTTTTTGCTTGAAATCTAAACTAGTAGTTTTCCAAAATCTGCTGTAGTGAGACAGAAATGGGAAATCAAATGACAACCGACAGGCCAGCCATATAGTAATTCTTAACGGCCTACTTTTCAATTCCAATCTATTTTCCCTCATTCTCATTAATCACGTCTTTACTCGTAGCGGTAAAAAAAAGTATTTTAGCAAAATGTATTGACTTGGCTGAAGTTGGTGCGATGCACATCTCCCTGAGACATTGTACTATACCCCATAAACGTATGTATGCGTGCATACACGTCTTTATCCTTCTAAAAATCGCACCACAAGGGTTTGTGCATTGTGTTATGTAGGTATATTACTTTCTTAGACGGAGTTCAGCCCACAATGGGCTGAATTTTGAATGACAATGACGTTCTTTTCAAGTACTGTAGCTTAATCTATTTCATCGCAAATATTGCCAGCAGTACGATGGGAATGACAACGATGTTTCTTGCCACCACAGAATACTTAAAGATAATATATATTATAAAAATTTGATGTATACTCAGTATATAAGTGACAAAATACATTATTCTTAGCTTACATTACAAAGCTGAACAAAGACGATACTAATTTAAAAAAAAGACTATATATGATAGTATAAAAACCGTTCGTGGTACAGTGACAGTCGCGTCGTTTCGGAACAGTACAAGGCAATGGGTTGTCCCAGTCATATGCGCTTGTAGAGTTTGTTCTATAACACTAACAAATCTTTCCGCACTATCTAATTATTGAGAGGCGTGTATGCATCAAAATGTCGTCGCAAATTGAATCTAACATCTCAATAAAGCAATATTAATCGCATGGGCTCAGTCGCTCAAAAGAGGACCTCGCCTTTTTAACAAAATAACTCTGCAAAAAGCGCACAATACGAAGCCAGGGATATGTGTATATGTCTTAAGATATATTTCAAATTAAAAAGGGTTGGTTGGATTTTAAATGCAACAATACCAATTGACATCTCATGTCAATTCCATTCCTTTATCTTGTGTGTATTTTAAGTTAAATCAGCGAAACGTCATGGCAAGGTGATCGGTTAACTTACAGCCCAATAATATCAATTAAAAAAGGTCTAAAAATATTGAATTGGAGAATTCAATATATCCGCTCCTTTTGGCTATTCGACAGTTCATTGAGAAACGTTCGTAAGGAGCCACGACGCTGCAGAGTGACAAGTAAACTTGGAAGTTCGTCAAACAACAATACGTATATATCTGTTATCAGATAGTACAGGTAACGGCATAAAAATAATACGCACACGCCACACACCTAAGTTTACAAACACCTATTAGCTAGCTGTTTGTAAAAGATTACTGCTACATTCGGAATATAAACTTGTAATTTTGCTCTGAAAAAGCGAGTCTGGCGTTTAAGGTGATATTTATAATGTAGCATCATTTGTACAAAACCAACCTTGTGGTTTAAAACTATGAACGCTTTTCAATGTACCACTTTGCTGAGAACTCCTAATCAAAATGGTGTAGCTGATGTTGATAGGCACGTTGTTTTTTATCCTTCTTTACCTACACACGTACGTACGCATTTTTAACAACAATGAACAAGAGAAATAGCCACCAGGCCAAACCAACAATCGCAGCATATGGGTATTTTCGAAGATTTGTCTTATCTCTTTCATTATTATCCTAACGACATTCGAAGGAGAAAACAGTTTTAGCGTGTGCATCCCATTGTGGTGCATCTTCAGTAAATACAAAAGCTGCACAAAGTATAAATGCGTTTACACACATGCACTCATATAATGTCATGCAATTCCATTTCTTATAAAAAAAACGCTACGTTAAGGTAAGCAATTTTCGTCAATTACAGCAACAATAAATGCTGGGTGTCATTATCTGGCACAACGGATGTTAAAAACCTGTGATATGATGATGAACCGTTGTTGTGCGTTCAATGGCTAAGCATGAGACTTAAAAGAGAAAGAAAAAACGTTTGATAATGATACACTGCCATGCTACCTTGTCAGCTAGGAATATACTGTGGTGCTCATCCCAACCATTTTTGCTTTTCAAGATTTTTGGTGCAGAACAAAGCGGATCATCACAAGAAAAAGTACCATCATGACGTTAAAAATTAACAATTACATTGGGAATAACAAAGGCTCCCTTTGTCACCACGTGAGCTGTTTCATTTTCTCATGTCTTTTAAATCAAACAATTTTTTTACGAAAAAGGAAAGATTTGTGGCAAGTTTTTCATTATTCACGTATGAATGTACATCTGCATTTCAATACAAACTGCGACACTGTACATTCCTATGATTTACGATTGTTGCGGCAAACATGGCTCATAATTTACAAGGCAGAAAGGAAGCTGGAGTGAAACAATGAATGAGAACGAAAGGAACGGATGACGGAAAGGGAAACCGAAGCATCAACAACAATAAGTTTAACAACTTGTGAGAAGTGCATAGGTAAATACGTTTATGTGTGTTATTATTTTATATCTCACAAGATATTTTGAAACGAAGCATGAATCTGACAGCGAGAGTGTTTCTGCTTCAGCTTATGCGTTTATGCATGTGTGGATCCCATAAAATAAGATAAAATTGGTAGATTACACCTATGCGAAATATCAATCCTGTATTATAAAAATGAGTGTTGGTTGTGTAGATATGTAAGTGCACAAACCATGGGAAATCTCGACGAAAGGATGTTCATCAAAATGGAAATGCATACTTAAATACATGTTATTACAACGTATGTAGGTATATAGGTATGTATACACGCTTGTAAGTACGCAGCTACTAGACTAGTATTCCATTTTCTCAGATTTTTTTGTGAGAAAAATAAAGGACGGCGAGAATGGTGCTGTGCTTTGTTTTGCGTCAATATAAACATTCTGTTGACTTGGCTTTGGCTGTCAAAGGAGTTCAATGTGTGTACGCACATGTGAGTTCCCTGCATTTTTATGCGAATGATTTGAATTCAATGTGTATATCTTGTGGTAAGCCTACCTACTGCAGCCACTCAATCAACGAGAGGGAAATTGTCTTGACACAATTTTACTTTCTTCTAATATAGGCAGCCACATCTCCCATATGAAATGATTGTCTGTGGAGATAGGCTCACGGTTTATGATAAGTCCCATAAAAATCCTGCACTTTACAAAAACTACAGAAAACATTTTTTTAAATAATCTACATACCTACATACTTACTCATACAGATTTTCAGATGCAGACAGAGATTGACGATAATGTAGGATTGTTTGTGTGAACATGAGGCGCACCGCAAATAAATCATTATATACCCAATAAATGATCAGCCGACTACTGTGGCTACTATAAAAATTATATGAAAAAAGACAATGAGAATGCGTAATTATATTCTTTTGAGCAAAAACCTTATTAAGATATGGATACGTTGGTGCCTCACACTACTACGCATATCCGTCCGTTAATGATAAAAGCAATTTTCGCTTTAAAAAATTAGCAAGTAATGTAAAAAAAAATTAAAATCCACACATTTGTTGCATTCAGAACATGAAAAAATGGAAACCTATGTACACACTACTTTTCTAGGGCACATAATAAAAATAAGAGTGAGGCTCAAATCATGCAATTCTTTTAAATTAATAGTAAGTAAAAGAAAAGCAGTTGGTTGATCCAGCTAATTATTTTTGCCAAGCAAGGTCTCAAATGCTTTCAGTGAAATGTTCTGTACATAATGAAAAGGAAGATAGGGGGTCCCATATAAATTTTTCTGCAAGGTAGCACATTACGCTGTTAGATCATGCCTGACTGAGCAAAGTAAAGTGGCACAGGCCTTGTCTAAGGAGCACGAGAAGCCAGGGAGAATAGAATAGTCTTTTTTTGGGAGAGTGAAATAATGTACACAAACCGGCACCGATGAGTTCACCCCAACAATGTATATACAGGTTGTAATTGTAGATAAATGAAATGATGATGTGATGACGCACCGGAGGGAAAAGTATATCTTACCACAACGACGACTTATAAAAGTTAATAAAAGCTTTGTCATCTCTGTCAATTGCAAGAGAGCCCATTTGGAAAGTCCGTGACATGGAAGTTCCCCAAAAAGAGAGAAAAGTAACTTGTTACTAATGCAATGGTGGCCCGGCAAACTCACTATATACGTGAAAGTTGTGTTGCCATCGCCACACGGTTGCGTCCTTGGTGGCTTGTTGTCATCATTAGAGCACTATTGCCGTGTACAAAGATGATAATAATAATGATGTGAACTGGTTGAAAGTGAACCAGGGTCTTGTATCTCCCTACATGATACTGTTCTCATGTGATGTACTTATGTGACTCGTTGTGAAAAGTATCTCTTTTGCCACAGCTCCCGATTTTGGCCCTTTTACTTTTCCCCATCCACGTAGGAAGTACCACGATGGTGAAATATAGAACAAGGAAAAGTTGATGATACCAACTAAGCATCACCACCGCGTGCGTTAAGTTAAGGAACTGCTGTACTTTGGTATGGATACGATACGCGGAGCACATCCCAATAAATGAGATTGGTGTGCCGTTATATGTTAGAGTTGGAATTGTTTCCGAGCCTGAATCATCAAAATATGAGAATCTAATTTGTGAACTTGCTTGTTTGCTGTTTGAAAAGTTTTTTTAAAGGTTGCGGTTGCTAACATTCCCCGAAAATAATGATTAGTTTAAGTGATGAAGTATGTCACTGGAAAGTATTTCACAAAACTCTGCATGTGCTCACTCTCCTGACTCTAATTTTTCGTTCAAAGAAAAATCCCCATGAATTCTGTGTGCTGGTGATGGATTAAACGCAACTCACTAAACAAAATTTTATGCAGCTAAAACCAACCATGGCATATATAACCTTGATATTTTTTTAAAAAAAAGTTTACATATATTTGCAGCTCAGTTGTAAATCCGTTGAGCAGTTCAGGGGATTGGAAAAACTAGGAAAGTTTTACTTCGATTCCAAGTTTGAGCAGAAGGAAAGACGCATTGAGTACACCAGGTCACTTTGTTTACTATTTAGTGGAATGAGGATGAGATATGATGGTGATACGGGGAGGTGACGTTTACTTAAAATATTTACTTGCACAGCAGATAGACATGATACTGGTGATGGGACGATATAAGTGGAAGGAAGAAGAAGAGACAAAGAAATGTTTTGGAGAGTGAGAGAAGAAAACAGAACATATAGCCAGGAGGGAACGACTTTTGTAATGACTACCACTCTTACTTCCACATCAGCTGTTACAGATAACTTCAAACTTTTTCTGAACACGAATATGAACTTTCTGTTACATAATGCACAAATTTGAGCTTGTTTTACGCTTGTCTTTCCTCATCGTCACGGGAGACAGAGAAGAAACTAGAACTCTCCAATTCCAAGTTCCTGATAGAGAGCTTTTGCACAGAACGAGTGTGTGTGTGAGAGAGAGAGAAAGAGGTATCTAAATTGGAAAATTTACATACCTTTACAATCCCCTCATTTATTTACCTGACCTCATCAGAGAAGCAGTAGTTTTGTATTACAGAAGCTGTTCTCTATTATCTTGCAAAACCGAGAACTGGAATAATGTTCGCTCTCTCCCCACCAACAAACCTGTCAAATCTCTCTCTTTTCCCTGTCGTTCTGATACCTATTTGGCAACCACAATACAACAATGATTCCATTACATCCTCCCAACGAATGGTTGGAAAAGTAATAATAAACTCAGACAACTTGAATTCCCTGCTCAAGACAAGTATTGTTTGCAAAAGTTTTCCAATTTTAATGTGAAATAAAAAGTAGTGACTGTCGCAACAATTATCATTACAAAAGAGAGGCGACGAGAACAGGGAAACTTTCTTATTACCATCTTTCTCTCCTCCGTATTTATTCCCCTTGCAATCCTTCCTTGTTCTATGTTGCTCTCCGAGGCAGTGGATTTACAGACATGGATCAAGGATTAGGTTCTACAACCATTGCCATGTACCTATGAATGGGCAAACAGAATCTCTCTGCACTCTAGGGTAACTTAAGCCTACCTTTGCCAAGCAGTTTGAATCACTTTGAACTAAGAAAAACTGCTCATTACTGACATTCAATATTAGTATTTTTGTTTCTGAGAACCTTCCAAATCCCCCAGAGACCGTGAACCCGACTCCTCTTGGCTTTCTACATTGAAGTCGAGTTACTTACTTTGTTACAGAGTTTAACAAACGACAAACACTTTATCATGGCCAACAGCAACATGACAATGAATAAAATAAAATCAGGCCTTGGAAAGGAAGGTATCACCGACAAAAATACAAAAGCCACTGAGGTCACAAGGTAAGATTACGAGGGGGTGGGAAGACAGTTCAAAAACATCACCCCCACCATCAGAGTCTTCATCTACACCAGGATCGTAGTTACAAGGTGAAATGTACTTAAATCTGATATATGTAGATATTGGATTTTAGTCAACAAACGTAAATTGAAAGAGTGGTAGAAAAATGGGTAAAAGTCATGATTTCCAATTGCACAAAAAATCATGGAGAATCGGTAGTGTCAAATGAATGAATGGAGACGTGTGTATACATGGTTCTAAAGACAAAGTTGGAGGTTTCGTCAGCATAGTAGGTACTCATTAAAATTCCACTCAGGACATTTTCCATGTTTGAACAAAACTCCACTTCTGTGTCTTCTGCACTCAGCCTTACTTTTTCTAATGTTGTAAGAAATCAAATATTGACATTTCCCAGATCCTTTAATGCTAAAGTACATGTTCTTGCTATCCTGTTGTCACCAACTCTGAATAATGTATTAGCTTCGTATATGGCGAACTTGCCTTAGTTCTCTCACACGTCTTGTGCGAAACTACTCTGATTTGTCCCAGTGAGTAGATGCTGCCACTGAAATCGAGCCTCTACCGACAACCGAAATTCAATTCAGACAGTGGATGTATGCTCAATGAATTATTAGGCCACAATGGAAGTGTTTCATCAGAATCCGAACGATTTTCAATAATATTGAAATAAATAAATAAACTTGGCGCAAAATTACGTGTTCACAAACATTCCTTTGAAAGTGTCTCATATATTATTTATCTTACCTGGGAGAATTCATCAACATTTCGTTATATTGACCTATTCTTCTGCTTACAAATCCTGATTTACTTTAGCCGTAATGGCTCTTGGTTTACTAACTTATATGCTTACAAAGGCGTTCATAAATTTGCGAGTGCGACACACATTACTTTGTGTCAAATGTCGAAGCAGCATCGTGGTCTACTGACCATAAAATGTGAAGCAACATGACCAAACTTACCTCCCAAAGAATTACCAAGGAGCTAGGATTTTATATAAGGTTAGTCCATCCAATTGTGTAGGTTCCGAATTTTTAAAGACGTTTGCGTAACTAGAGCTTGTTTGTTATGTTTGAGTTTCCGTTTTTTCGGACTCAATCTCTTAACTGATCGAAGCCCACTGTGATCTATTATGGTGACCAAACCCCTCTTTAAAGCTTTAAAAAAATCTTAAGTAAACTTCATCGTCAGTGGACCGACACAAGGGGTCCAATGTGTGAATATTGAGTGTAAAACCATCAAGTTTGCTGCTCATGGTCATGAATATCTTTCGAAAAAATTTACTCAAGTTTTTTGTAGCTGAAACTCAGTACATGAATGTTCCACAAAAGTGAGTTTGAAGGAGCCCCTAAAATGAGACTACTGCAACTGTAATTGAGTCACACCACACCACTCTCACACACGTATAGTATAACCCTAGCCTGTGTAAACCAGTTTTCTTCATTTGCTGCCTGCACGCAAGATGATATTATGACTAAAAAGTTACTCCACTTTGCATATCATACCTACAGACACATATCTGTCAAGGCAGTAAACGTTACGAATGTCAGAAACCTATCTGCCAAGGCCGTCAGCTTTTTTACATGCCTGCATTACCATTCCACCACCAACCAACACCATCATCACCATCATGAGCCCAGCTCACACACTCTCAGAGATGGAGAAAGGGAGCACTAACCAAAAGCACCTTTTTAACCACATTCTGTGCTTTACCTCTCAAACTTCATGACGTTACAGCATAATCCGCATTTTCTTGATTTGCATCACATAACGCCGCGCAAGAACCCATAAGCACCTTTCATCTGTCCTCCTCCTGTCTTGTACAAACTTTAATAGGGAAGTCAGTGCGTACATGAGAGATTTGCATAGATTCCTTCAGTTACGTGGCTTGCGACAATAGTTACATGAGCGCTGAAGAATTGATGATTTCACAAAATAGGACTGAGCACCTTTCTGAAGTATCCAACAATCTCCTCGTCTGTCTGCAAAGGAGACTGAATACCACTCTAAAATGCTTCATTCACATAACATATGCTTCGGTCAGAGTCAGTTGCTATATAGACACTCAAGGATTACTGCGGTCTTTGATTCTGATATCTGCCAGCAATAGACACACGATGCGATATATTGTGCCCAACTTTGAGAGTAGTCCCTGCATTCCTGTCTTTTGACGATGTCGACATATTTTCAAAGCTAAAGTACACATACCCACATTTAGTCACTCTCTAATGCTGCAGTCCTCAAGTTCCCATTATTGCAGCAACGCTATTGCAGTGTGCTCAACAGCTCAACGCTAAAATACTCAAGCGATAATCGTCATCATCGAAATGCACGATCTACAATTTTGGTGATATGTAAATCTTACCATCTCTCAAGTAAATCTGTAGAGGATAGTTAAGTGCTAGGTGAAACTGATGGCAACGATGTATGCTGAGGGCTTGAAAATCAACCCTGCAGGATGAGAGAGAGATGAAACATTCTAAACTTCTTTCTAAAACTTGAAGTGTCCCCTTTCCTTGTATATAGCCATAGTATATTATTATTCAGACGGACATCGTTGTGATAAAAATATCACTAATTAAATTCTTAACATTCAATATACTTCTAATACAACATAATACTGTGTTAGTGTGTTATATAATGAGGACCACTACTCGAAAAGTTTCTCGGGAGTTTTCCTTGGTTTTCTGCTTTTGTGTTCGCGGATTCTATGCATATTCAGCACAGCATCCCTCTAAAACTTGATACGCGGATGACATTCACGTAAACCACAATTCAAAAAGGGAGTATCATTATACGCTAGGAAGAATGCAAGCACGATATTTTAGACAATACAGATAGCATAGACAAAAGTTGACAAGAGAATAACTTGTGCATTACAAAAAGTTATGTTTTATATCAAATCATATCATCATCCTCAGCTCACAACTACATCGCTACATCAATATCATCATAAAAAGTCCTTCTGCACTCATTAGCTGAGGTTGCTTCATATTGGACGTAATCAAGGAATCGGGAAGCGAGTATTTCGTGGTAAGCATGAAGTTGTCACTGTGAATGCACCATAACTAACCAATTTTAATATGATAATAGTAATAACCAAACCATATGCCATACATCAAAAACTCAACTCTCTGCAACTTACTTAGAACTAAAGCTCTATTATTACTATTTAGCCTGTTTGTACAAACATCCCTTTGCAACAAAATGATTTACACCGTAACGTAATGACAAACCACAGTAATGTTCAATGCAACGCAGCCAAATTCTTACAAGACGGAACAGAAAAGTCCGCATAGAGCCCACTACTTTGAGCTCACTCACGAATAAAGTACGTAAAGCATCTTAAGAGGTACATGTCGTACATCACACAGCTTATACAAGGACTGATGATGGCAGATTATGATGCAATATGACAACATCCGTGAATCGTGACAAAAGGGTGTTTGTCTCATTATCATGTATATGCATGATTCATTTCAGTTGGGAATACGACATTTGTGTTTGTCATGTAGCTATCCCAGATGCTTTTACAAAAATTATCCCATATTTTCAAAAAAGTAATATTGCGAAATAATGTCAGATGAAAAATATTCCATTGGCTTTTAAGACACTTATTTGATGTAATTGTTGTCAACTATTCATGCTGATTGTGGAGAGAAACAGTAGAGAGTACGACAGATGTCAAAGTTTATATATTTTTTTCTCCAAATAGCATACAAATTGGGCCATGAGTAGCTCAGCAAGAAGACAACAAAGCACGGAGGAAAACGTGAGTTAATATCGAAGCGATTGTAAACATCAAATCGGCCTTTTGAAATGGAAGTTTTGTCTTTGTCTCTTATATTGCACACGGATGTACGACTTGTTTCATGGCCTTTATTTACATTTGGAAAGGAAAGCCAGGTTTTTATTAAGAAAAAGGTGCGCAGAGATCCTGATTTATTTTTGGTCTATGTATCCTTAGGACATCCGACTGGAAAATTGGAAAGTGAAATTGGATTGAAAACTATGGTAAATGATTCGTCACCTGGATTGTCTCAACAACAACGTCTACTTTCCGTCTTATGGCAAAATCACAAAAGGGTTTGAATACGATAAAAGGGAAAAGGTATTACAAAAGGGTTATATAGAAAGGCGACTCGTGAATGTGTGATGTGAGCTCGATATACCATATTGGCTATTGTATTGTTATAGGAGAGCCTGCACTTGTAGAGAGGGCGAGCGAGAATATTACACAGAGTTACGAATGTGGAAACCTTGTTTTCATCCAAAGACCTAGATATCCATAAGTACACAATGGCATTATTTTGTTATTATTGTATGTTATTTTTAAGCACAAACATATATACAAACTCCTTGCATATTATGAATGAAGCTATAAGAGTCACGAGGAAAATGTAAGATGCTTTGCTTTGTGTTCAAAGGAAAAATTCAAGCAACACTGCACTCTCCTCTAGAAGTGCTAGAGCTAGCGCACCAACTTAGCCGTACCTGCTGTATGCAGATGAGTGGTGCATTGCATTAATATATTCTTGGTTGCATGCATCAAGTGTGCCTACCTGAGTAAATAGGTAGTAGAGAATAAAATGTTTTTGCTTGCTCTGGTCTAGTATCTATTTTAACCCTTCCCATTCATATCATTTCACTTTGACGAATTAGCTCACGAAACCCCAACCTACTTGTGCCGTATCCGTATACAGATTTCCTCCAACAGCAATGGCCCATGACGGGGAGTAGGCTTCAAACCACACAACCACTTTCAGATACAATTTTTTGTGTGCTATTTTAGCACGCTTTTCTACATTTCATATTTTATTACATCGCATAAGTACACCTACCCTGATACTTAATCCCTCGTCTAGATTTTAGAACCTGGTTTAAACATAATAGTGTTAGAGATACACTATTTATAGCTTTATTATGACCATATACCTCGAAATTAAAAGGGCTCCTTGTCCGTACAATGTGCAACATTATGAGGAATCTTTTTATATGCAATATCACTTCTCCTCCATAATGACCGTTTTGTTACATCGTTAATCCACACTGTATAAAATTCATGAAGTGAAGTATTGTTAGAATGAAGCAAAGGTAAAACTGTCAAACTGTTTAGTGTGTACATAAATTTTGCTAATAAACAGCATAGTTAGCCCATTAGCTGATCGTACCCAATTTTTATGCACCAAAGAGCATTACTTCTCAAGCTTTATATACACCACCATCAAATGATTTCAGTCAACTATGAACTCAATTAATGTACTACACAAAAAATACATAGTTTCATGGATTTAGTCAGCCGTTGTTTTCCCGGCCTGTGGATTTATGTAAAAACACACAATAACAACCATATCGTGTTATGTTATGATCTAACTTCTGCAGGAATTATGTTTATTTATATGCATAATATCAAAACTTTCTACGAATATATACTAAAACAATATCCACAAGGGATGTTATAAAATGAGAGCAAATATTGAGCAAAAAATTCACGACGATTGGAACTACCCAATGTGAAGTGATTACGGCGCAATCGCGCAACAATATTTCAGTGTCATTACTGATTGATAGGAAGTATTTCATAATGTCGACTGAAGAAATAGGGTCATCGGTGTCAATCCCAGCAGCAGACGACAAGCCACTTTTGGCAGTTTGCATTACTCGTATCCGAACTCTACTATGCAGCGTTAGATCATCGCGATGATGCATACTTACTTACAGCTCTGAAATGTCGTTCGTAATCGAATACATCACTTTGGTGAGTGAATGGCTTGCCAGTAGGTATAAACATCAGCACAATGAAAATGAGCGTGCAAGATCACTATCTTCTCGTCCAATAGAAAACATTTAATGACCACCTTTCCTAATACAAACTCTTTGTTACGAGACGTGTTGCCAATATGAGATGGCTAATTTTGTCGATTTGATTTGTATGAAATGTAGCAGTCAGGTAAAAATGGATGTGTATCAGCATCATCAGTGAAGAAATATGGATGATTTTGCTAGATGGCTAAAATCCAAAAATACTGCATTGTAATTGTGATTCAAATGAGTCTACCATACTATCATGTTATTTGAAGCTTGAAATATTGAATGAAGCTAATTCATGGTGACTATGATGATGATTGAAGGCATCGTCCCCAGAAGCATCCTCAGTCACCCTTGGCAAAGCAAAATAATTTGAGATGGGTACTGATACTGCTAAAATGGTAAAAACGTTGATATTGATGATGATGATGGTTCATTTACCGTTGAAAGAAAACTTGACCAGAAAATTGTAAAAGTGTTTCATTCATTACATTATAATGGTAGAAAAAAATGCATACTGCTTTACCTTGTTCATGTGAGTATCCAACAAGGAGTGATGTGATTATCCACATTAAATACATTAGCATAATGTGACTCAGGGTCCCCATCTTGGTAGTTCACTTGTTACGGAGAGATACACGTATCACTCTCCCTTTTCAACGTTTACAACTGATCCAATAACAGGGAATATGTTTTTGATGGCAACTTTGACAATAATATTGGGCCCAAATGTACACATCAATATTCCACACACACGCACCAACAATGACTATGTAGGCATGTCAAGCAGGACAGATAAAAAATACAAACTGCTGCATCAACAATCACTTTAAATTAACAATTTGTATTTCAACTAGCGTTTTACCTTCACCTTCCTCCGACGTTGATGAACCATTTAGCAAAATTCTCTTTGCATAAAAACACACAACTTGTTAATATTAAACAAAGATGTAAAGAGGATATTGAGATGATGATATTTCAGAAAAATGAAACTGAAATCTGAGGATATCTAAATTAGTAAACTAACTACTACTCGGAGGACTGTGGGTAATACCATAAAATTCAAATGAGAGATTATGTCTAGTCTTGTGAAATTAACGAGAGGGAGAATCCTAAAATGTGTCACTGGTCGCTGATTTTTTGTGGGCTTCTCAGCTAGCTCCAGGTTGTGTGACGCGGAGACTCAGAGTCTTGTTTAGCAGATGAGGGAACGGGGCAATGTTAATGGCTGGGGCAGACGGATTAGTAACAAGGGAAACGGTTTTTGCCAAGACGGCATCAACAACAGTTGCTGCTCCTGCTTCCCAACTACATACTTGTTCAGAGGGATCTGGGATTATTTGCATTTCCAAGTAAATTAGCCCCCGTCCTAGGAACACCATTGCAGAATGTGTAGAGACATTTGACGAATCTCAAGAATTTTCTTCCATGTTCAGAGAAATAAATGTTGAGGTGAATTTCAACGGAATGCCCAAAAGCACTTGTCAACGAGAGCAGAACTATGCGGAACACAATGGCTTGTGGAAACGTTTAGAAATCCAATGTCATTTTCATGTATTTCCGTTCTTCAAACACTTTCATTCATTCACCATTTTTGTAATCCAAAATTGTCAATAAAATCATTGATATTGGGTGTTACATACGATTACATAAAACATTTCACATTCGTCAAGAGTTGCAGTTTGAGACGACTACGTAACTGCAAACAAGAAATTTGATTTAAAAACAACTTTCGAGACTGCTATAGTTGGAAAACACGGCTATTCGAGCGCACACTTCACTTACACAGTCGTAAAAATAAGTCAGTAGTGGCTATCTTCATGGTTACAATCAAACAATTACAAACCACGTAACTAAACAATTAACATCGCAACAAAAAACGTAGCGATGCAATAGTCAAAATTGATAAACCTGATCTTCAAAAAAGTTATGCTAATAATATTATATTGTGTAGTTATTCTTGTTTTTCTATTGCTTGCACAAAAGTGTAAGCATAACTTGAAGTGCGGAATGATGATGATGATGATATTTGTTTCTACATTTTCAATCACTTCGCCTCAACTCTCACTTTTTCAAATGTCTTGTTGTTCCCTACATTGGTATGTATTCGTAAGTGCAATGGGATGGGAATGCGAGAGAAAAACCCTTTGAAAGATCTCCAATGCACACACCACTCACTCAACTCAAACGAACGCTAAAGCTTGAGAGTGTGAGCGTTAGACACAAAGAACGCAAGTGTACGCTTCTTCTTCGACAACATGCAGTCTGCAACTGGCCCATGTGAACGTCTCGACAAAGTTCTGCATCAAGAACGACAGCCCCTCAGCCCTCAGTCAGTGAGTTCAGCACATAACATCAAGCAAAGGCAAAACGGCAGGCTGAGGCTCACAGTTACCAACATCTTATTCTTCATCTCTGCAAACTCCACTATGTACCTGCTGCACATTCTAAAAGTCACAGTCATGCGAACAAGCCAAGCAATGCATGGGATGAAGCATAGCATACTCTGGCTTGCTGATTTTTTGGAATGCTGAGTAAGTCGAGTGGATGCTGAAACAAGTTGCCTTAGATAGAGCCCTACGAGAGCGTATACTGAAGGATGGCTATGGCTACTGGCTATCCCTTGTCTAACTAAATACATATTTTTCTCTGTTGCATTGTAAGCAGTGGTGGAGATTGAGAAGTGAATGTGGAGAGATACTTTTGCATTAGGCGTTGAAGAAATAAGCAAATGTTCTAGGAACTCATGAGGATGGCTGAATTACTTCAACATTTGTAGTTGTACATCTGTCCGTTTCGACCAGGATTTGAAACATCCTGAAGATGATAGATGAGGTGAATATCTATTCAAATTGGAAGATACATATTCACATCCACAGTCATTTAAACTGTGGGGTGTCAGGGCTCAGGGACTAGGCAAAACCCAGCAATAATATGGATGGAGTAGGCAACTTTGATACAGCCACTATTACATACCATTCTTTCTTCAATTGGTATCTTGTCGTCGAGTGCATTCTTGTATACCTACATGATGGATGAAACCTTTGTAGGCTCCTCTCATACCTACCTATTGGCTTGTGAAGGTAAAACGTATTTTTTCTACACTGCGATGGTCAATCATAATAAAATTATGTGAATAATAAGCTTGATACGGATTAGTGGGCATGTGAGTTTGTACCATTCATGTATGCATTTATCATGTATTCCAATGACATGGCTTGGCAGCAGTAGAGTCTACATTGTAAGGACCAAGCTTCCATTGTTCTGTTTGGAATGCCAATATATATGCATGCTCAAGAAATTCAGGGACAGCATTTGCATAGACAATCAGGAACTAATTTCATTCATTTAAATTAGAGCATCTTGTAAGATTGCTCGCTATGGAAATTTTAGTTGGGATTGGACAACCAACTTACATTATATCGACTGTTATAACTAGCATGAATGTGTTTGCCACCTAATTGGAATACTTTTGTATTAACATAAAAAACTGCTCTCATGTCATTTTCCGCTTGCTTTAAAATGGAACTTGATAACTATCATCAAAGTTGTCAAATATAGGGTCTGCAGTTCTCTTGGTATGTTTACGAGCTCTGTTTTAATTGCTGTACATGAAATGAATCCGTTCCATAAAAATTCGGCAGAAGGTCTAGAAGGACATTTCACAAATAATGCTTTAAAAGGACTGTGTGGCTAATGAAAAAAGAACTTGTCCAAAGTCATTCTACATCCTTACACGGATGTTCAGAGTTCTGACCACAGGAGAAGATGTAATGACTATGAAGAACCTTAAACACTCCAGGTTACCTTCCGGTGACCATGAAACCTTGAGGCAAGTTGAGCACGCAGCAAGTACAAATCACGCTATTCGAATAGCCAGTCTGGGTTAATGAAGACTTACTTTTGATGTAAGTGGGCTGCACTTAAAAAATTGACGGTAATTAAGAGCTGAAACTGCAAATTTTTTCATGCTGTTACTGAACCAAAGTATTTGCTAGGATTTATGAGGCCGGATTCATATAAAATGCGTATAAAAAATCAACCACTGTATTTATACATAATGAAAGGGAAATCAAGATAAATAAATAAACATTAAATGTTAGATGTAAGTCAAGATTATGCAGTGCCTAGATCCTCCAATCTGATGAGCAGCAATTGTTGCTCGGAAATGCAGAACATTATGTTTAACAACTAAAAAAACCCCTCAGCAACATCGGTTTCTATACTTCACATACTAAACAAAACGGAGTCTGAAACATAGGTATTGAGCTAAGGGTATAATTTTATAAGTTTTCTGCTGCCTTCATACGACTAATCTTTAAATAAATCAGAGATGAAAAACTTTAGCATTTACATTTTTTAGAGCATCATTTCCCATATGCCCCGGTTCTCAAAATTTTATGAACAGTGTGCTTGTGTCATGCCTGCCTTTTTTTATTTTAAGTGCTTTTTCACATTTCGCTTGTTTCTGCTTCATTTGGGATTTTCATTGCTTAAAGAAGAAATTAATATTTAAACAGTCTCCAAAGCAAAAATATGCGCATATAGCTGGAAATTAAAAAAAGATTCGACAGCGAATGTTTTTATTCTACATTGATATAGCTACCAGTCGACCAGTACCGTTTCAATTAAAATTCAAAGCTGCAGAGTGTGTATTTTTTGTATAAAATTTTTTGAAAAAAGTTATTTGGGTCGTGCATTTCATGTAATTATTTTTTATGATTGATGCACTACGATGGATTGATAAAACGTTTAGCAAATTATCAGGTACAACTTGAATCGAAATCATTAAGACATTAGCAGGTCACACTCACTTTTACGAAAGCGGGCACCTCCTTCACAAACCTCCTCTTCGTGTTTATCGCAAAAGAATCAGAAACAACCTGCAGCAACGGTGTTTGCTTTTCAGGGACCGTGAAAAGAATTTTGCACGTTTCGTTCCAAATGTACTTGTTCTTTTTCAATCAGCCCGTTACATCTACTGTAGACGATGTTGACGTGAAACAAGTACAAACGAGCCCAAAATCATTTCAACATCTAGAATTTGGTTATATAACTCGCAAAATATTACGGATGGATTGATGCGGTGGTTGAGTTTGATTGAGATACCTATTTTCATATCGATCACAAGAAGCAGAGATAATCATATGTTTACATATCTATTCTCTCAAACCAGACCAAACCAAGCATAGTTGATTTGATTTAGCTGATTCAGAATCTCCATTTTAATTTTGGGATGAGAGGAAAACCAAAAGTGGCTAATAACTGCATACATCAAAAGAAACCCCATGCTTTGCACAACTGTGCTAATAACAGGGCTAAAAACAATCGCAAGTAAGTAGTATACCTACTCCCTACATGCCTATTATTATAGGCTCGATTTTTTATTTGCAGTGCAAATAAGGAAGTAACCAGAAATCAGCATATCATAAAACGGTACTAGTATAAAACAAAGGTACGGGGGTCATACACTATTTTGCATGTACCTAATCAATCATGTATCTACAATTTAATATTATACCTAATTCGATTTCAGATTGTGAATTATTAGCTGTGCAGTTTCCGAAGAGCCTTCCTTCAATTTTCCTATGAATTCACTACTAGGAAAAACTCCTTGTGATTTTGCACATGAATTAAATTTCTGCACATCCTACTCACCTTACTCAAGTTCCTTCATGCAAAAGTCATTCAATAAACAAATTAGTGCACTTGCTAGACTTGCAATGCTTGTTCCAATATGCTCAAGCGTCACGATCTAGCCTATTATTTGATGCGATTTCTGATCGTTTGCTAGTTTCCAAGTCCCATTTAAATTCATTTTACTCCAAAAACATCATTCATAACTTTGCTAGTTCAATCCTCCCTACATACAATGTACAGAGCAGATATATAGTCCGAGCTAGTCAAAATTCCTTACGCTGACAGAAACAAGGCATCAGTTATGCAATAGAAGACTTCAATGGTAACATTGTTGAAGGTATTATTGGTAATAGCCAGTACTAAGTTACCGACATCGAGTGCTTGTCGCTCACTGCCTACCCAAATAATCAAAGGGAATTAATTTAGGAATAGGAAAACTGCATAACAATTTGATACTTATAGATCAATCATTGTTCTGAGTACTAAACTACGTAATATCAACCTACGTATCCTCGTGTTTTGCTAGGATTCCCGATTCTAGCAAATCACAGCAAACCATCGAGCTGGTAATTGGAATGAGTGAGAACTATTTGTCTGCATGCTAACAGACGCAAACAAATAATAGGCTTGAGCTCGCAGTAAATTATTAACGTAATAGAATTACCGTGGTTCACCTTGGTTGGAATAACAAAAGCCCTTTTAGTTTACATTGTCATTTTTAACATGCTTGCACTGTGTAGGCTGTCAAGTTTTGTGGCTGAAAGGAGAGCAGAGTAGAGCTCACCTTCAGAAAACTCTCCTGTTACTTTCATTTAAATTGCAAGGAGCAGTAGTAAAAGTCATAGAATAGACCTTTATTCTCAAAAGTTCTGATGCACTTAGGTACACATGTATTAGACATATTCAAATATATGTAGGTAGAACCATTCAAGTTTCTTTATGTTCATGGCTAAATTCGTTCACTGTTTTAATCGACTACATCCCTTGTAACAATGAATTCAAGCACTACTATTTAGATTAAATTGATTCATTAAAACGTTTATGAGCCTAGGACTGAGCTATTACTAGCTAGAAATTTCAATGTTATGTTGAATACATCAGTAATTACTGATACAACAATAATTACACATACATGTAGGCAGTACAGGTATGAAAAAACACAGAACTCTTGTTAAGCTTGCTCATTGAATTTATGTGATTCTACTTCGGTGTACAAATTATTATTGATCTCTATCCATCGTCAAATCCATCCGTCTGTCATAAAATGGACGGTATCAAGGTGAATATATTAAAGTAAATCGTCTTCATTCCTTTAAAATCCATCAAGGTTGTTTACTGCTTTCAATGGCTGCTGCTGTAACAGGATGTAAGAAATCAGACATTGATATTTCAATTGGTTGATTCAGTATAAATGCAAACATGAGCCACGACAATAAACATGTTGTATGTCAAACGGACATCCTTAATAATTAGCATATAATGAGCCTCAAACTAGTAAAGTTCATCAATTTATATCGACAACTTGTATAAACGCTCTAATGACTAATGGTGACCTGAGAGGATCTGATTAATTTTTAATTTGCCGGGAGCGCCAAGCAACCACTCTAATTTCCGGATCGATCCCAACTACACTTCATTTAATGAAGGAGCATTCCACTAAGGAATTAACAAGTAGTCCACATAAAGAGAGTAGTTGCCACCTACAATTCTGTCTTTACGTGCTGAAATTAAAATTCAAAGCTGTGGGTTCTTTGCTAACAATTAGAGCATCGCATCAATCACGTCCCATATTTTAAAAGTTAGAAGACTTGAAGTAAACAAGGTGATTTGTATCAAAAATGTAAAATTTGCAAGGCAAATGTTTGACACAAATAGATCCCTTCGTGTTGACGGAAACGTACGCCGTGGGCAACAACATTCGAAATTCCAATGGTTCATGTCAATTAAATTACTCAAACATGCAATTTACCTAAGCTGATGATCAAATATTTGGCCCTATTGTTAACCACTGGCTACATGGAATTTGCCCTTGTCCTATAAATATGTATTGAGTGCCTATACACAACAATACGAAATATAATCTTCAGATCACAACGGATAGTCCCTGTCATGACTTCCCTAAAATCCATTAAATTTTTTTTGTATCATGCTGCGTTTTTTTCATGGGAACATATTGTTATATTTAACCAAGAAAATGCAAGTGTACCATGCTTGAAATGTTGAATGAGCATTTGTAAAACTTATCAGCTTCTTGAGGCGTGTTAAGTAGGATAAATTCAGCTTGAATTGCTTTAATCTATAAAAAAATTATACGTAACGTAACTCTATTCAGTGGATGAAAATGCAAACGAGGGCTGCTGCTGCTCCTAAGTTAACATATAAGCAAAAATTGGCCTTCAAAAAGGGTGGAGTCATGCAAATACCTTTGCACGTCATTATAGTTTTATAAAAAAAGAGCAAGTTAAAATAGCCGACTGAGCGATGAAACATATATGCACGCAGCACACACATCTGACATCCTATATCTCGTAGGAAAGATAAAACTTTGGGTGTGAACCCTTGTGCAAAATCTGTTCCTCTGGAAGAACCAGTTTAGTCATCATCAGAAGATGCCAATATTTTTTTAAAAACAAGTTGGAATATCAAGAGAACCCGCCTAAAAGAAAATTCATTTATGTTGTATAATGAAACCTTGTAGATTTGTATTAAGATCTATTGATTCTCTTAATTACTTTGGAAAGATGAATTTCGAAGAACTTTTCTTAAAGATGTTCGGCCTTCTAAGGTCATGTCTTAATAACTCGACGGGAGTATGACACATTATCAACTTTCCGTATCTTTAATAAACAATGCGGTGGACCAGGAAGTCAAGACTAATAAATCAAGACTTTGTGACAAATATTAATTATTCTAATATTGTTAATCCTTGATGAAGGATGATAATTATTATATATGGAACTGACATGGAATGCATTAACGGAACAACTTTGTATACGTGAATGAAAAGTAATTGGTGAAGGAGTAACTTCTGAGAGCATGGTCGAATAAATCCTGCATACATGCTCAGTTGAAAGGGGTGTTGAAATGGCGTATCTGTAGCAAATTATAAATTTGCTTAGTGTTACAACTGACAATGCTGTTCAAGGTGGGTGAGGGAACAACTATCTTGCAATTTACTGTGAGCAATCTGAAATGCTACGGTACGGCTAAATTTTATGCAACAAAGCGTCAGTTAAGGCAACAAAGTACAACTTGTTTGAAGCAGAAACGAGCGTCCTCTACTTGTAAAATGAAATACTGAATTCACAGAAAGCTAATCCGGAGAGAAGCGTAATGATTACATCGCTAGATGGGAACTTAAAAACTCATGTTGATAAAGATGTTTATGAAAACACAATTGAAAGGAAGTAGACAATTCTACATGTTAGTGATGATAATGGATGGACTATTGAAAATACGACGGAAGGTTCGTGTTTACTATCTGCCATCAGGTACTAACTTCGAAGTTGGAATTAAATCAATTCACAATTATTCCGAATAAACACCTACTTAAAGAGTAATCACAGAAATCCTTTCGGGCTGTGAATTCAGAAATAGGATGATAAAGTATTCTGTCACATGAATTGTCAATGATTCGTTTTTATTTTCCAGTGTTGAGACGCCCACTTTTGTCTTGAATACTGCTTGTAGCAATACTATACACGATACGTTTGTCTCTATTAAACATCCAACTGGAGATGTATAATGTTTAATTGGTATAATCGGTAAAACTAGTCAATTGCTGTAGTCGAAGAAGAAGTATTGAAATTTCGAACATTTAGAATCTTGCTCGGCCTCCTGTTAGTTTTCATTGCAGTTCGAAAGGGAATTATTGAGAGTTGAGAGGAGTTTTCCCACCAGTCGAATTCGTTTTATCCCCAAAACTAGGAAATCTGAAGTTGCTTGTTTTGCATTAAAAACTTCATAACGTTTAACATTTCAGCTTATAAATTCTTCATTTCGATTCTAGCACACAAAACTGCATCAGTACACAAACCAAGGTTGGATGTTTCTAGCAGCTTACAGGTATATACACATTTTACATGAATAAAACTAGAGTAATATAAATGAAGTCTTTGTTGCAGTTATAGCTCATGAAAACTGCAAGCACTAACGGCTGAGTCCTCTCTTGGTGTTTGGAGCAAAGTAGCGTGTTCTCATTTAATTGCAAAAGTTGTGAATCCAACTCCACAGATGCTGCAGGTTTATGTTTCTACTACATTTTTCGCGATAGACAAAGACAACCTTTCTAGCTATGCCTTTTTTATTTTATTGACGAAGCTTAATCTTGTCTCACTTGAATATCAACTCTCAATATAAAAAATGCATTTCTTAGCCAGAATACAACAAAGATACATGAAGCAAAACTGGCTTATACACATATTTATGTGTGTTTGCATTAAATACGAATCAAAAATTATGACACATGACCAAAACCAAAATTGGAAAAATCCTTAGGTACGAGGGTCTATTTTTAGAATAACAATTACCAAGCTGTTACATTCTGACATTCAATTTTAGACCAGCAACAATTTGAAAATTTGCAAGTTACAGCTCAACATGTATAAGTATACACACATTTATACAACATAAGGCCTCAAGCCTACAGGGTTTCAATTTATTGTTAAAACATTTTAAGCATTATTTTTCGTTATTTTCATGTCCAGTGTAGATCAATGTTGTAGTAATATTTTCGATGCCTCCTTTTTTTGGGTTTCGAGAGATCAACAAACTGTTTACAAACACTTTCATTCATAAGTAACAGACAGAAGGGCTCTCTAATGTAAAAGGATAGAGATATTTTAAGAACTTTTCATGGCACATGGGGACAGCTTATTTTTTAGCCTAAAAAATCTTGGTAATTGCCGACGTTATTGCACCAAGGTTAACATAACTAATTGGTGTACTTCCAGAAAGTACCTCATACAAAAACATGAATACGTAGAGGGACTTCTCCATGAAATTAGTTTTAACTAGTATTAAATGACATACTCGTATGAACACAAACTCTCTGTTACTCTCTGTTTTTGGGAAAGGATATATGATTTTCCTGTTTCAGTATTTCTGAACGTCTCTTTGTTGCAGTCACAAAAATGCATGCTATAAAATATGGGAAGTTCGTTACCAGGGCTGACAGGAAGGCCCACGTTGATGTTGTTCACTGATTCGATGAAACCTAAGCCCATGAAATGATGAACCCAAAACTCTGTTGTTTTGTTGTAACAACTATAATATATTTTATATGAACGAATTACACATTTTATTAATTTACACCAATGCTTTCGTTTGCTAGTGTTCCTTCAATTTTTTGTTATATATATATACAGTTTACAGATTTGAGTAGTTTTTGTTAGCAGTTTTCCGTTTCACAGTTTATAAGAGCGAATTATGTATATTGTCATTTTTACCAGCTAGCTTTAGTCAAGTCAGAGAACGTCAACAAAGTATTTTATATTCTTTAAATCAAATTCTAAACTTAACCTAAATTTTCAGCAGGTTTTAATCCATTTAAAGTAGTTCTTGCTCTACCTCATAAAACCTATACCTCATAAAAAATTTAATATACCATTTGTATACATTTATCCAGGTTTTTCCTGCATATAAATTAATGTAACCAAATTTACAAGTGGAAACAGTTTATACAAACAGTTCTATTTTTTAAATATGTGCATACAAATCAGATAAACGACAAATGAAAGTGAAATCATTCAACTGAAGTTGTCATCCATTAAAGAAAAAACCTTGCATGAATAAGTGCTAAATACGAATATCTACCAACTCATCTACTCCAGGCACACTTTCAGATTCATTCTTTTCTTTTAATCGCTTACAAACATAATGGTTTGCGTCCTAGTCACGTTGCATACATGAGAGACATTGATATTTCATAATGAGTGGTTGTAAATTTCTGATTGCTTATTTGAAAAAAATGACGGAAGCATGCTCAATTGGTTGAAGAGACACGGTATTAAAAACACTAATAGTTGATGAAGTCATTACAAGAATTGTTAAGAAATTTTTAAAAAGGATACAGTCCGGAAACATGTGGAAATAATGTATAATATTGCTAACAGCGAAGGTTTAAAGGATTCCTGTAGCATGCATAGGACGTTTCTAGATTGATCATTATCATTATCATCATGTCATAATAGAATTTGATAGATGAAAAGCAGATGCAGTAAGGGTGCAGCGAAGAAAGCAATGCAAATACATGCAATTCTCACAATGCCCCTCATGGTCATCCAGCTGTTCAGAGACATGAGCTGCTCAAGTAGAAAGCAAAAAAATAATGCAATCTATTCTGCTCACTCATATTTGTATATATAGGTGTCCTCTAACGATTGAATTACATTTAACTTGGTTAGTTATAGAACTATCTATACATTACATACAAATACGTTTTTTTCATTTCTAAGCTTCGCAAAATGGCAGGAACACAAGCATCATTTGGAAGCTTGATTGATTCCATCTATCACGTGATGGAAATAGAAGACTACCAAGTTATCGAATGCCTGAATCAAGTGATACTCGAGAGTCTTCAAACACCACGTCGTCACTTTGATTGGTAGGACAAATTAACTTCAACAGTCTTCTAATACCAATTAAATAATTATAGGCTATTCATTTTCTGCTGTTGACACTTGACACTACTCAGTTTCCACATTTTGCAGCTTAATATCCGAAAAAATTTAAGCATTTTGGTGTTTAGTTTGTTCCTAAACAATATTTTTCCCAACTAAACTGATCAAGCTCGAATTAAATTGATCCAAGTTGTTCGCAAACTTTATACTATAAAATTATAATCAGATCTTATGATTTCATTTTTTCAGGGTGGTGCAAATAGACCCAATAATTCAACGGGATGATGGAATCTTCTTCGAGATAGCAGTTGGTTTGAGCAGTGGGACTTCAGTCAATGGTTTAACAATGAAAGTCGAAGTAAGCCTGATTTTTGGGGATGAATTGCACCAGCGGCTATCATTCGGTGGTAAGTTTTCATTTCGTCATTCAGCTGTCAACCATAATTCGGATTATTTGGTAGTCTTGTTTGCAAATAAAAATAAAACCTCTTTTGTTTCTTCACAGAGCAAACTCTGCGCATCGGAGGCGGATTGCGAGAAAACGGAGTCGTCTTCCCGTTGAAGTTGGCCGAAGCCGGTGTCGGAGTTGAAGACGCTTCGAAAATTCCCAAATATAAACAAGAAGGGGGTCGGACAACGGTTAAATTAAGCATTTCAATAAAAATGTATGAAGAAATTGTTGTAATTACACTGTAAAACTAACATCCGTGTTACTCCCATGTGAATAAGTTATAAAACGGAAAATTGTTCAAGCTCAAGAATACTCATTCTAGTTAAGCATTTAGCATTACATTAAAAAAAATTTTACCGAAATACTTTTCAAGAAAATGACCCCTTCACGCATTTTTCATAGAGTTGTCATTTCCATTAGCCTTAAGTTTGAACGTTATGTTTCGTTATGTTTAGCATTTTTCGACGAGAGTCAATTTCTTTCCCATGTAAGTTTCAAAACTAAGTGTAGCATATATACAGATCACCTCGTCAAAAAAGATGATATGATGTAGAGAAATGTAAATGCATCGAGCGTTATGTGAATACTGTTGACTTCATTAAGCATACAAACTGCATATTTTTCATGTTCTTGCATTTTTACCAGTGAATCTCTGTTTTTGTGTGTTTGGAATGACTGAAAACCGTTATGCTATTTATTGAAGAAAAATAGTTGCAGATTCGGGGCTACTACCTACCCTTACTCAAATATCCAATAATCAATGAAAAATATCACAATCCAATTTCCTTAGTCGTGTTATCATTTAATTTTACACCACATTATTGAAAAATTGGAATATAATAATTCGTTGCCAAATATCTTATCTAAATATCATCCCACACTTGGTATTGGTTAATCCGAATGGGTCGTATTTTTACTTGCAAATTACTTACCGTCGTCTGGATTTTTAATTTTTGTAATTTTGGGAACGATTTGAGTGGTTGCGAGTACCCCGACTTTTGATTAGGCTGAATGACAGAAGCATGCCAGCTGAACTGGTTGAGGGGCCATGGAAGCAAAAACCCTTACGGTTGTTAAAGTCAGTTTGACAATTTTGTTTCACCACATGAAGGAGAAGCACGGGTACAAAACTTCAACTCCAAAATGGTATTGTGCTTAGCGATATTGTATAAATATATTTTCAGTTAATCCTTAATTAGAAGTCAAATGAAACCGACTTTGATCATTTTTTTGGAATCGAGTGTATGCAAAAGCAATAAGATTTCTTATAAGAAGACCATAGTGTAGCATTTTCTAGTAAGTTTCGAATCTAATGGTTATGCTTTGAGAACAAAATTTATTCAATCGTCCATGCTCTAGGCTCTACAGCTAATCTTCCATGACGAACTCTAGTTGTATAATGCAATTTGGGTAAAGTCGTATAAATTCAATTAACGGTTGTTTAAAGAAAGGGTACATTCTCAATATTTATATAACAATGTGTATAATTTCATATATAAGGTTATTATATTATTTGACCTTTTCCATATGTTCGTTTTAGTAACAACTTCATAACATTCCTTACTTCGTATGAGCATTCTGACGTTTGGAACCAATATTCTGGAAGTTAAACAATGACAGCTAGAATATCATTTTTTATTTTTTATGATAACCGTTGTAATTGTTATGACTACTTACATGATACAACGCTTTTTACAGCGTAACTAATGAAACTGTCATCTAGAAATAACCATTATCAGGCTTTTTAATTCTGGTTTATTTTGTATTTTATATACATTTGGTGTTTGCTATGGGACATTACGTGTAACTTAGTGTAGGGTACGCGAATTAGTAATGTGACATTATAAAAAAGTTTCATTACATTTATATAGATATAGTTTCCGAGCTAGAATACTACAGATTTTTCCGATATATTAGCAACATTAGCCATATTGGCTTCTCATAAACATAACCCTAGTGAAACTTAAATTTCTGATAAACATCGACTCTAAGCTGTAATTAATTTTTAGCTCGTTGACATTCGTTATCTTTAGTAACTCGTTGATTATCTCTGTAAGATGCAGAGAGAAGTTAAGTTATTACACTCAGCTCATAAGTTATCATTTCTACAGTGATTTCGAAGCTGGTGAGCTAACAGAAGCAACATTCTTACGCACACGGGAGGCTATTGCTATGCTTGCAACTATGCCTGTTTTTTGGGCAAGCCACTCTTCTGCAACGTTTACTATTGCAGTGCAACGCTTACTCACACAGTGCATTGCATACATTAGACGAGTACAATGTACGCAATACACACACACTCAATGCGAGCGAGTAGAATGTATGACTCTGTCCCATAAGCTTCGCTCCTCTCCACTGTTTACCAACTCTTCTGCTTTCGTTTTTAAATATAAGAAGGAGTGAGACGATAGAAGTTGCTTCAGTCGTTTCACTAGCCACAGATGATGATAGGCACACAGGCTTGCAGTCTCGTCTGCTCATTAAATGAAAAACGTGCGCTCTACTTAACTACACAAATAGGATATTGTAGGGATTAACATTTTCATACAACTTCAATCCGCTTGCATAAGCGTGTAACTTGATAGTGAAAATTGTATACGAGCAAAGTTTTCAAAAATTAAGTGAGTTAAGTGTGTTACAATACAAAATAAATAAGCTTACATTTACATAAATCTGGGAAAAAATTCGAAATATACAGTTGACAAAATAATCAATCGGAGAAATGTAGCAGTTGTAAAAGAATTACAATTGAAAATATCAAACAGTTAGTGCAAGTTCTATTTCCTTTGCTGGATACGGTGTGAGAGAAAACTCTTTTGTAATGCAACCGTAGCATTGTGTAGTGAGTGAGTGTGTGTGTGTGTAAGAGAGCCAAATGGTTTCATATCGATCGGTGGAGACCATGCTATAATTTTGTATACGCGGTTTGCAGCGTGCTACTAAACTTCATTGATCCCCTTGTTATAGCTTCCGCAGGTTTAACCATTTCAACATTGAATGTTATGTTTTTCACTGTGTTCAGTGCTGGATACTCGACTGGATTTTAAAAGGTTATTTTTTATAAAATTCATATATTTATATCTTAAATATTTGGTGCATACTTCTCCACCGTTTAGACACTGTATATCGGGTCAATACAAATGAACTCTACATCTGCGTGAGAAAAAGAATCCAATATGAGCATGAAACTGTTTTCCTTCTTATGGATAGCTGGTGCAGCAAAAACGAATTTAGTTTTAATATCCCGTATAAAGTCTGCTGTGAAAGGTTGAATTATAGGGTTAGCCAATTCATATGATTCGGGTGGTGGTGAAGGTACGTAGTTATCGTCAGAATTAATTGGCAATGAGAGTACACATTTAGGATGTAGTAACGAGACCATGCTCCAAATTTACTCTGGATGGAGAAATTCAAATTTGTTCAGGATGGTAAAAATATTTTGGTAATCTCTTAAAAACACCCTGTTCACACAGTGTGTTAAACTTCAAACCATTTTGGAAGATTTGTTTTGACGTTTTGACAACTGACTTAAATGGATCGGATCCCAAGCCCCTTCTTCTTCTTTTTCTGCATTTCGTCCAAAACTGGTACAAAAACACAATTTCATGCTACCATAGATCATGCCACTCATTTCACATCTCCTTTCATAATATTTCATTCCGGGCTTGCATTTTTTGGTCCATGCTTATGTAAACAGGAGAAGCTTTCTCACAAGACGAAGGAAATCTAGGTTGCGTTGCGGGTGTGTGAATTATTAAACAAGCCACCATTCTTTCATTGCCATTAGACTACAAGTTCAAATTACCTAGGTTCTTGTCTTTTATGGAAATAATTAGGGATGAATCAGCTCGGCACACATTTTTTTAAATAATTGAAGTGATTATTGACTTCTGATGGAAAACAATGCAATTGATTTAAATACACTGTTTGAAAATGTCAATAGCATGTCAACAATTCCCTACGTCACCATCATCAGCAATAATCTAAAACGGTAGCCATGTATGTACCCACACATATCAAGTTCATATCTATATAGGTTGTTGCAAAATCCTTGCGTTGTCGTTGTTGTCTCTGCGCCCGTGTTACCAAGATAAATCCGTGTGCACATCAGCACAATGTGTGTACAACCGTAAACATTCAATTCAAAGCTTACATGCGTACCCAACAACAATAACCATTAGAATAGCTGCTACTGCTGCTACTAGTACACAGAATGAATATGCAACGGAGTCTTCCACTTCCGGTGATTTAACCCTTCCTGTGTTTTAATTGGAACACTATGTCCCTGTCCGCTTCGTACTGGGTTTTTAGTGTTGTAGACGAGGGGTATATTCTCGCTTACTTTGTAATTTAGTGAATACATCATTAGTAAAGTAGCAGCTTTAAAGAGCCACACACACGCGTAATGTTGTGTGCAATCGTCCTTCCGTGTGTTTTTGATATTCGTTTACCAGATCGTAACAGAAAAGGTAGTATGTTATAAGCAGGCTGGTGTTGAAACTGGTATATGTTCTCTGATACTGCTCCTGCTGGTTTACTTTGGTCTTTGGTTTGGTTTGATGTAGAGTTTTTACTCTCAAATGTGCACTGCACACACACCTCTGCGCATCACTATCTGACGACTATCGGACGACTGCTGCTGCTGTTGCCGTTTTGCTGAGTTGAGAGTTAAAGGTAAAATGCTGAATGGTGATGCTCGGCGGCTGAGAAAAAGTAGATCGTAGAGTCGCCCCTCTGTTTTTATGTAGGTATTTAGTAGTCAGTCGTCATAATGCGAGTCGTTTTGCTTATTAGATTCGAAGAGTGCTTATTGAGTGGATGCATGAAAAAGGAGAAAGAAGAGAAGTAAACTGAGTTTCTGTGAGGCTGATTGAACGTGTTGATATTAACAGATCTACTTTACATGATATCAAATAATCCGTTATGCACTGTTCTCGTTTTTCTACATTTTGCACACTTGTTTCTAGCCTTGAGATTCAATTTTGATATTATGACAGCAGAGAAGAATAAAATTGTCCATTTCCCCTTCTGTATGCAAACATTGAAAATCAACGCCCGTTTTCCCAAGTTTGTCTTGATTTTGTGTTTTCTACAAGTTTTAACCTATTTTCAGAAATTGTTTCGATCCTCACAAAGGAACGCGCATCGCATACTTCTAATTTCATACAGAAATTATTTACTCGTTGATGGGAAAATGAAACGTACCTCTCCATCAAATCCCAGTTTTGCTCGTTTGACAAGTGCTCTTGTTCTGAAAGTAATTTTGAATGAAGCGAATTACTCAAGTCAGCATATACTCCATTTTACATTTCTCTAAAAGTAGCTTTTTCATTATGCCAAATGCCAATTCTATATACTTTGATGTTTTGAAGTTGAAAAGGCAAGGATACATAATGAGCAAGATGATGTTGACAAAAAATGTCAATAATTCTTCGCATGCTCTTCTTGCACTAACAGTGCTGCGTGCGCTGAACCAGTTGTCAGTTGTATTTGTAACACGTTTGCGGGCATAACGTGAGTCACCATTTTTTTCAAGTGTAACTACATTCAACGTACTTTTTGTATGTTACAGAACACCGCACTGTTACATATATCCACGGAGATCTTTCCAAGTAACCCCTTTTCGCTCTTTTATGTAAATAACACTGAATCATGCACACCGTCGAAAGCAATATAGAGCATAATATCATATATATTCTGGTGAACTGCCTCCATTCAGGCCTGAAATATGGAATGTTTGAACCAATTTAGGAGGATATTTGTTCACCCCAAAGTGCTTTGATTATTTAGCTTAGATACGTTTAGCAGGGCGTGTAGAGAACTCGTCGAAACCGGAATGTCAGTCATCATCAGAAATCACTAGCCTTCTCACACAAATTTGATCAACTCAATTTGAGCAGGGCAGTGTGAAGCTTACCTAGAGAAAAATACCAGATAATATGATATCCGTGGTGGGAAATCTGTTACCAGAGTATTCTTTTTGCATTAATCTGAAATCCCATTACCGTTCAGCGCAATATAGTTGCTCATCAATGAAAGCTACTTCCATATCCAGAGAAAGAGCTATCTGCAAAAAAAACGAACAAGCTGGAACAAAGAAAAAATTTGTAAATCTATATATAATGTTGTGTCTATACGTTGTAGTGTGTGAAGGGAAAAACAAATCATTTCGTATTCGCAACTTACCTTTATGCGCATATAATGCACCTAAGTAAACAATTTTAGCCATTCAGAGCCATGAGCCATGAAGGAAATGCTCTGGTTAGGTTGGTTAGATAAAACAACCGAGTCGAGCGTTAATGCCAATTAATATTCACGAAATTTTCTTAGATCTCGTCCTCTCAGCATCAGCATGCATCAACTCTTGTCTTTTTCATGATACCGAAACTGAGGTAAATTTTGTACCATACATAATCTAAACAGTTCTCCGTCATTTCACATTTAGTGACGACCAAAATAATATGCGGGTTAAATATAAACAAGCACTTTGCCTCTGTACCTGAGGTTAATTAAATGGGCACTGAGGCAGTTCACCCTGTCTTATTCTCTCGAACCAGGTTTCTGTTTTTGTCCTAAGAATGTGCTGTTTACTCAGCTCAAATTATTGTGTATTTCTCGTTTCATATATTTACTATATTATATTCCTCTAGCTGAACGGAATTTTTATGTAAGTTTCAGTGACCCGTGAATGACATTTTGCCAAAACCTAACATTTTCCTATTAGTCTCACAACTGAAAACGGACTGGCAAGTCAAAGAAAGTTGATGATGATGAAGTCATGTAAAAATTTATTAGCAGGGGGAAGGCGACTGGATGGAAACTCATTCTTGATATCCTTGAACCTCCCACGCATAATAATTATTCTACACCATGCCCGTCGTACGCATAAATTAGAAAAATATGAGCATGTTGCAAATTCAGCACTTTGTCTGCAAGAGTATTTGCCTACATATCATGATCATGAGCACCATCACTTCATTCTGTCTTGAAAGCTTTCATGGAAACGAGTTTTAATGAACCGACACAATTTATTACATGTGAATAATGTGTGCAAGTACTTTAATCCGTCGCTGGCAAAAGTTGTTTCTGACACACAATATTCATTCATATTTCAATAACTCCAATTTCACAGGAGAGGAACGGAAAATGTATATATTTCAATTTCATAAATGACGAATTCTGCTCCCTATCGTGGATACGTCAGCCACCTACATTGCGTAAAGTTCGAAAATGTCTTGTCTGATCCCTATCTCATCATCTCATTATCGCTTAAAGCTCTAACATTGCTTCCATTTCGACCGTCGAATTTCTTAAATCACCTTTAATAATTTTACTTTCCTAGGAGACAGCCTGGAGGCACAATATATTTGCACTCATTCCTTATATAAAATCATGGCCCCAGAAAAAAACAGCACTCCACAATCATCAAGATTCGAATTGCTGACTACATCCATCCCCTTATACGTTCCTTCTCGCTTGGGGTTTTCTCTTTTTTATGTTCTTTTTGAACATGACATGCCTTTTATTTCAATTTGGAACGTCGTTAGCAAAATTCTCCTTTCACAGGCAGTAAGAATCTGCCATCAGCATATTGTTACTAGCGGAGGGCACATTTTAGTTTAGTACACCACCTCTCTAACAATCTGCCAAATTATGGCGAAAGACAAGCCATAAGTATTGTGGAGGATAATGCTAGTAAATAGACGAGGAGAGTGCAGAGCCACGTTCTACAACTGGCAGATAATGCTATGTTGAGAGCTTCGTAGTTTGGGTTATTTCGGATACATATTATATAAACTCACGTATGAAGACATGTGTGTAAGTACATCTTCCTCTATAGATAGCTGCATGTTTTTGTGTAAAAATCAGAAGAGCTCAACCCCATGTGATCAAATTTGAAGATTTTTCGATATGCTCAAAAGAGGCACACCGAATTACCTTCGTTGCTCTAGGTACGTAGACAGGGAACGTGATTACCCTTGATGGACATGTGTATGTCAAGGTGTTATATGGAGTTACATGAAATCCATGAAAAGAAAGTTACTTCTGGTCATTACTGCAAAGTCACATCTCGTCCAACACTCACGGAGCGGATCCTTATCTTTTTTTGGCTTAGAGTTGCTACTCAATATGATCTGCGATTTCTACAACTTTCTTATCAGCAAAGCCTTTTATCACTGGGGTTTGGTGAAATTCACATGAACTTGATGTGACCTCGTTCTTTTCTTCTCCGGAAAAATTGCTTATGTGACCAGTCCGCTTGACCATTTGGGCTGGTCAAACGAATTCCCTAAATGATCATGGGCGGACAACGTGCCGCTAACTTGTAATAGGCTTTTACAATATTTTATGTGTGTACTAATGCATTGTAAAAATGGGCTTTGGAAAAACAGCCGGCAAAAGTGTAAGCAGGTGTGGGCGTTCCACCTTTGCCTGGTGGCTTGGTTACCAAAAGTCAAACTGATTTTCGATTGTGTTTTCTTCTACCACAGTTGTGTGAGTTGAACTCAAGTTCTCGTGGTTGTGCAAATGATGATCTCACATGAGAATGGGCTTCTTCTTCCTATTATCACCACGAAATTTACAACATGTTGAGAGAGAGAGAGTAAGCGCAAAGTGTAAAGGCCAGTTTATATGTTGGTGCATCCACGTGCCGCTCCTCGTCTTTAGCTATGAATTGAAGCAGAAAACAAGGTGTAATTGTTAACAAGAAATTCAATAAAGAATACATATCTCGACGCGCAAGCAAAGTGGAACATGAATGAATGCTCAATTCTTGGGGCTGTTCTTTGATTAAGTGTAATGTTAGGCAAAGTGATGCATGTTTCCTCATTCATGAGCGATTGGAATGAGCCCCGCAACGCCTACTAGACGGAGGGAAAGCAGTGCAACTGAAATCAATAAAAGTAGCTGTAGAAAGGAGGTGTCTCACAGAAAACAGGATATCCATCCATTACCAACGTGTAAGACAGCATGTGGTAGTAAATGTCGTTAGGAGATATAAATTTGTGCTCTAGTTTTGCGCTTCCCTATCGTAAAGTCTTCAAATGGTGATCATCATCATGACAAATGTTACCAACAAGTAATATGTCTTGTTCCCTCACTTTGAATTGTTTCAAATACCGTATTTGTCTCAACCATCCGTGGTAGTGAGAACTAAATTCTTTGCGAGAGAGTGAAACAATGTGTGCTAAACTCCGGCTCGGGTACAAATCCAGCAACCATTTTTGAAACATATTACACCATTTGTTGGTCGAAAATGCATATCTGTCACAGCACCAAAATAAACTTTTTTTACTAGCACACAGCCAGACGTTCGTAGTCGTGTGGAAGTATCACGTATATATATTTCTCGTATCAAATGGATAAAGAATTATTTCATTGTTCGATACACAAAGATATAGAGGAAAGACACATGAGAGAGAAACAGAGCTCAAGCTACTCCATCCATAAATCTCCGATTGTGGGAGTCATAAAATTGAAAAAATTCCACTAAATTTTCATACCAACTGCCTCCCGTTTTCAATGTTTTCATGGCAATAACAAAAATAAGTGCTCAAAAAACTAAATGCTGAAGGATGGACCTACCAACAACTTTATGATTTCTTGGACGGGGCTTATTGCTCCAAGTAGTATTGGACAAGGATAAGTGCCTTTTAAGTACAAAATATTTCTGTCAGTTCTAGCAATAAAAATGAGTAGGAGCATGAAAAACACATGAGAAATTATTAGGGACGGGACACATCCATAATCTGATATGGGGAACATTAATATTCATCCCCAACGTGAATTTAGTACACATTAAATTACTTGTTAGTTTTTTATCAATATTCTTCCTGTCGTCGTGAAATGGCCACAGCCAAAGGTCCCGACATAAACTTATTTAGTTATTGCCATTGTTGGGCTAACATATGCCAGAAAGGATAATGACAGTAATGCCTTGTGCCGATGTCACTACCACCATTTTCCCCTTGATTCTTCACTCCCTCAAAATCTAACGAGGGCCTGTTCTCGGTCTGCACTGTGTTTGAAAGCAATCATCATCATGAAGAGAGTAAAAGAGCAACGTCATAACTATCTACTGTTGCTTTTTATGGAAGACATACAGTCATCATCATGGTGATCATCGTGAACGATGACTGTGACGACTGCAAGGGCAGCAAAGAGAGAGAGGGAGAAAGAAAACAGACTTCTCTGGCTGATTTGTAAGTGGCAGGAGTACATAGTTAAAGGAGACATAGAGACCCAAGTGAAGGAGAGGGCGAGCTAGCTTTTTTATATGTTCCATGGCAATGCAATAATAACATAAACACGGCAAGTAACATACAATGAGGAAAAAAATGGAGTAGATCGACCAAACGGTTTGGGAGTATCTCCCGGGTGAAGGGAAACTTGTATTTTTTACGTTTACTTTGGAGTAGGAGGAAGTGTGGAATGCATTCGGATATGAAATGTTTTATGGCCTGTGTCTCTGCTACTTTTAAGATAAGGTTTGATAGCGGTGAATGCTCAACTGCATGTTTTTATGTTTGATGGAATCGTCATGTGGAAATGTAGCATTTTTGTGCTCTGCTCATATTATTTTTCTTCTCTCAGAATGAATATGTTTCTGATTCTAAGTTTACCAACCAACTGAGAGAGCTGACATTCACTGATATCAACTACTGTATATATATGTACCCCAGAAAAATTGTGTTTTTCTTCTTTGAGGAACAGAAAGAAGTAAATTTTTTATCTTCTTAAATAAGGAGAATGATATGTTTGTAAGAATTTCTTTTTTATAAAGCAATAATGTTGTGAATAAATGTTTCTTTTCCCATGACGCTACCAGTAATATGGAAATCTGAATGGTGAGCCATATTTCAACATGCTTTTGATGTAACGTAAAGAAAAAGGTTGGAAAATCGAAATGGGATTTCTTTTTAAAAGAAAATCATGTCTTAACTGTGACTGGATTCAAAATCGAACTCGTTCAACGAACGATCGATAGATCTATTACTGTATTAAAGTGATATAGCACATAGCACACCTACCTAAATTCAGGACATGGCGTGGCATGCATTTCGATTTCTGGCTGCTATATCGAGTGTTTATGTTAGTAAGTAAAAAAAGATTGAACAGGTTACTTGTTTTTTTGCTCCATTTCTATCTCTCTGGCATCGGAATAACTAAAAATACGAAGGTCTGACTGACTGAGTCTTACTTGTCCGGAGTTTTCCTGAACAGAATGTGTTAATAAATGAGGAGATGGATGAAAGTTGCAGAGGAATGTAAACACACAATTATACTAGAGATTTATCCAGCTCATTGAGAGGGCAACAACTCCTGCTTTTTTGGGGCACTGAACTAGACTACACTCTTAATATTTAGTAGTATTCCATTTGTTCGACAAATCGTTTCTATTTATTGCATGACATTTTTGCTAAAGAAGAAAATCTGATGATAATGAAAGCGTTAAGTGGTTAAATTCCTAAAAGGATCATTTAGTTGGTTAAAAGTCCAAATCACGACGAGCTAAATAGTTTCTTTTCTTCCACATTAGCGCTACGTAAATCATCATTGAGACGTGCTGATTGCGTCGTTTCCCAATCAAATTTAGGTATTTATACCTCAAGGATAATTTTGATAAAGGAAAAGTAAGCTAGCAAGCGTGCAATTTCTCTTTTTTACATTTTTCAAGTAGCATATATACTATGCTGGCAGTGGCTATGCTGGCAGCACAAAGATGCAGTAAATAAAGCCAATCCGAAATGTCATAAACATGTAATAAAGATTGTGTAGGAAGTATAGAAAAATTGCGCTCAGTCCAACCAATTCCCATCATCAAAGAAGCAGCATTATTTCACACGAAACATTTGCATATAATAAGTATGATATGATGGTTGAATAAAATTGTTGAAAAAGAAGGGGTAAATGGATATTGAGTATTGAGCCTTCAAAAAAAATTCCTCATTACTTCAACAAATAGGTAGCAAATACGGAGATGTATTATGCACATCCGTATAATAAATTGCGTTAAAAATAATCTTAAAATCGTCATAACAGTAGACACAAGACACATTTGACTGCAACTCGATAGAGATATTGTCAGAAGAGCTAGAGTTCAGCACGCGCAACAGTTCATCATTCACCACACTACCACGTATGTCATGACAGGAGTTCACGTTGTTTCTTTTGCATTTTTGGGCCTTCTTTTTTGGGATATGTGGAGATTGAGTGTCTGTGCTCACTCCTTCATCACTCTGGTGCAGTGCACAATGCATAGAATGCTATTATTACATTAGTTTGTCATGCGGGCATATATTATGTAGACATTTCAGCTCAATCCATTTTGGTTGGTACCTAAATGTATACACACATGACTAGATGGTCATTATCAGGCATCATTAGCATATCAGCAACTTCTTCGACGAGACCAAAACATATTATTCTTGCAAGCCTATCATTAGACTCCGTAAAGTGCGTTGCATCAAACATGAATTATCATGAAATTGTTCCCGTGACACATGGAGATCGCTGGGATGCTTGGACTCCAAAACATCATGGTTTTTATTCTGCACATAACGTTTTGCAAACCCAACATTATATTGGTACATGTTATTGTGAAGGTAAGGTTTCATATACAGGAGATCGTCTGTCAATTTTTGGACGAAATACTCACAAACCTTATTCTTTCGGATTTCGATAGGATTTAGCAGTGATTTGGTAGTTTGCCAACTGGCTGGTTTAGCCAGTCAGGATGTCTACTCAACTACTTGGACTTTGTTACTGTTTTCCTTTCATGTAACCCCCATTTATAACAGTAAATAGAGATGCCATCAAATCAAAGGTGTCTCATCACGAAACTAAAAACGTGAGGAAAGTTTTGCTAAGCTGTGCAGACGTGTCAGGTTTACAAACTGAGTACAACATGTAATTTTACAAAATACTATATTTTGCCCAAAATTAAGATAAAATGATGACCAGGTGAGAGAAAATGAAGCAAATTAGTTATACATTGGAAAATTTAAAGCTACAATGTATGTGGTTTTTATGTAATATGTCGAAAAAAGAGGCATGGATCGGTTGAGTAAAACTCATATCGATTTCCGTTTCACTGTCAGCAGTCGTCTAAAGTTTGACGTAAACTTAACCACAGGGAGAGAAGAAGCTGGTCGGATTTGGGAAGCGGAAATTCCAAAATAAATACATAATGTGTGTCTGCCACTGCCAACACAAAAATGTTGGTCACGTGGATTAAAAGCATTTTGACTCATGAGCCAAAAACTACAAAAGGAGTCACTACGCTAAATTAGATGTAATGACAATTTTATGCAGATGTGCATTGTGTTTTGTAGACATTTGATCAAACCAACGTCTCCCGTTTGGGTCGTGTGTGTTTGTGGAAATTGAAGTCGTGAGTGCTAACTCGAACACACAATATTTTGACTCCACGGTGAAAAGTCAGTTGCTCAGCCTGAACACGAAACATTGCATGGTATGACATGTCTACGAATTCAAATATTATGAATAGAATTACCCGGCTGATTTGACTCATGAGATATGATATGGCCGGGTAAAAAACAGCGTGGGCTGATAACTTATACCAACCTGTCAGTTTATGTGATGTGGTGATCGGTTAAACTGAATGCAGTGCACTTCAGCAACATATCAAACCCGTGTTTCCATCCCAGGCAGCCAACACTAACCATAATAATTCTTTGTAACCCCAGACTGCTTGTTCCATGTGGATACTGTTTTGTAGACAAAATAGTGTTATGGTTAAAGTCCTGGCAAAATGGAATGAATGTATGCGTGAGACAATTTGGTAATCAAAATATTTGAAGGGCTTCAAATTCTCGTCCACTTACTTTTTGTCCTCACTCAACAACTGGCTCATTTACATAGTTTGCTGTTGTGGTCAAGTGGTTAACTTTCATTTACGCATAACATTAGTGGTGGTAAAAAGTTTTGAGAGACATCGCGTCAGCTACCCTTTTAATAATGTGAGTGTGTCCTACACGAATGCGACCAGGAAACAATTGCAGCTAATCTACAGAAATCTGAAACTGACGGCACATATTACCAACTTATTGTAGCTATTTAATTTTGGCTTTACCTGCCGGTCCCATTCAATAAAGATTACATACATTAAGTACGTTACCTTTACCAAGAGTCACTTTACTTTGCTCGCTCACCTTCCAACACTTTAGCTAATTATATCTTGGACGAATTTTTGTGTAATTGTCTCAGACGTTTCCATTAATTACATATCAGTAGCAGTCCAATACAAAATTAGCTAGTTGTTACAGTTGCAATCGCATTATATGAAAAATGGTAGACCCAATATATTTTACACATATATTTATTCTGTTTGTAGGTACATACATATTATGTACATTGAGTTAGGAAACCTATGTTTGCATCTTTCACCCTATAATTTGTTTCAAGTTTGATGTGCACTACAGCTCATTCATCTGCATCCTGCACCTTTCATTGATTCCTTTCGGGTTGGTTTTTATTTACCAAAAGGAGCAATGTCTGACTGAGGTAGCCCTGACTGCATGTTTTTCTAATTCCAAGTTCATTGTTGACTAAAAATAATTAAAGGGTAGGTGACAACAAGAATAAAAAGCTTGTTGAGCACGTTCACCTTGTGCATCACCAAAAGTCAACTCAAAACAATGCAGAACAGCTACTCCAATCCAAGTCATTCAAGAAATAAGCGGTTCAGAAGTTGTTCTTTTACATCCCCACTGTTTTCAGCTGTTTTTCTACCTACCTACCACACAACATTTACCACTGTAACTCAGCCAGTAGTGCAAGGTATAAGAGAGAAATCTAATAACATAAGCAACAAATCTACCTGGCTGATTTCTGTATAGGGACACCAATTGTAACTATGCATACTGCCGCACAATATGTATTTTCTGCATACTGCCAATTTTCTTTGGGGGTACACATTCCAGCACATTCTTCCTCACTACACATGCCTACTATAGTAACGTGTGGCAGCATGGGGTTTGCTACGTAATGTGGCAGCATGGGGTTTTGCTACGTAAATTGCGGCAGCATGGGGTTTGCTACGTGAATTGGCAGCATGGGGTTTGCTACGTGAAATTGCGGCAGCATGGGGTTTGCTACGTGAATGCGGCAGCATGGGTTTGCTACGTGAACAGCAATGGGGTTTGCTACGTGAATTGCGGCAGCATGGGGTTTGCTACGTGAAATGTGGCAGCATGGGGTTTGCTACGTGAATTGCGGCAGCATGGGGTTTGCTACGTAAAATGTGGCAGCATGGGGTTTGCTACGTGAATTGCGGCAGCATGGGGTTTGCTACGTGAATTGCGGCAGCATGGGGTTTGCTACGTGAAGCGGCAGCATGGGTTTGCGCATTGCATGGGGTTTGCTACGTGAATTGCGGCAGCATGGGGTTTGCTACGTGAAATGTGGGTTTGCTAAAAATGTGGCAGCATGGGTTGCTACGTAAAAGCATGAGTTTGCTACGTAAATGTGGCAGCATGGAGTTTGCTACATGTGGCAGCTTTGCTACGTAAAATGTGGCAGCATGGAGTTTTGCTACGTAAAATGTGGCAGCATGGAGTTTGCGTAAAAATGGCAGCTTTGCTACGTAAAATGTGGCAGCATGCTACAAGGTCAGGACTTAATCTACACGAAATCATTACGGGTATCGAACTATTAGTCAGTTTGGATTATACGCTTCTTTGAAGATGAAGTCCTCCAGATACCAGCCGTACGCGAACCGATCCAGGATCATTAATTTTGATCGCCATTGCCAACTGTGGAGTTCTATCAAAGGAGCCGCTCATCAAAAGCCAAGTAAGTTTCCTATTCCTTTGTAATTCTGTAATATTCTAATTTTGTTGTATTAACAAGTTTGTTTCCTTCTTTTTTTAGTTTCTTGCTTCAAATGCAAAGCTCCCCAAGGCGGACGACAAGGATGGATAGAGGGCGGTTGGGGTCGTTGTGCTGAGTGCGATTCCTGGATGAACAAGGATCATTGCTACTGCGTGTGCGGATTTGCCAACCAGGAAGCGATAGAGCGGAGGCGCATGCAGCACGAAGCCGCTCGGCAGCAAGAGGAACATCGACGCCAGATGGAAGTACGGGAGCTGCAGAAACAGTTGGCCCAGGCCGAACGGCACAAGATGGAGCTGCAGCAGAAACTAGACGAGCGTGAG
>LJIJ01000177.1:0-204051 GCA_001718145.1 Orchesella cincta | reverse complement strand
TCAGAGGAGCATTCTGAATATAGATGACAGGTAGATTGGATTTATGCAATGTAATAATGATAAACATATCTCTATAGTCAGTTGACGTTGACACTCTTTTGGTCTGCTGAGCTTCAAGAAAGTCATGCCTTTCGAGTTTTTAATGCAAGTAGTATTTGATGCCTATATGATAAAAGTGATGGAACAACAGGTTTTAAATTGTTTATCAAAGCAAGAGAAATGAAAAGAAGAAGGAAGGGTCTGGAACCCAGACTCTGTGTCGTCTCTTTTTCGAGTCCAGCAAAACTAAACTGAAGGTATAAAATGAGATTTCCCTTCTGGAAAAATAATGACAGGTACACGCTAGGTTGTTTGAGTTCTTCTAGAAGTGTGTTTTGTTGTTCGATTATTCCAGCTTCGTCCCTTGTCTTGTCCCTTCGAATAGTAGAACCTTTCTTTCCTTTTACATCACTGCAGGTACAAAGGTTTGCTTCTAACTCTAACAGCTCTAAAAGTAGGGGGTAGGTAGACCCAAGTAAAGTATATAAGGTGTACAAATTAAAAGAAGGTTCTTTTTGAATCAGATGGTGATACGTAAGTTTTCAAGTCACGTCATCATTCAGTGGCTTAGGATCCTATTGTGGTAAACCTTTTGAGTATAATCATAAAAGAAGAAAAAACAGTAGCAGAAGGTCTGACAGGTAGTATGATATGGATGAGTTACGTATTATACGGATACGATTTCATGTAACTCACACAATGAGGGGTTTGATGCCCTTTAGAAGCCTCCAGGCAGGTAATCTTTGTAGTTTGAAAGTTATGTTAGTTTCTTATTGTCCATCTCATCAGGTGTTTCACGAGCAGATTTATTACGTATAGAATCTTTGCACCTGCACATATACCCATTATCCTTTTCTAATCATCCTAATGATTTGCTCGGGAGGGGAGTGCGCATTTTCATCCACCTGATATATCTTCGTAGAATTTTGATGGAAATTGAAAGAAGCAAGCACCAAATTACATTACAGTTTTGAAAGTAGCACAGTTCGGAGAACTTTTTGTAATCGTCAGCTAGATACTAAATTATTATGATCGTGTATGAACTTTGGGAGCAATAATCATAACTTTTTATACAAACTAATGATTCGTTACGATTTAAAGGCAACTTTTAGTTTTGAAGCTCAATCTCTCAGGTGAAGCCTTGCGATCGCAGCAGTAATATGCTCCTTTTATCCAGTGAAAGGGTACATGTAATAACTATATGTTGAGACTAGAGAAGCACGTTAAAGATGAGAGTGTTGTTTACAAAATTGAGTTTCTCACCCTAATGCACATCCCATGTAGTTGCAAAGTTTAACGAGACTACTAATACTTTGAAGGACTCCTGGCTGTGTAGTTGTGACACGAAAGTCCAAAACCTTATTTCTTACGCTACGAGCACTATCAACGCAATGTAATGTATTTTTATCCCCAGTTAGGTAATATATTTTATAGTTAAAATGACAAAGGTTTCCACCAAGTTTTGAACGTCTGATGCTGATACATGATTTTACGTATAAAGGATCGAAGTTTTAAAGCTATTGAGGGTTTTGTATAATGACGTAATGGTTTTATATATCGTTCCATTAAAAATTAAGCAGAATAAAAATATAGTCCTGCTGGATGTAGTAATAGGTGGTCGTAGTGGCACTGTTGACTGTCAAACTTTTGTTTTACTTGGGAAAACTTGCAAGTTTTCACGTTTGTCTATTCCGAATTCCTTGCCTATGGTAAACTTTAACTTTTCACGGCTGGTCTATTCTTTGGTTTGATTGCTTAAATGTTCATAGTAGTTCAAAATTGCAATTTTCATGGAAAGTATTTCGAAAGATGTTCTTACATTGGCATACATTGTACTTCTGTAACTACACAAACACAAGGTCTGTAGGGTATTCAGATGAATACAATTTTGACAGGTTGACAATGAAGAGTATTACGCAGTCGGGTGCACTATAAATATACTTTGGTCGTATTTGGATGACTTGTTAGATCAGATATATGCAGAAGGTACTAGTTTCGGGTACCAATGACTCTTTTCTGAAAATATCTGTTTATTGTGCGATCTTTTCATATACATCAACAGACATCAATGCAATAGCCCGATAAGCATAATATCAAGCATTAGTGTAAAGAAAATGCTATTAGCAATGATTTACACACGGTTTCTGTTTTCCAGAAAACTGTTTTATTACGGCCATGAGGCGAAATGAAAAGGAGGAAAGCTAATTATTTTTTTCCTTTCTTAGGGAAATCCAGTTCTAAATCGATTTTAGACACACATTACAATTGCAGGAAATGTTTATAAGTACATATACTTAAAACACACATATTCGTATATCACAAAAGGTTCGTCAGAGCCAGTCGTTCGTCGTTCCTCTTTCCAAATCAAAATCATGTATGTATAAAATCTATATCTGCTAGAGTATTCATCAGAATGAAACACACTTTCCTCGAAAAATCTTTAGATCTTGAGTCTGGGCAAATTGTACTGACGATACGATTATATGATGTAAAAGCTATTATGGGAAGCTAAATAGTTCCCCTGTGACTTGTTAGTTTTTGGCAGTGAAAAATTGTGAAGAACAAAGTTTTCCTATGCCTCACATCTGCTACACCATACTCTCTCTCTCTTCTCTCTCTTGTAATTAATTTTCTAATTTTCAATATTACACAAGAAGTCTCGCATCGACCATTGAATAAACTTTTGGAAAATTCCATTGAAATGTTTACTGTTGTGGTAGACACTAAGATTTTGTAGCAGTGACAAAATGAAATGCCGCACCCCGACCTCATATCCTAAAAACGTTTAAGATTTGGTTTCTTTTCATTGTAGTTTCGGTGTTGTTATTGAATGATTCTTAATTACAACTCACAGTCTTAAGTCCTGATTTCCAATATTGTACTGTCGAGTACTTTTAGCTGAAAGTCATACAAATGCAATGTATCATACGCACAGTACCCAAATTTACATATTATGCTAGGTAGGATGTCTGTTAAATGTTTGTTGAAAGTTCTACCGCTTCTTTTGTTCAGAAAATCTAAAGAGTAAAAGTGGCAACTTTTGTGATGTTGTCCTATAAAAAAAATTCGAACCATGGAATCGTAGAGGCTGAAGCAACTTTAAAAGATAAAAACTGTGTATGTTTGCTCTTTGCCTATAATATACCCTTACCATATATCATTGTCTTTTAAATTTTTCTCATATCAGTAAATTCTTACGATTCTTTACATTTCCTCAACTGATCCGGGGGACTGAAATATTTCATAATCATAACCGTACATGTTACGATACCGTCGATTTGTCTTGACGTCTGCATCTATATAGTGTTTGTATCCACCTACCGAGACCAGCAAACGAGGGATTTTTTTCTGACAAGAATTTCACAGAGGATTCAGGAGAAAGTTTGTATGCATATTACGTTGAAATGGCGGTGGTGAATAACTATGGGTGAAAAAGTGAAGAAAAGAATGCATGTGCATATCCACACGACGGCTTTTCTTTTCCTCAATGGCCTTTTTCCGTTTCGTTTGCTTAGGCCAGATCAGCAAGACGGGGGGAAAGTAGGATTTGAGTACTTTTTCAGTTCTCTTTCCGTCGTACTTGTTCATCTACATACATCGCTAAATGCAGCATATCCGAAATGAAACTCAGTTTTCTCATAATCTTTGAAAAATTCTATTCCAGAATTTGAATTTTTACTGGTTCATTCACGAATGGACTTCTGACTCGGCTTTTACCATAAATAATGCCCATTGGCCTGCCAGGTCTATCCCCTGTGCTTGGCTTTTGTATGCACTTTTTTATAAGATGACGCAAATCGGTTAGACCAAATGCTTCCTTCACTTTTCGTGTACTCATATATGGACATGCTTCAAGTTGTGTGTGGGTGCATGGGAAGATGGAGAAAGAGAGGGAGACAAGAAAATGTTTTGCTTACATAATGTGCATCCGTTTTTCGTTGAGCTTGTATTTGCATGATTTTATCCCAGAACAGAAGAGCATATTTTACTGGAGTCTTTTCGCTCATTCAACGTGCTGTGTGTGTGGCCAGGCCCCGTGTACACTTCTGGCGCAGCAAGTTAGGATTTGTGGAGCCGGATGTCTGGGTTTGAATCGAAAAATCTATGGATTTATGGAAATTACCAAATCTCATACATAGTGGCGTATGCAAATATTTTATCTCAAAACTCTTTTGCGCACAATACAATACCACTCCATCAAACCACTAAACATTGATGATACATACATGTAAAAGAAAGCTACAACTTTTACGATAGTTGTGAGAGCCGTTTCTATATTATGTAGTTCATAGCTGGATTCCTGCTGCTTGTTGTATCTACCAATAAGTAACTGTGCTTCAATAAATGAAAAGTAATTTGGAGACCCTTTTTCCTGCTCGATGCAGTTGTCAATTCATTTACTTGGTATCTAGAATAACATCTGAGATTTGAAATACTTGCCATTGGTAGTTCACACGCGTGTGCTGGGAGAAGAATGAGAGTTCAAGTGCCGTTTTCAAAGTATCATGTAGGAGATTTTTATCCGAGGAATATGTATGCATGTAAGTGTGTACATTCGTATCTATAGACTTTTGGTGTTGTACCCCAAACTGCACAGATTTTTATCACGCACATTTCCGAAACAGCATTTATATAAGCTTGCCTTGCTTGGCTCACGAGCTCTTAAACTACATCCGCTTCCATTCTTACGTTTCGTACAACATTGCGTTTACTTTATGTAGCATGATAAGAAAATTGTGAAAGTACAAATAATACGAGAGCGCATACGAAGATTTTTTGGTGCACATCCATACCACAGTAAGTTGGAGAATAGCATATATATACCCTCGATTTTACTTGTGGTCTCCTACGTATGCTCCTGGAAAACTTAGTGGCCTGTCAAAAGAACCAAGTCAAGTCAATTCTCGCCTGACACGCAATTCACGATCCGAGAAAAGCATGCAAGAATTACCAAGTAGCTTTACCTTACTCTGTAATTGTATTCTCCACCACTGGCATTACTTCCGTCTCTTTTCCTTTGCTTGCTTCCAGCGACTGTGAAAGCTTATGTATATGTATATCCTATGTACGTCGAGCCTCTTTCCGAAGACATATTGACTTCTGTCAAGGACCGATTCGATCCATCCATTCCTCTTATTCACAGTTGATGAGGGTAAATACCCACTCATTCCAGCACCGAGTGAGTTTTGTTGCTGGTTACGTTCCCATCACTCGCAGCAGTATCAGCATGTGTGGAGGAAAGCTGTGAGATTTCAATGCAATGGAGGAACACGCACGACATCATGGTTTATTATGATGACTTTTTGGTCTTCCTATTTTTAGAAACGAGTGCTATAATATGTATGCCTATATGTGTGCAGATATAAGATAGATGTTCAATAAGCTTCCATTTCATGTGTCAAGAAATCCTCGTTTTTATTCAGTGAGAGGGAGGAACAGGTAGTAGTAGTAGTGTAGCATATTGCACCTCTACCTATTATGTCATATAATACAGAAAGCCGAATTATCTTCCATACCTGAGCTGAGAGAAGGTACAAGGGAAATGCTTATTGAGCTGCTTATTCACTCCCTAAAAGTAAAAACCGTTCAAGCGCCACGGAGTCATGTCGCAGGATTCATTTTTCTTTCACGGTAAAGCCTTTTTGGGTTTGTATAATGCATTGGCATGTGTTTTCTCTGAAAGAAATTGATGCACCGAAAGGTGTTGCCTCTCACAATCTTTTCTCTTTCTTTGTTTCACATAACGTATTCCTTGCATGTTTCCAATTGCTTTAACGGTGTGACTAGATTGGTATGTATCAAATGACTGAAACATGCTACAAGCTTTACCCGGCTCATTCTGCATTATGTTATGAAGGCATTTGTATTCGACAACGGACTCACTACCACTACGTGTAGCTGGCTTGGGTAAACTCTAACAGGTTAGTTACAAGAAAAGGATTACGAAGCAGCAATTGGTATATAGCTACTTCCTCCTTAAAACATATTCCATTTACGAGAAATTTACTTGTACCTGATATACCATGCCTCACACAAGGCGAACTACTAACATCATGTGCATTACAAAGACAATTGTGTTTCACGTTAGTTTAATATTATACAGATTGTATGAACGTTTTTCTGCTAGTGAACCAGCTATATGGTCTTATCAACCTCCTATAATATTTGTTCGTCACATTTCCCCCATCATTTCAGTAACAGGTATTTTATGAAAAATTTCATGTTGCTTGGGTAGGAAAGCGTATTCATGGAACAAGAATTTGAATCGTGATTTGGACTTGCCATAGTGGTAATAGATTATGCGATGTGACAGGTAGCGTGTGAGCATAAGTAAGAGCTGCACGTACTCGCGCTCAACACCAACACCACCAATCTTTTAGGTAGCACTTTTACTTTGACACAAAATTAGCATAATGCTTTTCTGATCCTACATGATGATAATATTTGAGTACGAAAAGAAACCAAACAAAAATATGTCGTGTATAGAAGTAATATGAATAACGGTATGTTTGACTGCAACCCAATCTAACTCGCATCGAATTTCTGGTCATGATACATTTCCATCTTCTGTGGCTTGTGATTCTTTTACGTTATTATTTTAGACCATACGACACACATTCAATCAATTCTTCTCTGAAGAGGTTAATACTTTTAAGTTTAATAAATTGTAAATTGTGTAAGCGAATATAATTAAAAAGCAAATTTATTTAAGAAATATATTTTAGCAGTCTCGCATGTGTACATGTTTTATAACAGCTAAGAAACTGCACTTTCACCAAATTTTGCTGCTTGTTTCAGATTTTATCCATCAGGAAACATGCATAGACAAATCAATTAAAAAATGTTTTCCATTTAATGGAAATCGAACTGAACTATCGAAAATAGGAAATAAACGTATATGTTTAATTTTCTACTTTGTCGATGTTAGAATGAAAAAACATCTTTCAGAATTTAGCATAGAATTTTGATTTTGGGTTGGAAAGTTCCATCCATTAGACAGCTTGTGATGTTATCTTAAAGCTTTGAAAAGTAAGGAGGCTTAAGTTAATTTGAAAAATTTGCGTTTCAAATGGAGTGAAAAAGTATCATAAATCTTTCCTTTCTCCTATAGAATCATTAGAATAGCTGTTATTTTAGCTTGAAATATTTTAAGATTCCCATAATCATTGGTACTATCAGTCCATTCCAATCCTTATTCAAGCCCTTCCCTAAGTCCTATATCATTCGCGGCACAGTAAATGTATTTTTTCCTTTATTAGAGATTCAAGAAAAATGGCTCAGATTATCTAGGACTAAAGCCTACATTTCTATTTTATAAAAGATAATGTAGAAGCTTCCATATCAATTCGATATAAAATAGCTTGTTATACTTCAATGGGTTACTTTCCGAGTATAAAGAAAAAAATACATTTAGCAACGAGTCTTTTCACTCCGTCGAAAATGTTGTTTCATAGTTAGTTCTTCGGAAAAGAAATTTTCTACAGCAATTAGTTTTCTCCGAGTCCCATCCAATCCAATTTCAGAATGTAAAAATACGTCAATGTTATTCATAGTCACAAATGGTATACACATTCTTGAACTGAGTAGTTGATAAAATCTGTCAAGAGACATCTTGGTACTTTGAAGTTTCTCACACAATGGGATTGAAGTTTTTTTTCGGCACGGAAGGAAAGTGTAGGTAAGAAAGTTTTTGCATTATCTCTAGCAAGCAGTAAGAGGATGTTCTATATAGTATATGGTGAGTCATTGCCGTCACCCTGTTTTATATATATGTAGAAGTAGATTCTGAAGAAGCAGTAACTTTCTCCTTGCCACACTGAAGATTCGTTCTTACTTCAAAGGACAGAAAGTGCTATGTATGTCGTCACCTCTGGTTCATGCATTGTTGGATTCACGATGAAAAGGGGATATGTTCATGTAATGTAATAATACTCCCAGCTTATTTATTTTCACAAAACTTCCGGCTTAAAATCAGTTCTCTCCATGAGGAAAAATATAGGCGAAAGCACAACCAGGATGAGAAGAGGCTTAAACAAATGTTCTTAGGTACTATGTACCTGTTTACGGCACCTATATATACTTACTTTTTAAAAGTAGATATGCAAACTCATATGGAATCCGACACCATTTGTACTAAAACTAGAAGGAGGGTAGGTAAACTGAGGTGACGCCTTAATGCAATAACGCCTATTATACTATGTACCTTTCTTCAATTTCATCTTTTTGAAAGAAAAAGCGACATTTTTTATATTTCAATCTGGTTAATTAGACGTTCGTGTAGGTAATGAAATTGATTGCTTCATGTAATGACTATTGGACAACAGTCGCCGAAATAAAAACACCGACTAATCTGGAAAAAATTGTCAAGACCATAATGAAGGGCTTTGCAAGCATAAACAACAAAAGAAGCTTACAATGAATTTTCTAGGAAATCATTGACGTGTCCTTATATATTTCACTGCAAATTCACAAAATATATCATTACTTCAACAATATAACCTCCTTAATTGAAAAGAATATCATTCAAAACAGTTTCTGAATTGTAAATACATGTTATTTGTCAACTTGTTTTCGACGATGATGTATGTGGGAGGTGGTTACTATAATCGTGCTCGCTGATGATGTGATCGTTTGAAAGGAACTCTTGGGATTCGTTAACAAAGTTGCGTAACAAGTAAACAATTTTTTCGACCGAAATCGCTGCAAACAAGCTACTTTTCTAAAGAATCACTAGAATTACTGATTGAAGGAACTACATGTATACTTACATAATATTGATTTCTACTTCTGCAGCCACACAAAAACTGTCCTATGAAACGCCTACGCATTTTCTCTTAACCAAGCGTTAGATGTTAGCAATCGAACAGGATGCTTGTGAGCAGCAGTACCATGTATTCGTTCAACAATATTGAATTACAGGCATTTTTATGAAAGATCTTTAGTACAAACTTACAGCTAGTCACAGAGAAAGTTTAGGGTTACTACTGACAGAGTAACTATTAATAATTTTTTTTACTTGAATGGAGTACTTTTGAATAGTTTTGAGCAGAGATTTTGGGGAGCATCAAAGCTCATTCATTGGTCGTTTCTCGATATATTTTGAATTCAGAAAAAATGTCTTCTTTTTGTTTAAACGCGATATGGAACTATTGGTTTCGTACCATTATTTTTTTGAAGTACTAACACCAGCTGCAACAATTCACAAGTTTTTTTGCTTATGAATTTTCAAGTACACAATGTACAATAATACGTTTAGTAGGTCTGAAAAATCTTATGATATAAAGCCTTCTTTCACAGAATTAGCTTTATGTGGCACGTGCTGTTGGCCAAAAAGCGCTTTTTCCGTCAAAAATTGTGCTATATTCGCTTTATTGCCTGTTTTGAAGCTTTTGTTGCGTGTTTTGGAAGCTTTTTGCTGTTTTGGTGCTGTTTGCTGCGATTCAGTAAGATACAGACAGATTTCTCCTGATTTATTGAACAAGACTTCACCCCCCCCCCCCCCCCCCCCCCCCTGATGTTATTCAGAAATAATTACATAATAAACACGCCAGCGCAAACCCAAAATGGAGTTAGTGTTTGCTCGAATGCTACAAGGCATGTTTCTGGCCAATAAAACAGAAATTTTTATGGTAATTTTTTTTCAAAAAAGCCAAAACAGCAATCCAGCAAGTAGCATTTGCATAAGCCCAAATAGAGCTGCCTTAAATCAGCAAAAAGCACGCTTTTTGCAAACACAGCGCCTCTGGTTTGCCCTCGAGCGGCCATTCCCCCAACCCGTGGTGTCTCTTGAGTCATCTCGTGACGCTTTCCACTTTAGATGAGACTGCGCTCGACGGCGCTCGACTGACGCGCAAGCTGACCTCTTCTTCCTCGACGTCTTCCGCCTATCCACCATCCTCCATGCCTTTCCGTTTGCGTCGGCTCTGGTCCGCCACGGCAGCACATTATCGCCGACGTGCGTCATATATAACACACAAGCCGGCTCTCACTTACGAACATACACCATACTAGCCCTCCAACAATCTCAATCCACCATCATCCCCTCGCGCCTATAATTCTACAATAGCATGAACCAGAACTACTGTGGCCAGTACTGCGACTCCTCTAGAGTTGACAGCATCACTCTTAACAGACATCTGAGCTACGTTGAACGTCCTGTACTGGTCTGGGAGATTCTGTCTATTTTTCATTTACGAAATATTATCAGCATGAAAGCTTAATGAGCTAATTGACCAGATTAAAGTCTAATGGAATTTGGGACGCGTAAATCTTTGATCGTATTAATTATCAGCACTGTTGAATTAACTAATCAAAATAAATAGAAATACAAATCGTTTCCTACCTAACGGCCGCATACGTTTTAACTGCCAAAGAAGTTAACTGTAGCGATTGCATCTGACAGAGAAATCTGCAGTTCTTGCTGAACCTGTAGGAACAGTTCTTTTCATTCCATTCTCAAATACTTTTTGTAGAACAAAATAATAGGTTCAACACATTCTACGTACTTGACCTAAGCAACAGAACAAGCAAGTGAACTATGAACATCGAAACTAGCGGAAGGATGTAGTCCTAGTCCCTAGTATCTGTATATATATGTATACCGTCTTGAACTCGTGTTTCAAAATATGGATTTGCACCAACTCATAATATTGCCCGTATATGTTTATATTAGAGCAGCTCCCTGTCAACTACTGTCTTCGTCTATTTGCTTAGCATTTCTGCCAATTTATGAAACATTGCTTCGTTACACCCTACTTTCTGCCTGGAGAAAGGTGATTTGATTGGTAGCCGCTTTCCTTCACGTCGTCTTCCTTTCTGTCTTGTCCTCTACCTTTTCCTCTCAAATGATGGTCTCGAGCCATTACTTTCTGAATGAAAGAGGCTATTTAATCCTATGATTCGTATTCGCAGACTTCCGCAGCGAGTGTGCCGATGCCACTCATATAGGACAGGAGAAAGAGAGAGATCCGAAATAAATGAATCCTGTCTTTGCTTGCTAGCCTTTTATTCCTTCACTAATCGCCCTCTGCCCGAACATGGCAATTCCTGTCTCTTTCCGGCTGTCACGTTTCGGTCCACTTACGTAATGAGATATTGAGTCCTGTGTGCGCGATGTAATATAGACTGGAGTGCTTTTATTACAACTTGTGCCATGGCTATTTTATCCGTGCTTCTCAATGAAATGCTGTACGAGCTTTGTATGTAGACTTGTACGTGCCGTTGCATGCATCAGCTTTTGCCAAAAATACGGGAGAAAAGACTAACTGTGGAAGCGGTGGAGAGTCAATCAAGATAAACAAGCATCATACGTATTGAATTTCTGAGGAATCAGAGATCTTTTATTATCGCTTCACTAGTCGCCCATTTAGTTTTCTGTCCATTCATTCCCACATAATCTCTCTTACAACTGCAAATCTCAACGAATGTTTTATTTTACTTAGAGCAAGCCTATTCGTAATTATATAATAACGCTTCTTTGAGTTGAAGTGAAATAACATTGAAAGGTGACTAAATGATTTAGTTGTACTATATACTTGTTCATCAATTTGAAACATGCAGAACAGCACACATGTTTATTACTTGGCCAGATGAGGATTTAAAAATCATCATAAATTCTGAAGCCGAATTTGCAAGGATTACATTACATACAGTTGGATGAGAAATAATGCCAAAGCGTTAGAAGCTGCCAAAAATAAACCAACAGTTGTCTAAAATTTGGAACTGATTAATAGTCAAAATAGGAATTTGACCTGTGTGGTTTCTGGAGTTCCAGCTTCCTTAGCGATGTTGAATTTCGTTGAAAACACGAAATTAGATAATTTACTAATGAATGTTCTGGTGCATTTAGATTAGAAAGCCCTTCCTTTAAATAAACTACATTCAAACTTGAACCTTTTTTCAATTGCTACTTGTGAAATGTTGCTAGTAAAAGAGAAAATATTCTCAAATAGATATTTCGCTTATGGCTCCGACAATTACCTTTGACTATTCAGCAATTGAAAGATATTGAAACAGTTGCCATTATTCGTATTTTCGTTTGATACAATTTATTCCTCTTCAATTTCTGAGCCTATTTTCAATCTCGAAGCGATCACGCTTCACTTGCTTTGATTTGATCAGACCAGATCTTTGAAAGAGTTGCTATGAATAAATACATATATGATACTTATGAATGTGTGGAGCGAGCTAGACTGTAGAATACGGAATAAAAAATTCACAATCTTTGGATTGCAATTTATCTTCTACATGAGTAGAAATTTTGTCCCTCTGTCCATGATTTTCATGAAGATGGTAGGCTACACTTAAATATACACAGAGATCTACCAGAACTTCAAACTAGTTAATTAATATGCTGATGGAAGAAAAGAGAGAAACTATTTGACATAATATTTGAAAAGCAGGAAATTCCGTCATTTTGTGTAAAAGTAAAATGTTTTGACGTTGTAGTACGTTAGTTCCTTAGTATCTCTGACTCTACGTGTTAAGGCTATTACATTATTAAAAAGTTTAAACTAATTTTTATATATTAAAAACTCTTATATTATGCACTACTATATATAAGTTAAGAAAAACAAAGATGTGCCAATAAAACTGATGATCCATTTTACACAGTAAACTAACTTGAGCATTACATTTATTAGCAATGGTTTACTAGATTGCATCAGCAACATAATCCGAATACATTTTTATTCTCAGCAAATGCTATGGAGTTTTTTTTCCAGTGCACACTGAATAGGGCAATCATATTTCATGGGTTTGTTTGAGGGGACATAAAACTCATACGACACATAACGACATTAGAGAGGAGGCAAGTAGGAAAGTAAAACCGTGAGACTGGCCATGTGTATGATTTAAGCTTGTTTTTCTTGGTTCTTTTTCGACTGCATTCAGGTTATAAAGAACCTGGGCATGGGTTATTATGATGGTGGCCAGCTGAGTTACGATTTCTTTGGTTGCTTGCCCGGCTACAAGTTTATGAATAGAGGAACATAAGGAAAAAGGCTCCTTTCCGTTTCCTGTGCTTGAAATGGCATTGCAATATATTACTTGAGGGGATGGATACAGCAGTAATGAAATCTAACAGAAGCAGTGGTGAAAAAAGTTATATCTGGATTGTTGCTAGCATTTGAGAGGAAAAACAGGCCATGGAATTTTGTTTTAGATGCATTTGTATATGTCATTGCTTTAACGGGAAACTACTCTATACTCTTGTATAAAAGCAACACAGCAACAAATGCTCAAAGTGTATGTACAGGTTTCTAGTAAAGCATATAGTTTTATGTGGTTGTATTATATCAAATATGTTCAGTTTAACTGGGGAAAGTCGAAGTAAAAGCAATCAGAAATTTTATTATGTTGTTAAACCAAAAACAGCAGTCGCGTATGGATGCATGTACTAAAGTATGTATCTACACTTCATAAATGTGAGTAGTGAATTGCATTACCGGCAACCATGAATGATGAAACCCAGGCAAGTGCGTTTCAAGTTGCATTTGCAACTAGATGAAGTCTTTGTTACATCTATAGCCTTCCCCGATACTGGTTCAGGAGGTACGCTTATACAAAGTAATTCATTCCGGCTATAGTATACAATGACTTCAAGATTAAAGAATCATTTGGAATATTTTTGAAATAGGATTGATTGACAAATTTTTGCTGAAAATGAAAAACATGTAAAACTACTGTAATCGAACATCTGTTGGAAGGATAAAAGTTTCATAATGGAATAAATGTATACCCTTATATCAACCACACACACATGAAAGAATTTGCATGGCTGAAAGTAGTTATTCTATTCATTGATCAACAATGAAAGTTGCCTCACTCAGCAATAATAAGCAAAAAGAACTAAGGTTTGCGTTCGATATAATTATGGCATCCGTAGGGGTTCTCTCTTTGGTGAATAGCAATACGAATCACCAATCTCAGCATAGAATAGAATCAATGACAAAAGAGTTTTGTAAAGATGGTTCTACAACTATTGGCGTCATTATCGAAATTTCTAAAGGGAAATACAACTCCATGATTGTGTGCTATTATTGTGGCTGAAAGTGGAGGGTGTTCTTATTCATTATCATATATGTACAAGGCTCCAGTTTTGATTCATGATTTTAAAGGAATTTATTCACAAAATTCTTCTCCAAGTTTATATGAAACTGGGGATGCCTACAAACTTTGTACAATAAATGTAGAAAGGACAGCATCCTGCTTCTCTTTGTGTCCGCTTTCTACACCATCCAAACGCAAACTCAAGTTGATGCTTATGAGAGATATTCAAAATATATATCATTAATAAGCCAATGGGAAGCGGCATGTGCGAAAAGCCTTAGGATTAAGAATTCTGGAGTGAACAGAGTACACCAATGTATGCATATTACATGTACATATATCAAATCCTTTCCACATGAAACGAGTAGATACTGGGCACCCCACGGAGTGTTCATCTCCCATCAGTGGGTTCCTTTGCATTCATTTCATTCATCATTAATTTGCACACATCAGAGCACATCGTCACTGGAAAACCAGCAGGGTTCGTTGGTACGATGCTCCTACAACCAACACCAATGTAACTTTCTCTTCACTAACTTTTACAACATTGTTGTTCTTGCACTCACAACAGCTTTGGGGAAAGATGGACTCAGAATTATTTCTTGATGCCTTGCAACAGCTCCTCTGTTATAAACTAGTGTCTTTTACATCCTGGCTCCTAATATACATTTATAATATATACAAACATTTCTTGGGTGGTTGAACGGTTGAAGTACGAACCAGTAGCAAATGACTTTTCGTCACAGAATAATGCTGATGATGAAAATCTTCTTTCTCCCTCCTTGAATGCTCATTCTCCAAAGTGTTGCTCTACCAATGAGGATTATTATAATTTCTAATGATCCAACTGTCGTTTTCTTGTCTGGTTATATATTTTTCCACATTTGTGCTTGAAATACAGTATTACTCTTTTTGGAATATTCCTTTAGATCACAACAGAACTTATAATTTTTACTCTGCGAGCCAGAAACTTGGAGATTTAAATAAGTTTCATGCATTCTATTTGTCATTAACTCAAACATTTGTAGCAAATAAACACAACGTTCCACCAAGTTTAAGTTATAGATAGCAGCTAATACAACATTAAGAGCTACCACATTACACTTGCTTGTTTTAGATATAAAATAAATTGTTGTAGCATGGCATAATCGGCATTCCTAATATAAGTATGCCATCAAGCATAAAAATATTAATATGAAGAATGGAGAATCTCTCCGTATCCGTAATAGATGTTCACATCTTTGTTGTCGTCGTTGTTCCAAGTTTTCATTTTCAAGCTACCATGTATCATATACATATAGCACTTTTCTTAGTTTTCTTTGAAATTTAGATACTTTGTCATTGTCTCATATTAAAGAAATGAATGAGATTGTTAGATGCGTATATATAAACTCAGGATGTAGCGTAGCGTACGGCCAAGCCAATTTACAAGTGGGAGGAATGAATGAACGAATGCAGAACAATGTTTCATTATTATAAAAGTAAGTGAATTGGTTTTCTTTGTCAGCAGAAAGCATTTATCATCACCGGTGCGTAGTATGATTCAACTGTTGTCGGATTGTTAAGGGCAAGTGACAGGGGTGGAGAAGCTGACTAAGATTAGATTTTTCTTCGGTTAGTGCGTGCCATTTATCCTGTCATTTTTCAAGCATGCATAATCAGCACAGCAGTCTGGTTTGCTCGCAACACACCCATTTTCTTCTTGTATCCCTTTTCACACTGGATTATACTATTTTAATCTTATATGTAATGTAAAGGGCATTTTAGTTAGTGGTCTCAAAAATGGCATTTATTCTCAAATATTCTTCCGAATGTTATTTATAACAACCAGTTTAAATTGCAGGAGTGATATGAGTTTTAAGTTTTTTCTTTCTTCTCTCATCACAACTTCTTTAATAATTTATTTGATCTTTCCCCAGCCCTCTGGACTTGAATATAATGAGGCTGTAATAAGTAGTTATGATTTATTGAGCAGCTAATGTTTCAAAATTCAGTAACTTTATCAGGGTAAAGTTATAATACGAAAATCTGACGGATATAAACGTATTTGTTTACAAGTTTGAGAATTTGTGATAACGGTTTAGAATGTAAAAAAAGGTACGCTTCCAGTTAATGACTAAAGCATTGCTTGACTTTGGAAATGTCCTTAACTAGTGAAAGCATTATGTACTGATACTGCCTCGATCTCTCGGAGTGAAAGTAAATATAAAGTAACTTGAGTAATAGGCACACGGTATAAAAATATGCAAGTATGTACTTGACTACCCTACCTTCTAATCAATTTTTAAAAGTTAACTAAATGAATATTACATAGTAAAAGTGGTTATACACATTCTTCGAATATATGTAATAGCAAAAAGTAGCACTATGTAACACAATAATACGACTTAAATACTTTTCTTTTTGGATATGAATATCATAGGCCAAATATCACGTTCTCGATACTCGGTCGTGTATAAAAACTAAAGCGAGGCAGTGCATAAACATAACCAGATATAGCTGCATCAGCAAGCTCATTTTTAAGTCCAAATTCCATACATGGAATACTTTTTAACCTGTCTGTGTCTGTGTCAACTAGTTTGGTGTAGCGTGGGTTATTAAAGAACCAATAGAAGTCTGTCCCAAGTCAACAAATTTGATTTTGTTAGTACTACTACAACTATGAAATCTTTTCCATCTACTTTGGAGAGTATCAATCGTATCCAATGAGGTGAAGCTGTCATCCACGATAAGAAAACTAAAAATGCTGTAATCTACTGGTAACAAGAAACAAATTAGAGTCGTATTATTTACATCACTGGAATCAATTGGAAACACTTAATTCCGTCGCATATATGTATATACTGTATTTGTGCGTTGGCGTTTTGCTGCACTAGTTTGCGTCGGGAAAATATAATATTATTTTGATTTTGGATATCATCTTGCATGCTATGTATGCTATAATTTTAAAAAAGTAGTATGCTCTTAACTAAATAATTTGATGACCCTGAGTGATAAGTATGCAGTGTAGAGGAAGAAATTATTTAAAAGATCTAAAACTCAATGTATACTTGACTACAAAGGTTATCGATTGGCATGTTTTGCAGACGCGGTGGCTAATTACCCTAGGTTGATATCAGACGACTCCATTTACTGATAACATTTGTTTTGACAGTGTCTGTGGGAAATGGTTGTTATCTCCTTTTCGATTCGACGCACTCCGATTTCATACTAAAGAGTGCATCCTCGATAAAAACAGGACGTGATGGTGGGAATAAAATCCTAATTCCAGTATTTAGTTCAATTAGTTTATTCAAATGCTAAAGTTGTTTTTGTCCTTTTCATTGCTTATCAGCATACTTGCGTAAATTTTTTTATTTATTCTTTCACAAGTATAAACACACGTATGATCAGTATGAGAATAAAAGCCCATGAATGGCAAGTTATGTAAAGTTGCCAAATTTGGTATCGATCTGTTTATTGTGCTACGATAAACTCAATAATTCGTGTAGTCCAGCTCCCGTAATGTGGTTACGTTTCAAAACTGAACATTATAAAAACGTCATAGAATAATTACACGAAAACAGGACCCTTCCCTTTATAGGAATTCTTACGTAAATACACATGCTACGTTATCAAATTTCTTTGAAGTGAGAGCATGAAATTGAATTGACAGTATCACATTCCATGCTGTGTGAGGTATATTTTCTGTGTAAGAAGCGGTGAGATGCTTTTCTTGCATTTTAAATTACCAAGTTATTTCAAACTGACCCGAGGCACAGGTGGTGTCAGGGTGTTCGTAAGAGATTAGCCTTCAATACTACTAGTAATTATATTTTTCTCACTAAACGTTCTTGAGAAAACTGTCAATTAGTATTCCATGACCTAAGAAGTATACCTAGGCTTGTGAGTTTTCTTTATGAAGAAAAAGTGAGATGCTTATCTTGCATCTGTATTTACTCAGTTATTTGGAACTGACTCGAGACACTGGTGGTGTCAGCGTGTTCGTAAGAGATTGGCACTCATTACTGCCAGAAATTATATTTTTGGCAGTAGACGTTTTTGAGATAATTGTCAATTAGTATTCCATGATCGGAAAATCATCCCTAGCTTTTTACAGTATGCAGACGCTCTTTATGCAGATACATATCCTCCCTCATTCACAATTAGGCATAAAGATTCTTGGTGAGCGAAGACTTAGCTGGGGAGAAAAGAAGCAGGAGTGTATACCAGCCATCCAAGGTCGGGAAAACATGTAGTAAGCAAGCAAGCAACAAAGGAAGGTTAAGAGTAGGTTTACTTAAAGCAGCAAGGTAGGGTGAGACGAACTCAAGTAGTCGGGCTCTCCATACGACTGCATGGAGCGGCCCAATTAACCATACCCATCCATGTTACAGGCGAGACAGAAGTCACCGACTCCAAGCCGATAGTCGGCATTTGCTATAACCTTCTCACTGTGATCGGATCGTCTGTCTCCCTGGGCTCTTCCTTATTTTTGTGAATAGTGTTCCCAGGTTTCCTAGAAATTTCCTTTTGGTTCCCAGGTTTCCGGGAAATCTCCTTTTGGTTCCCGACATCAGGTGGGTATACTCCTAATTAAATATTAGTGAAGTGTCTCCTCTTTCCGATAGTGTTCTGACAGGGGTTTGTGTTCGTTTTAGGGAAATCCCATTTCATCCTCTTGTGACCACATCCCAATCTCCTCCGTTCCCAGTACGGATCTCCTCTTTCATCCTCTTGTGACCACATCCCAATCTCCTCCGTTCCCAGTACGGATCTCCTCCTCCACCTCCTCCTCATCAACATAGTGTCTCTCCTTGTGTTCAACTTAAGTGGTGAGCACATTGATTTAGTTAGAGGTTTTATTTGTTCTGTTTCGTTGAAAATAAAATGGAAGATTGAGAGAGAAATTGTTTTTCTCTAGCCACCTTTTCTACCTTTGGTTTTGTGGATTAAGTGAGTCCTGCCCAGTACCCCAGCCATTCGCCTGCCCTGCCATCTCATCCCTTCGCCTACCCTACCACCTCATTCCTTTAACGACTCAATGGTATAGTATTAAATTATAATTAAGTAAATGCTAAAACTATGTAATCAGGGAGTGAGCATAACATTAGGGTAGGCGATGCCACAAAGTGGATGAGCCGAACCTACGCGTATGTTATTAGACGGACCTCTGATCCCACAAAGTGGGTGGCTCTCTAATAGCAGGCATTCAGGGGGCATAGACTCAAAGGTAATTAGATTAAGGCTCAACTCTTGTTGGTTGTGGGTCAAGCTTGACCTCAACCAAGATGTTGTGGCCATTCGGGATTATTATTTGTACTTGTAATTAGTTTTATTTTGGTAATTCCCACTTCCTACGATTATTGTAAATTTACGTAGTCCTTCCCTCTTGGTTTACTTTTATTTATTCCCAAATTTCCAATTCCTTAATCAAGTTATTCTTGAATCAAATGTACTTCGTTCCCATAATATTCCACTGTATTTAATTCCAATTCTTGACAAGTATTTACCCGTTCCTCAGAATAAATAGGAACATTCTATATTCATTCTAAATGATATTGTGAACAATGAGTATTTATTTCTGGTAAAGGGCAATTCATGTAATTCTGATCCATACTCAATCGATTTGCTATCTCCCCCCACTAGTCAGTCAAGGACAGAGTTAATTTTATTTCGTAATGGGGTAGATAAATTTACATGAGGACTAGCAAAATCTCACCGTTACAACGTGAGCTATTGTTAGATTATGTATGTGTAAATGGAAAATAATGCTTTCCACGTTGTTTGGTTCCTGATTGAATAGGAATGGGCAAGAATATATATATATATAATTGACTAAAATGACTGAGCTGTGCCACTTTATAGGATGCATGCCAATGCCATGTCCTCCATCAAATTCAGCTTAATTTTCCAATTTTTCGTGAAAATAAGGAGAAACTCATTACTCTATTACGACAATTATGAGAACGACATACAGAATTGATGAGCTTCGAATTACCTTTCCACTATCAACCATCATCGTCTGCATCCTGATCAGTTTGATTACCCAGCTTTTTTCATGGAATCACGAAAATAAAAGATATATTAAATCCACTTTCGTTTCGTCAGAGTACAATAAGCTTTTAACTGCAGAAAGATTGATTAAATTATGAGAATGTTTTTTTTTTTCAATCGAACTCACATGAAGTCATCACAGATATACTTACATAGGCTATAGGTTCTTGCTCTTAAAGCCATATCATGCATGTATAATATTGAATTAACTGACCATGTCAAGTTTCTAGGCAAAACTGGATTTATATTCTTACCACTACCACCACATTAATTTAATTTAATATCTGATATGATTGCGTGTAGATATCTGGTAATATACTTTATTAATATAAACTTTATCGTCTATGATTTCATTTGCGTATCGTTATCGTTATCAAAACTCAAACTATTTAAAGTCCACGCAGCTTCCTGTCAAGATTATATTGGTAATTAAATGTGATTGGGAAGTGGGAATGAATGACATTTATTTATTGCGAGAAGTAGTTAAATTAATAATAATGAGGAGTTTCTTTCCTCACTTACATTAATTCAAATCTAATCTGCACACACATTAGTTTGATAAGTGGTAATTTAATGTGGTAAATATTTAATTAACTTCAACTCGTCACCAACCAGCCGACAAACATAAAAATTGCTAATTGATAAAGCGCATTATAATCTACAAAGCAGATATGAAAATAACAGAGGTTTTCCCCCAAACTGACATCGGTTTTCCCGATTTAACATAATTAGTACATGACAAGTAATCAAATGAACATCAATTGAATGTATTATGCATGCCATTGTGTCTGTTCTACACACATATCCATTCCACAGCAGCAGCATAACTCAGCCACATGTGTTGATGCACATAAATGTTAATTTGTACGAAAAGACGGACTCGTGATACTTGTCAAATGGCATGCTACCAAGTGCATATATAATCGTCATCACATCACATCAGCCTCATTATTATGCCTCAATCCAATTACCAAAACGCTGTGTGTAGGTTAACCATAATAAACTCTCATTAGGTAAAAAGAAATTGCAATTCGTTTATGACATGCATACTAACGTACTTGTTTGCATCGTAGGCATCCACAACAAGTTGACTAATAGCCTTGTTTATTATCCTAGACAATTTTTTCATACAATTTCAACTTCATAGATTATGAATACTGTCGCCTTGCTTTCTGCAGATGAGGATGTTGCCTTCTTTATTAAATGTCCTTCTTGATTTACAGGCTATCGTCACTCAAAAATTAGTTAAGTTGACTAAGGTATTTAACACAAAACTTGTTCCTTGGATCATGGTGTGTGACTTTAATGCAAGGAACTGCACAAGGAGTCTTGCCTTTATTGAACTGAGCTGAGCTCCTACCGAGTTGTGAAGAATTATTGATACAACTAGTAGTACGTATTTTTTGATATGCATAATTTGACGAGTTATAAATTGGATATGCATACTATACGTGTTGTTGTTTGTATTTAGCTTTAGCAGGCTAATTCACTAACAAGGCTTGGACCTTGACTTGGTGGCACCTTGTGTGTTTGTCACAGTGCTAAAGTAAATTAAGATAGTCGTCAGTTTGTTTTCTGTTTTTATCTCTGGGCTAGTTAAATTCCCATTTCCATACTGATGTTGGTATAAAAATGCATTACGAGTAGAAAACTGCATCGTTGACATTTTCTTGTTTATGTACTCGTAGTATAGTCCATGTCAGTTTTAATTTAACTTTGGAAAATAGAAAATTATCGCTGTTGACTGTTTTGTCTGGGTGATTGAAAACTGGTTTTTGGCTAATTGCATAAAGTGCAAAGTATTAAGCGCATTCTTAATCTATACATTTCTAACGAGGTTCTGGACAACGTTAATTTTTGCTTTTAAGAATAAATTCATGGCTAAAATTAACTCGATTCGTAGTTTAAGGCTACAAGTCGGTTAGCGCAGTAACCATTTAAATAATATTATAAAAGAAAGAAGAAAGGGTGAATGGAAAGAGCGAAAAGTAGCTTGCGAAATTAGACTTTTCACTCGTGTCGCTTCTTTCTCATTTGAGTAACGACGTAACATGCCATGTGTGGATTGTTGTTACCTACCACCTTTGAGAGTCGGCATATATATATTCACTCACTCGGCTACAAGAATCGAGACACAAAACGTTGCTCTTATTCTCTCATATCTCTACATTTTCAACAACATAAGTGGTTTAAGAAGCAGAAATATTTTAATTGTCTAAGTAAATAAGTGAGTTTACTTGTTCCCTTGTCTCTAGCTGTCTGTCAAAAGTCAGTGCAAAAGACAACCCAAAAGACGGAGTAAGAGGACAAGGAGTGAAAGACAATCTTCTTACACTTACGTATACATACATCAGATCAGTATATACTATATATTGGCTGAACGTGAGAAGTGGACGTAATGGAAGTATGTAGTATGATTTTCTGTTCAACAAAAATGCCCGTCTACTTACTAGTATGATTTAGGTTTAGCTCATACTAACTTATGCATACATGCAAAGTGTTTGGTTTTAAGATGTAACACTGTTCAAGAATAGGGTAATATACGGAAACAGAGAAGTTTATGGTATAAAAATCTGTATGAATATACATCTAATACTCCTAAAGGATGCGCTCACTCGAGTAATAAGCTAAAAGCACACTGCTAGCTAGCTGTTCAAATAATATCATATGGTTAACCATTCGTCCTTCCGTACGCTGAGTTACTCACTCTTTGCTCCAAGTCAGCCTCTTGACATGGACTACAATGAAAAAGCAAGCTGTTGGTTGACAGATGAAAAAGAGAATGCTTTTTGCAATTTCACACCAACAGCCAGCCCAGCACAGTGTCCTAATACACAATTACACTTACCAGAGGATATTGTGCACTCGTTTCATTCCAGGAAGGGAGCTGCGTGCGTTTCCCTTGTAATATTGCATGTTTTACGAATTCTATCAACCATAATCCCTGTCATCTAGCTCTGAAGAAGAATTTTTAGGGAAAGAAACGATTATTTGAAAGTGGTAAAATGACATGAGACGGACACTTGAATGAGAAAGGGTAACACTTACTTCGCTAAATGAAAAAAATGAGGAAAAATGCTCCTATTCACCTTCACCTTTGAAGTAAAAGCATGTAACGTTTTTGAACCCCTCATTTATTTGCTTCTTTACGAAAACTCCACTTCATTCATAACACCAATAATCATGTACATTATCCCATCTTAGCAAAATTTGAAGTGCTGATGTTCTAAGTACAAAAATCGTTTAATGAGAATGATAAGTTGTAATATAATGATTCTAATGATACTACTGGCGAGCAAAGAGTGAAGAAATAACAATAATAATATAGGCAGTAATAATGAAGATGAGAAGTATAATGAGTACTGATGCATTGAGGACGGCTCGCTTTCTGCAGGCCAGGACAGACTCCGATCCAATACTTTCAGAATTGTATGTGGCTCAACACGAAGTATAGAGAAGGAAGTATGATATTACATACCATTTCTACAGTGTGGAAGCAGACAGTGGTAAAGCAGAAATAACGAGTTGGACAAAAAATAGAGACGTCATTATCGTTCCTGAGGAAATTAAAATGTGAGATAAATAAGGTCAGATAATGTAATAAATTGGACTGGTCTGCCGGCATCGCATTCAGCTGCCAACCTGCAAGCTTCTAGTGCAGCGGTAACACCGGCTGAAGACGTGAAACACGGGAAGTAACAACAACAAAGTCTCACTAGGGGAAGTAGTAGAGAAGCTCAAGCTCACTAGCTAATGCAGGGGCAAAAAAGTTTGTTAGTTTTGATATAACAACATGAAAAAATGCTCAAGTCATTATTATAGGATTTTAAGGCTCCGTTTTGATGTTAACACATAGTGCAGTGCATTGGTTTGGTAGGCACAGTATAAATTTGACTTACAACGGCTTTCGTTCGTTGTAAAACCTGACATACCCGTACGTAGTCGTTTCCTTTATATACCCATTTGACTTCTTGTTTGCCGGCACTTCTTTTGGAGCATCTTAAATTCATGTAATACCATTATAAAACCACGTTTTACACGGAAATCAGCTTACGCTCAAGAATGAGAATAGATATATGATGAGTGGCATAATGGGTTTCGTAATGACGATAATAATAATAATAATTAAGGTAACGACCATTGGAAAATGCTTTTAATATATATGTTCTTCCTTTATAATATCCCTAATGACAATGATTATTATTCACCTATTCCTTCTCCCTTTCTCCCCGTTTTCTCCTCAAGGATTCTTCTTGTATTGTTTGATGTTATTGCGTATGGTGTTATGTGACAAGTTGACAGCTGGAGCACATCGACCATTGGCCAAAAAGCTTCACCTTTTTTTGTATTATTTAAACTTGAGATTATAAATTTCTTCCGTTGTTTGAAAACATGAAGAACATTTCATCAGATTTCTTTTGTATTTTTGTCACATATTATGAATCAGCTCATCATCAAGAGTGTGTGTGTGTAACAGTGTAAATTGGAGTTATAATGGGTACTCCACTGTCATTTCTCCCATTGAGCTGCTCGAGGTGATGTCTCCCTTACGTGCATCTAAAGAATATAGGGACATGTCACGTCATATAAGTATATCAGGAGCCACATCATTCTCATCACCATTACTATAACTATTATTGCCAGTAAGTTTATTTATGAACGTTACACATTGTATTGTTGTAAGTAGAACCTTGATTTGATATGCAGCCAACACCAACATTGATATCCCATTTTCTCCCTATGTCAGTGTTATGGCATACGTAACAATAAAAACGTCCTATCTTAATTACCTCAGGTGTAAAGTTGAGCCGATGAGAATTGAAACTGGTTTATGAAAAATTATCCTAACCTTTTAAAAATATATCGAGTTAGAGAAAAGAGATTATACTACACTCTTAACGTAATGAGATACTGATAAGAGCGCAGCAGAAGAAGAAAAATCCTCCGTCACAAATATTCACCATGTGAATGTGTATCATCATCATCATCATTACTATTATATTATCATTGTATAAAAGGGCCAGTGTTGAAGAAAGGTGATGGTAATGGTAATGGCAATAGATATACTCCAACAGGATAATCACATTAGCTTCAACGTATGACTCTCTCATGCCTAACAAGTTATTATATACACTTGATTCACGGAGGAGCTCGCTCATTCGTCTATTATAGAGTATTTCACTTACTTTCCCAAATAAATTAAGCTAATGAATCTATGATTGAGTCCTTAAACAGCTCAGCTCACATTACATAATCATCATCATCATTGTATATTATTAAATGTAACCTGCTGCTAGCCACCATAGACATTCCTGTCCCGGAAAGATAGTGGAGGCAAAAAGCACTCTTTTAATAATTTTCTCGCGTATTCATAAATAACGAGTTTGTGGCTGCAGACATTACATGCATTTACGTAAGTTTATAAGATATATAGTGGGAGACTCTGATAGTGGGGCATTCTACGTACGCATAACTACTACTACTGTGGACCGAGTAAGGAAACGGCAACTGCTACTTTTTGAGAGTCAGGGAGGTTTCCTGCAATTTCCCTAATGAGGCAGCTGTGCCTTGTCCAAGTGACAAGAAGGAGTGAGGCAAGTTAATAAGAGTCAGGAGAAGGAGAAAAATGCCTTTCTCGTATTGGTATTTGCAGTTACTTGTAGGTAATGTCATTAGGTCCTTTTAACCGCTGGTAATTGTGTTGCATTGTTATCGAAAATGTAAATGCACACTATTTATCCTTCCGACTATTACTTACTTTCGGGCATGGATATAACATGAGTATATGTATGTATCAGTAAAAATCTCGCATCATTAGTGGAACCAAGTATTAGGATAAAGGTCAGTGTCCACAAAGTATGTATTCACCAGGATACGAAACAGAGACACAAATAAAATGAAAGAAAGCACTTTCTCATCAGCTTCATTATTATCAACATCGGGTCGTCTCATCAAGATCTACAACATCAGCAAACACAAGCGGACTATAGGTATATAGCTAACTAGAATTATATAAATATTAGCGTGATACCATTAGCATGCATTATTCACAGGTTGACCACAAAACTTCTTGGGCAAGCAGGCAGGTGGACAGAGAGTGGTTGCGCAGTAATAATGGACACATCCAATTAGGCAGAGCAGGTTATAAGACCTTGTCAACTCATTTAGCCCATTCTGTCCGGTATTATTATTATTATTGCTATTATCCACTTTTTACATTACGTACTCTCTTGCTCTCTTTCCAAATGAAGCAAGCCAGCCTAGCCAACTCAAGTAAAGTGATCTCACTAGTCAAAAAACTTGCTTTTTGCCTTAAACCTTGCCACCAGCTTTATCTATTTACAACACGAGATGCAAGACGGTGCCGAAGAAACGTCTCCGTATGCATCTTCGTACGTAAGTAAATACTTCCATGATTCGTTAGTGCAGTAAAGATGAAGAAGGGTTCTAGCTAAATATTATATAGGTATATTAAATTGTACATGCGTTAATTGTAAAAAAAAACCTTCATCTAAAAGTATACTTGATGTTGCTACAAAGTTTGAAGGGAAGGCATCTACGAAAAATGATATATTTAACAGAGTGTTAGTAATGCAACTCAATTCTTGGCAAGTAAATAAGATGCTATTCAATTTCTTCGTAAGCTTCAACACAATGTGTACATAATTCTACCATTCAGCTTACTTATTATGGCGTTATTATTATTACGAACATTATTACTGTGACTAACGAGATACAGTTTTGTCCAAGGCAATTAGGCTCTTTGTAGAGTAAAAAAGTTAGTTTTTAGTTTTTAATAAGGACCTGTTATCTCTGTATAAACTCTATCATTCTTGTACAAAACCGATATTCTCCAACAGTATTCTTAATAAGAATGTATATATGAGCTTGTGAAAGTTGGATTCATTATAATTATTATAACAAAATGTTTCGTCGAAATCTAGCCTGTGGACTTGTGTTGTATAATAAAGAAATCAGTTCTTTGCAACGAACTTTTTTTTTTGAATATGTACCTGTTCTTGTTCATTGCCAATCCCTTTGCCATTTCATGACGAATCGTAATCATCATGATCTCTGTAAAAATAGCTGTTTTGTAGCATGTTGAATGTGTTTGCTAATTGAAACATCTTTCAAATGATTTACGAATGTGTTTTCCAATGTGTACAAGGCTCAACTTCGTCACTCATTTAAACAACTGTGTAATACAAACTTTTGCACCCATTATACATCCACATCACTACTCTCATTCACCTTACCGCACACAATTATTGTGGTTGTGAATGTCGACGTAAAACTTTTCACAGTTCCATGTGTTCATTAGCCGGGGATGGTTAACAATGACTATCTTGTTAAGTTGGTATAAGGAGATCCCTTATTATAATTATTGGTCGTTTTTTTTCTTGCTGAAGCTGTCATGTTGGGGAGAACATTGCAATGGATAAATGGCATGATTAAGAATGACGGATACCCTCTGTACAATGTCATAATAGGTGGAATAGCTTTGCTTTTGGCTTGTCGACGATGGCGACTGACAACCAACCAAGCGACCCCGTCTCACAGCTTATATGTACATAATATACAAAGTATAACTTGTTATACATATGTCATGGCATTCCTATAACATAATAACTAACATTGTACCGAAGCAAACACCAAATTCTGCCTAAAGGTTATTAAAGATGAAAAAGCAAACCAAAGTAGTGCAGCACTGCAGAAGAAAAACGCACTAACAGGGTAAAAAAGATTCTTGTTGAGGGAGCAATAATAATAATAATAATAAGAGCACATACAAATTCAGAGTGGAAAGAATGATGTATGTGTAACTATGCTCGCTGTGATGGCACACAAAAACCCACCAAGCACACAGATTGAGAATGTTAACTGAATGCAGATGGCTCATTATTTCTTCAGGGTTGATTGACAGGTTTCAAACTTTTTTCTTTAATTTCCCCTTCTTCTCATGGGGAACGTATCTCTTTAATGATTTTCCGTTCTATATCCTACGCTCACATCACAATCCGACCATACGTCCAAATTTTCTACTGGATTACTTGATATGTAAGGGCTGCTGCGCTGTGAGAAGAAACGACAAGAGTAACTCGAATTGCAAAAGCTAACCCGGCAAACTGATTTATAAAAAAAACTTTCTTCAGACATAAAATTGTCTGCAACTCGAAGAAGTTGAAGAAAGCAAGAGTAAGTAAAATAAAGTCTCCTTTTCTTCTTCTCTTTTCCCATTAAAATCTGTGCTGTGTACCTACATTATTAGCACATTAGTTTAAATGGGTCCTGGCATTGAATCAATAGAATTGGACGTCTTGAATTGCAAAGTTACTCGATATGCACAAATTACCACGATGTCGTATATATTTTCTGTAAGTGGATGCACATCATCTGCACTATATTTACTGTGGCAGATTTTATGAAGTCATTTTTGAAATGCACATGTGTATTCATGACAGCTAGTCAACTTTTATAAAACAGTAAGTAGCATGTCGCCGAGCTAACTGGTTACAGACACAGGGCACCACCATCAGCCTCGTTCGGGATCACTTCAATTCAAAGCAGTAAATAGCATCATCCCAATATTTATCGCCATACACTACATTTCTCCCTTAAAGACTACAACTCCTTCTTCCAACACGCACAAGACATACAAAATTTGAAGACTTGGCTAGAAGGAAAATGAGGAGAGTGGATTGGAATTCGGTAAACAAGAAATAGGAGCTAATTGGAAATGCTATGTCAGTTATTGGGGGTATACATTTCATCTTGATGAGGGAAATGGGCTCACAGTCATTAAACATTGGACAGGAGAAGTGTGATGTGGAAAATCTACTTGGATACTCTACTGAACAAAATATATTTCTGATTTTGTATAGGCATTATTGTATTAAAAAACGAGTGACTCTTTCAATCTTCTTGATCTTTGTCGTCATGCATGCATGAGTGGGCTAACGCGGAGTGGATCTAGCATGGTGCATACGGTATTATTGTAAGCGACAAGAAACACTTTAAAACAACGAGTTGATGCATGTCTCCTTGTTCCTAAACAAATTGGAGGTTTGACAGATTCGATATTTTAATGGCAACAACAAGACTCATATCTTATTTTAAAGGTGGATTTGATACTTTATCCGTAAGTAATATATATGCCAGTTCTAGTTATATGTGGCAGAGAAAATACTGGGGCAAGTGCTTAGCACATTCATATTCAACGTCAAGTTTACAAGATTCATGTTTCCTCTCCTCTTTTTACGCAGATAGATTGCCCATCACCAGTTTATTCAGAAATGAGCAGCATCTCATTGTGTGAACTTTAACACTTTGAACACATTTCTCTAATAACTTGATGCAATTTATTTTACTGGGAATTGGAAGGCGGTGGTAGTAGTATCAAGGAAGACTGACGAGATTGGAATATTATTGCGGTTGTTTATTGCCTAGCAAGCTGGTGGCTTTCCGCATCCAGTATAACGCATACACGAGCTCAGCATTATGTGAGTCAGTCAATTGAGATACAAAAAAAAATATCACTGGGTTTCTCGTTTCCCTTTCTGACTCACTGTTGAAGGCAGTGAAATGATTTGATGACTACGAGCGAGACACGAGTGAGAGCTAACATGTAACATTGTGTGGCATATTTGGAAAATGTACACGTAGTATGTAGTTGCATCAGACTAGGAGCGACGTGAAACATGTCTAAACACAACACAAGGGATAATTGTATGCGTGTTTGTTGTTTTGGGAGAAATGAAATTATATGTATATTCATAAGTACACTATGGTTATTATGGATGTGCATAAAATATGGCCCCGTATTCGTTCTGGATCAGGATTTTTATGTGACTCCATAGCTGACTAAGCTTGTCTAGTGAAACAAAGTGAAAAAGATGTTATGCACTCTCAGGAGTAGCAAGCAAGGTGTAGTGAACGCTAACGCGTCATAGTGGAATGAATAACTTTATCTTCTGTAGTAGGTACGTTTACTCTCTCCAAGCTACTCAGCTGGTTTTGCAGAAAGTGTGGAGCGTAGGAGAGAATTTTTGTCTTTCCATGTGCTTTTCATGAGTACGTTATTGTCCCATCTGCGTAAACTGCTCATTGGTTTCATTGGGCACAGCACAGCACTGTCTCTACTACTACCAAACCTTGCTTAGGCTGACAAACTCTCTCCCCAAGTATTTTACTCGACTATTTAGCGAGTACGTAATATTACTGTAACGCATTCTCTATAACTGTAGACAGGCACTTTACCATCGATCAAGTGTGCTCTTACGGCCGCCGTTCATCCACCATAAGTACTCCTTACTTTACTTATGGAAAGGTTGCAAATGGCTCTACATCCCAGTGTTTTAAACATATTATATAGATATATCTTAAGGTTGGTAGTGTGTGGTAAAAAACACTGTATATCGCGTGAGGATGATGATGAAGATGATAATAATAATAAGAATGATCGTAATGTAAGTAAAATGTAAGTCTGTATGTATATATCTACTTTTATTTTGGAACGAGGGAGACGAGTCAAAAGACAAGTGGGTTTGGCACTTGATCAAAATCTCTTCATCTTCCTCTCGTCTTCTCACTCACTTACTCATTCAACTCTCAGTCCGACACACACATACACACATATAGTTGCATTTGGATGTTATACACTAAAGCAAAAAGAGCCGAGAGGAATAAAGAGAGGCACAGGTCTCTTCAATCTTCATTCTTAATGCCACTTTTAACCAGTTTTAAATTGAATTGGAACACTTTTAAATGTCTTATTGCTTCTCGCTCTGCCTCTTTGGTATTTCCCCTCATTATTGAATACAGAGTATTGTGTATCTGAGAAGGAATGTATTTATAAATTTAAGCTTGTTACATGGCCCTCTGCTACACTGGCAATTTGGCATATGGATCACACAGTTCCAGCATTAGATCCTCATGTATTATGGTGGTGGTGATTAGTATTTAGTTGGCGTTGGTGTGGTTTTGACAGAGAGCTCGTTCACTCGGCATTTGCACGTATGTGGTCCGTCATCATTCAATCTTTGTTTCATTCCCGTTTTTTCCCAAATGCAAAAAAAAATGCTGTGTATTTCCTAATTATTACTCTTGGGACTGGGAATAAGCATGGTAGACTCATATATTTACGCTTCTCCTCACATATTATCCGTAAAGAATTGCCACCAATTATGCAACTCGGTTCAGCATTAAATAAGCGCAAATAAATGGTGCTCGTTTTGTCTCGAACAAGCAAGGTAATTTACGCTAACTTGGTTTTTCACGATGATCATTATAAGACGATGACGTGTGCTTGAAAGTCGAAACTAAAACATGTGAAACTATGTTGTACCATAATATATAGAGTTTGCCTGTAGTCACACATAAATACATGAACGAATGGTAGATTCATAATAATTCAATAATTTATTACAATAACTGTTAAAGGAGCAGCAAGCAGCATGTAGCTTCACGTTGGCTCATACACTAATCATAATACGATCATAATGACGAGACGTGGGCTGAAAGCAGATGACATTTTGGCTACTGTCACGCATCTAAAATGTATTAAATGAAAAGATAAGTACTTTCCAACTTGTTATATTGTATATCGGTTATAGAACAGCGCGTGTGTACGAGCACGGTGTGTGTGTAGGGCGATGTATATACATGCAATCATCGGATGATTTACGGCCTTTTTCTATTATAAATATGAATCTTGTTAAGTTGTCTTTTTATGAGATGTGCTGCAACCTAACATGTTTCATGCATGATTTGACAGAGAAAAATTGAAAAATGCAAGTTGACTTTATGTACTTCTCATCACGTCACACACACAGAGTAGAGGCACATAAGCTCGTTTTCAAATTGAACATGAAAACCGATATGCTTTTCCCATCGTATCTCAACCCAAATTAAATTTTATATGAAACCTAATTCTACTCGTAAACTATATATTATAGAAAATATGAAGCTATTATCACGCAAAGTTATTTTTTTACAGTAATTTCAACTCTGGAATTTCTGTTAGCTAGAATCTTCCACGGTTGGATGGTTAATAATTTTTAAGGACCGAAAATAGTTAAGCATATTCCTTGAATTCGTCTCATTATGCTTATTATTAGAAAGCATAGTTCAGTAGGGTAATTTATAATTTTCTACATCTAACATGACATATACCGACAAAGAATGTATAGCCCATGTACAGAAAAGAATTGGTTCAAATTGCTTCTACTACTGTTTCTCATTTTTACTAATTCAAGGTTGACAACTTTCTATTTTGCTGTCAAATAAATATAAACTAACGCTGTCCATAATTCGAGATTAATTTAAATTCAACTGTGTAGCTGTCCGCTTGTCTACAATGGTTAAAGTAAACAGTACACATCTTCGTGTTCCTGAATTCAGGAAGCATGTCAAATGACATCAAAATGTTTTACTACGATTTCGTTATACTGCATTTACGTGGATGTCGGATTTAATTGGATATATAGAGTTCCAATTTACTCGATTGCATGTCTTGAAAATTTTTTTAAAAAAATCATTGGCATTGGTATTATTGGTGAACTAATTTAATCGTATCGTGTTATTATCTGAAGAATCTAAACCAACTTCTTATAATCTTGAAATCTTCAATGTTGCTAATGAGCTTTGTTTTTTTCTATTTACAGGTGAGTATCTACTGTTTATGAGCTGTGAAGGAAGTTAATTGCCATTACCATCGGAAGTCAATCAGAGTAGTCCGCTTATTAATGCTTTCATTTTACGTAACTGAACGTCAAAGTTTTTTGGAGATTTAGCTAATAACGCACGTTTAATATTTCAATTAAAATTGACACTGCTTTCGGCATAATATGATTAATTGACATTGTCAATAATGTTTGTCTCCGTTCCATCATTGTCATACATACATGGAAAAGAAAATACTCATTACATCAGCGAATCCGTGTAATATACTTTGACATACCAACTGCCTCTCTTAGTCCTTTTGTAAATTGATGAGAACTTTGTGTGTAGGAGCCAGAGCCGCGTATAAAATTTCATTTCATTCGCACAGTTAGCCGCGTAAATCCTTAAACAGGTCAGGATTCAATTAATTCCTTGAAGTCTGGCTGATTGCGTAGATATAGGATCATCACATCACTCTCCTTCCTCCTCAACTTCACATTTTCTTCATCTAAGTTTCTCCGAACTAGAAAGGTATTTTGTGAGAATAAAAAAGCTGAAAGTACAAGACGATGAGAAGTACTAAAGGAGAGAGAGCATGTGTACATTTATATGGTTTCACTCAAGCAGTATCAATAAACACAAGGCTATACATTCATACATACAATACTCTTGGTTCTCTCGGAGTAGCTCTTCTTCTGCTTATTTATTGCTGACAGTTCAGTCCAATTATCCCTCCATAAATGACAGGGAAACCAGACCAATTAGTTGGAACAAAATAAACACAGTAACTTGGCCCCGAGTGACTATATCACGACGACGGTTGGATGCATGTATTGATATTGATGTAATAATATGAGTTCTATAGCAGCAGTTCAAAGAAAATAAAGGGAGATAACGTGAAGAAAAAAGGGAAAGGAAGAAGAAACCATTAAAAATGGAAATGGGTATCATAGTAGTTCTCCTCAGATAGAGCCAAAAATGTGTGTGTCTTTCTTTTCTCTTGCCCTCTCCTTCTTCTGGGCTACGACGGTCATACAAAACGAGAATGAGTGCTTTGTACGTACGTACGTAACATACATATATACTTACGTCACATACGAGAAGGACGCAGTGGCCACGGAATCATCTCCACCAAAAAGTAATGCATTGCAATGGTGCACAACTCAAGTTGTAATCCAATGGCCGCAATAAGTAAGACGAGAATAGCTCGGTGCATGTTAGAATAGCAAGACCACCGCATTGTACGAAATCAAGCACGCCACACTGAAAGGAGAGAGAGAGGGAACATAATATATACTTTCGGTGATGCCTAACTGGACACTAGATTGGTAGCCACTTTTATAGTCCCAGGTGTGCTCCCTCTCCTTTTGAAAAATTCAAGGGACTTGATTGAAATCCGAAAATTCCTCTCGAGGAATCTAAAGTTGAAATCGAATCCGGCCACTGTCAAGATTACCTCATGTTAGCAAAGCACACTCTCCTCCATTTCCAACTTATGCTTCTATAATGCAGTCAGTGAACAAAGTGATTGCATTACATTTCCCTATGTGTCAAATGTGTGGCTGAGCTCCTTGATGCAAGGGAAGAATGAAGAGTAGAAAGGGAAAAGACGAGAAGAAAAGTTAGAAAGGAGCCAGAATGAAAACGTTAAAAGCCCAGAAGTTACTTTTCTTATTTGTACATTTCACATTTGTTGAAATGTGTGTGATTGGAAGTTAAATTCCGTTACTTGTCCCAATGTCCACCATCAATACACTGGAATAGATGCTGATTCCCTTTGATGAATTGAATGTATCTGGATATTTAGTTTTTTTTTGTCAAACGAATTCATTTCGTAGAGCATGAATGTATGCATGTATGAGGATTTATAACAAATTGCTCAATTTAGTTTCCCAAACAGAAGAGGTGTAACAATTAGCTGGTAGCCTGTCTCTTTTGTACATTCGTCGACCTGTCTAATTTCTTCCAATTTATATCTCCTAAGCCCTCAGATAAACCAAAGGAATGAAAATTTTTTGTCAATAAAGGTGTGTGGATGACAAACACGAGCATGGAATCCCAATTTGAAAGACACAACATCCACAACTGACAAAGGAATGATGAGATGATATGAAGCAAACGCGTCCTAAATTTAGTACAAGTAACGCAACACAAAAAGATCAAATGTCAATAATGAAAAAGGACATGAAGACAGGCTTATTTAGAGAGATGAAGAATGAGAAGAGAAGAAAAAAACACATCAAGAAAAAGAAACAAGTACAAATGAGAACCAAAGATACAATTTCTAGATAGACCATTCAGCGTCGTTACAACTCCTTTGCTTTTCCTTTACTCCTGTTTTTATTATTACTTCTTTTGGTTACACAGTTGTCCATGAAGGGGTTATAAGTGATTTCATCTGACATATTACCACTGCTACACTTCAATACAAGCGAATTGTTTTGTTGTTACTACATGAATACATTTCTTCCATTTCCACATGCTCATGCTATTGTTGTAATATTCCAATTGGGAGACTGAAAAAAAAATTGAGAGCAGAAAAGAACGAGACCTTTAAAGAGACCAGCGTCCCTTGTTCAGGGAACCAAGGAGAATGTCGAGAGAGGAATTCCTAGTTGTATCAAATTCGACTTTTGCTCTGTCTCTCTGGTTCTCTCTCACACAAACACATTACATTGGATCCTTTTGGTATTATTACACAACAGCAAGAACAACAGACCAGAATCAATTGTAAAACACTATGAAATACCTACATAATGTATATATGGCCATGCGTGTACCATTATACTATACAGCAGTTTCACCGTCCTCCTAAATTGAATTTGACGAAATGGAATATACATGTTTTCTAAAAGAACACTTGCTTCTCGACAAGAAAAAACAAATATGTCACGTTATTGGGTTTTTCTTTAGTAAAAGAACTGTGATATTGCGTTCATGGGAGTAACATGAAGTATATAGTAATAATATTGGGTTTGTTTCTTAAATCTTTTCTAACGTTGGCTATATTTACGAGTATTCTTCTTTCTTATTCAGGTGCAGCAGCATCTTGTGTTATTCAGTGTCACTTGCGTACTGTGCGTTGCACTAGAATGATTTAATGCATAAAACCATGCTTATGCATCATTTTGATGCTCTCAACAGCACAGATTAATCATTATATTATCACCATCGTCATAATATAGTCTCGGGAGAGAGTCTTTGGTAAAGGCAAAGCCAAAAAAGTGAGTCTTGATTCATTCATAGTGGTTTGGAGAGGGAAATGGATTCTTAAAGTATTCAAGTGAATTGCAGTAAAACCGAATCTAGAAAAATGGTTTGGTTATCAGATACTCGAGAGTAGTTTAGTTGTGTGCTGCATCCGCGTATATATTCATACCTACATCGGTATGTGACAAATGGGTTCCGATTAGTCTTGACAAACGCACACACGACCATCATTATCTATAGCTCACATCAGAAGTAGCAGTTAGTAGTACTCATTCATTCATAATGTTTTTACTACTAATACCATCTCACTTCTCCTCTTTCGGATGCTCCTGCTAATGCTGTAAATTAATACTGCTACCGACTGCTCTTTTTTCCCTTTCACACTATCGAAGAGCGACTACAATCAACTGTGCTTCTGGGAATCGGATGCTGAAGACAGAGAAAGGGGAAAACTTTTTGGAAGAGTATAAAAGGCTCAAGCTGTGACATTGAACGCTGCACTCATGGACTTTTTGCCATTCTGTTGCCACACCAAGTGCATTATTCACGTGTGTGTGAGAAAGAGAGTAGCTTCCTTTTTAAAAGATGGCTGGGGTTCAAAATTTTTAGGGCTACTAAACACAGTAGCAGTTAGTCGAATTGATATGGACTGTATAAAACAATTTTTGTGGAAAGAGTGTCCTTGATTTTCATATATTTTATTGTATTTTTTCAAAATAGGGGAAATTATGCTTTTATTCTATTCTAAAACTAATATGACAAAAAATGTGTGAGAAAGAGGAGAGCCCAAACAATCAAAAAACTCACGACGACCCTTTTCCAAGATCCAAACTCGGAAACAGAGATACTCCGATCTAGATCAGTATTTTTGTATTTTGTTCCATCGTATTTTCTACATGCTAAGCATGCTGAATGGCTAATAGAGAAGTGCTTTCCGTAAATTAACAAAACCAGTGTTACGGGCGTAACGCTGTTTTTGTCACTTTTAGTGTATGCCCATTTTGTATCTGGCATATTGTTGGATGGAAGATATATCGACGAAAAAAAGTCACATACATAGTGAATCATTCTTTACTCATCATAAGCAGGACGCACACCATGTTTACAGTCATGCATGCTGGAAGCATCAACCAAGCATTGGATTCAAAGGTATTATAAAAGATGCCGCACTTATTTTCATTTTCTGACGCTAATTATGAATTATTCATAGCTAGTTGCAAAGGGTTTTTTTAAATAGAACCGAAATAAAATTCAATGTTTATCTTTTACATCTCCTATTGCTTGAAAATTCACTTTATTATAAGCTAAATAGCAGTGCTCATTGACGCAAATACAGTACAGAGCTAATAACCGGTGACAGAAACCACAGGGATTTGGTCCCGCTGTTTGAACTGCCCAGAAGGTCCCCAAGAACGACAAACCGTTGTTGTTGTCTTTTGGTTGTAGAAAGAACTAGCAATTCAAATTCAAGACATACATAATCGGTTCTTTTAGGCATGTCGTTTTGTATTTGTTTAGGAAGAAGCGCATATGAAATCTTTGTACCTATAATGTATTCTATCTAATCTCTAAACTTTGGTGTACCAGTACAAATGAATCTGCATAACTATTAATATCCCTATTTGTATACCTAACCATTCCATGTCTCCCTTAAGAACTTTGTATCTTATCATCTTAGAGTTTCTCTACATCATCTTTAAGGAGGGAATATAGGTACAAAACTTTAAGATAATTTTATAATTTTGTGGACAAAAGAGACGCTTTGTATAAGATGGAAGTGGACTCAAACCGTTTCTCGTATATTAAATACCTTTTCCATATAGGGAAACTGAGGAGAAGGCAACAAGATTTGAAGAAGAATAAGAATTGTTTGTTTTTCTCCGTAATAGCAGCACTAACCTAGCATGTTTTGCTTTATCGTGGTATGAAATCTTGGTATCACAAGGGTTACTGTAGTACACTTATTGAGGGTTGAGATAGGTAAAAAAGAAGATATGATGACAACAAACTACAATGTCGAGAGAATCGAGCGGAATGGAAGAATGAAGAGGAATAAAAGCTTGGTTAGGATGTGGGTCAGATAAATATAATACAGAATGGTTGTAGGCCGTAGGTACAATTCTCTTGACAAAAATTCAAGCATGCATTATTAACCATTTGTTGGTTTTATCTTTGAAAGGATACCTGAAAATGGGATGAAGCCCTCCACAGAATCTTCAACATAGGAACCGGGAGCTGCTAAGCTAATATACAGCATCTATTATCTACGACATTCTTCCATATTATAAGTTGTTGGTTGAATGCTCTTCGTAGAGGACGGGAAGAGGGGTCTTGGCTTCTGAATTGTTGTTGAAATGTAGTACATGACACAATGACGTAATTCTTTAATTTCAAATTACTCGTTTTCTGCTGGCAGTCATTCTATTAAGTCTTCCAAGTAATCCCTCATGTCGATGAAATATATGTAATAATAATCTTTATTGAATTTTCAAAGCCTACATGTTGGACAGAGATCAGGAAGTGCGCACTTCTGATTTGTCTGAATTGAATGTATGTATTATATTTCTCACATTAGTTGCTTTGCTCTAAGTACATAAAAACATGGCCATAGCCAGGTAATAGGATATAAAACAGATTTATCGTTTTCCCGTGCTTGAAGGTCAAGCCTACCCTCCAGTAAAATACCAGCATCGCCCATGGCAGTTAGTACAAGTTCCCTTAGAACTTTCAGTTAGGACGGTACATGCATTTTATGTATGTGTACAAAAGTAATATTGATAGGGTATACTGAAAATGAGGAATGCCCATAATGTTTTGTGAGCGGAAATGCTGGGGTCTGGGCTTCCTACTTCAGCATGATCAGATACTAGATATGTGTTTGTATTTCAAGGGTGATATAATGCAAAAACAATACCGTTAAACCCCACGTAATTAGAAGCCTCACATTATTTAGTGAATTCAGAAATTGTTTTGGTTTAATACGAAAATTCAGTTTGTTTTTTGTCGGCATCATATTCCTAATCAACACACAATTTGAACACTTCATCAATCAACAAGTCGGGTTTAATGATGGTTTTAATGAACCTGCATTGAGTATTCTTTAAATGATAAGAAAGCCTTTTTAACCAACTCGCAATCTTATATGTATTCCGTCTACGCATCAATATGCCATTATCTACCTAGGTTTTTTGATATGATGCCGATGGTCTTCAGAATAAATAAAACCATTGCCCTCCTCAGGAATTTTTCATTGTCTAGCAGACTGTTTTTGCTTGGCGTAAGGTTTATGATTTTATTGCTCTTTAATTACACGCGAATTTTTAGCTCTCATTTTGATGAGCTTGAGTTAGATCTCCTTTTTAATTACTTACACCTTATCCTTACGCCTTGTTTTTGAAAAAGTAGATATTTCTTGATAAAACCATAAAGACTTTGTTATAATCGTTAAGATCAGTCGTAAAAAGAGATTTTTATAGATAGATGAGCGTCATAATAAGAGTATAATATACTATTTATACTGGTATAAAACGGTAAGTTGTTACTGAAAGAAAACGGGGCATTATGGGAGCGTTTTCATAGCCACTATAGATGCAATATTTTTAATGAAGTATATATTTTTTCCCCTCTCATTCCATAAATGTTAAAAAATGCAAAACTCTTTTGCACTTACATACTGTGGGGTAATGGTTATGGGATGTGTATACTTATGCACACCATTTTGAAACTCTGTTCTTCGTTAATTGAATCATGTGGGGCTTTGTAAGTGACGCCAGTGAACTTTTGTACGAGCCTTATTTTGGCAATTGTACAAAATTATCACGCAAAAGAGTGCGTTTAGGAAGATAAGAAACGTTGTTAGAAACTTTGTAAAGGACTAACTATTTCAGATAGTTTTATCTCAAGAAAAAAAATGCTCCATTATGTAACTTGAACGTATACATGTATGTACATAAACAAATTTGTACATAATGAGAGCCCCCAATATGTGGCTACATTTGTATGTGTTTACACACTCGACAGAGTACATTGAGATCATATTTTGGTACTAAAAATTCTTTGTCTTACAAAGTCTTGAGCGTAAAATGATCTTACAATGACTTTATAAGTCAGTGACGATGAGTTGGTACTACCATGTCCAATGTGAAAGTGAGGAACAAACCGATCTTAAGAATTCCGCCTCAAAGATTGTTGGGGCACAACTTGAAGTTGTGGAAATCTTTTTATTACCGTTCCCTTCCCACATTTGTATTCATACATTGGGGATAAAATACTGGAAAAGTTTTGTCTAGAAATTTTTCTTGGACTACCATGCTACTACTACTTTCAAAGTTTATGTTCTGAAATCGATGTGTTATATGTATGTATGTCCATGCACTTTTGCATGATGCATAATGATAACAAGCTGTACTTCCCTCGCATTATAAAACCATTTTACATCATACATATTTATATTGCTGATAAGATGTGTGAACTTGACTAGACTCAGCACCATGTAATGTGTGCACGAAGTCGAAAACAAGAGTCCCATTTTTCATATATCATTGTTTGGCTCATCGTCCTTTCTTCGCTCCTCGCTACTTTCTCATTTAAATAGTGTTCAAAACTCAATTTATATCACACTCTGAAACTTTTGAGGAAGCCAAAAATAATTCATGCTCACCTTCAACTTAGTCACTCTTCACACGTCGCTTCGTTCATGATGCCATAAAAGACAAACTGACTTCCACAAGGGAAATATTATGCAAGTGTTTACTGAAGTTATTCTTCCAAAAGAAAATATTTGGGTCCTTGATGATTAATATATAATAATTGTTTCTAAAAGAAATTACATCAAGTGCTGAATCAATAACTAAATGGAACATGAAAAACATGCTTTTATGAGCAAAGAAAATATGGATCAGAACAGTTTTCTCGTTTTAGGCTGCAAATTTTAACGAAATAAGCTCTGCAATTCAAACTGACTCAGCCGAAAATCGTGTCGATTTACACTTGGGTGACTCTTCTCTTGTAAAGCGATTTGCTAGAATGAAAAATTGAGTGCACAGACTTGTCTACTACAATATATTCAACCAAGAAATCCAGTGACAAATGATTATTAGAGAGGAAAGTTATTAATGGACATTAGTTTCTTGTGACACGATCATGGGTTCGGTAATTTGAACATTTGTCTTGTGCCTTTGCCAGTTGCTTCTACTATTAATGTAATATTACTGGCAACAGCATGTTACACTTTTACTCTCTCTCTCTCTCCTTTCTGATGTCGGCAAATGTTTGTAGCTGAGTGCTCCTGCTTTTCCCATCACACGAAACATAATATTATATAACGGTGTGTGATACCATTCCAATCATTTGTCGCACCAGTTTCATCTCTTTCCCTCTTTTTTGTCGAAACTACCTTCCTGTTTGATGCATTCTTGTTTCATGTTCCTTCCTTTCCCATTCATGGAATTGCAGTGGTAGTTGTGTGTAGTGCTCGTGATGCTGTAAAGTGCTTTACAAGTTGAGAGAGAAAGTGGAGTGCACCAAGGCCGGTACGTAAAGTACATATGTATAAGCTCTATACTACTTGGCACACACAATGTGTGAGTGAGTATAGATGAACGATGCTTGATACATCGTAAGAGCAACTCTATATAACCATTGGGTAAGAAAAATCGCTTTCACCCGACAGACGTAAATATAGAGCAGGAAGGAACGAAGACTGTGAAATGGAATAAAATGAGATATTAGGTATTGCTGGAGCAAGGCACGTTGAATCAAGTTGAGTTTACGGCACCTGGAGTACAGTGCCACACATGCATATATGTACATAGTATAGCCATTCCATATCCCATTTCCAACTTGCTGTCGTTAGAGTCAATAGGATGGGATAGGATACAAAAAGCCGAAGTTGAAAGTCCAAGTAGCCAAAAAGTAACCGAGACAGTGTTATAATATTTTCATCCGTTTAGCTCAAGTGTGGAGAATGTATTATGTAGATATAAATATATAGGGACCTTCTTCATCCATGTGTGTACCCACCACCCTTTCATTCCAATAACCATCTCAGTTTTCCCTGGCATTTCAGTATTCTTTTCCCAACTCCAATCTCAACTTTAAGCCGTTGTGACTTGGAAAGTCAGTTGCAGAGCAACAACAATCAGTAGATCGTATTTATGTGCAACTTTGTATGAGTTTTGTGGACTTCGCACATGTTGTATGAAGATGGAGGGAAAGGATTTTCTCAGTTTTTCGGGCTAATATTCGGCAAATGATGATTTGATCGAGCCAGCTTGCCAACTGTTTCTGATGGATTGTTTTTCCCTTCTTGCTTCTTTTTCTTAAGTATTTTCGATTGAGAAGTTTTTATGGTACGCGCTGTGCCGTCGAGAATATACGTATGTGTACATTCTTTCGTGTGTAAAAGTGCATATTATATTGGAGCCATTTATCGGCAAACCTTTATAGAAATTCTCTATTTTGTCATGTCCTGTCGTGGTCGTCAATTCTATTTTTTGTGTGAGCACAGATGCTGTTGTGGATAGCCTTAATCTACAACACAACATTTTTTGCGTTGTGGAAAATATCAAAATGATACCGGCACAAATTGGTATCATAATGTTTACTTCTCAAAGAAAAAAATCCCAAAGATTTTTACTTGTCTCAGAACTGACATATTTCAGTCATGTATCAAACATTTAGAAAATCATTTTGGCATGACATATCATGTCCTTTGCAATTACATGCAGGTGATGGGAAACCAAAAAAGGAAATACTTGCTCAGATACTCTCGTTTTATCGAACCGGAAGCAGCTGTGTCATCAGTTTCTCCATTTTGCTGGTAATCGACATGTATTAGAGAAGGATTGCTTACCTGATGTGATGACAAATTCTTTCCCGTTTACGTCCCACATTCGTGCCAAGTGATTACGTACTTTTTGTATTTGCAGAGTAATGCGAGCTAAGGTAGCCGACTTGCTAACATTAAAGCTTAAGCAAGCTTGCACTGCGTGATCACAGCAGATTTTTCTTATTTTTTATACCTCCAACCGAACCTTCTTCAGTAGTTGGCAATCGGCATTTTTTGTATTAAAGTACTAGTTGTGTCTTTGTGTCTGGTCAAATTACTGTAATTTTCGTCTCAACAGGACTACCGCACATTATATCCTGTAAGGTATGCTTAATCTCATACACGCAGTAGTCGTGTAATAACCAACATGGAGTGGAGGAGATGCATGATAGTGTACAATGAATCAGTTGAAATGTTTTTTCTGTTGCTCCACACATACATATATACGTGTGTGTGATAATTTGTTCATGAGCTAAATAACCGGAAGCCGCTAAGCTGAATGAAAGCCTCATTGAGAGAAAGATGTGACAAAAAAAGGTTTGTAGTAATCGAACTTTATTTTTTGCAGTAGTAGAAAGAATGAGGCTGCATTTTCTATGCTCCCTCCACGATAGTGAGATAGAATAGAGTGGAGAACGCAGAGAAGGGCTTCAGTTCATCAGATTCATCCAACCGGAGATCCCCTTTTGGCTTTTATAAATGACAGCAAAAAATAGTGCCTCGATTTCAATGTATCTATACTCAAGTCATTTTAAACGAACTACTTATACTCCCATTTTCCTTATTTCCCTCTGCTATATTTTTTTCGCTCCATTGTTTTCTCAAAGTTAGCGAACCACAAACATTTTATATCCACGCATCAATTTACTTAATATTGCTTTTTTCTGTGTGTATAGACTAAAATTGTTGGATTATTAAGCAATTTTTACGGGTATATCCGACAAGAAAAAGCTTTGTTTTTACAGAAAATGCAAAAAGTAAATTACGTTTTCTATTTGATTTTAAAAACAAGATCGTTTCTTGTTAGAATAAGGAAGGGATTTTTTTGGAGCCGGCTTTTTGCAGATTCTGTGTAACGATTGCAGAGTAATATACATAATATAAAAGTTGTCCTAATCAGATTGCAGAAGTGAACATGACATGAAAAGTTTTGAGCTGGTTAAAGACTTTTTGGGAGTCTATGGTTTTATGGAAAAAATATCGTAATGACCATAATAATAATAATGTAATAATTATGATTTGATTAGTATCAATCTATTAACTAGCTAGATGAGAGCCTCCAAGAACCTGAATCATGTACTTATGATTTATAACGTAGCAAACCAATGGGCTTATCTGTTATGTTTCTTCTTATCACAATGACAAAAATATGAGTTTGAAAGCTGTTGAGTTTTCACCACGACAAGAGCACGTAATCTAAAACCTGGGATCATTTAAGAGGTATAATCGAGCTCATATACTTTATGAAAAATTGTTATGATGATGATGGACTAGTTCCAAAATAATGTGTGAGTCTTCATGTTCGAAACATAAGAAATTGATAGAAGAAAGAAGAAACACTTCTGGTCTCAGAAACATTTTTCTCTCCACATATTTTTCTTTATTATTAGATAAAGACATACAGCTATAAAAGGCAAATATAAGATTTTATGATTATATTTTCACTCTTTAAAAATGCTTATCTGTCATCTGAAGGCAGAGTCTATGATGTTACAAGATGGAGAGCTTACATGTTTGGAGCTTTGCAACATTGAATTTTACGTACTTTTTCCGGCTCTTAATTGAACTTAATCCTTTTGACTAATAAAGACCGTATTATCGAAATCTCTCCCAGTTTAAGAAGGATAGACAAGAATCTTGTACCATTCAAAGTCGTATATTTTGAAAGAAACATGTTGGTTCAAATTAAAAGTTGGACACAGCAAATATTGAATTCAGCGTTCAACAAACGAGTCTGGGTTTTTCACCTTGACCATCTGACATGTTATGCGATAAGTTGGTAAAAATGGTCGAAATCTTTTTTTTAAAATTGAAAGAGATAAATTGAGAAGCTCTATCAGCATCAACATTTTCGAATTTCCGAAAAATAGAATTGGGGATTTGCGCGTAGTTAATAATACGAACTATGAGCATTTTTAAAGGTCTTATGCTTATCAAATGGAAATCGTTTTCTTGTAAATTTTTTGTTATATAAAATAATTTGTTTCACATGACCACATTAAGCGGCAAATGAGAGGAAATCGCGTAAGCTAAGTAAGCAGCTACTGTGGTTAGCTATAGCTGCGAGCTGTTAATGTAATATAACTTGAAACTTTTAAATTGAATAAATTAAGATCTACGGCCAAGAATTGCATTTCTTTAAAAAAAATGAAACATCCTAAAGAGAGGCAATAATTATTAAGAAGCAGAATTCTCCTTATTAAAATGTATGAAATACGAAACACTTAAGCGTATTAACCTTGTTTTTCGCTGGTAATTTCCACCATTCAATTCAAGTTTTATGTATTATGTTGATTTTGAATTGATATAATTGCTGCTTAGCTAACCAGAAAAGAATAAATGAAAAAAAGGAACAGGAAAAACTATCCTTCTCATCATCAGTTAGTCAAGTTTAGTTTCGATGTTTACATTGATATTGTAACATTTAATGAGAATCCAAAAGCACTCGTACTTATTAGCAGGCTACACAATGTATAATATAAATACATAAAAAGGGAGCTCATGTTAATTTTGATAGACTAAAAAAGCCGTGTCGCTCTGATGATGGTGAGATAAAATTGAATAAAAAACGAATCTAAACTAAAAACGCATTTTTCTTGCTACAATGATTTACATAACATGTACGATACTCCTACAGATACAATTATTTTATGTCTGGGCTTTTCAAGGGAAAGGAGCATATCTTTTGGAATTAGCTACCCGCAATTTCAATACATATATAATGACTCTACATGGTAATTAATTATAGATGTGGAGTCGTATGCCAATGAAATAACGAGGATTTAAATGGCTTCCGAAAGCAGTTACATCTAAGGCTGCCACAAATGTTGCTTTTTGTTCCATGCTATACTTTACATTGCATCTACCACTTCGTTTTTCGTTTGCTGGTGCTCATCGCTTTCCATGCGGTGTATGAAGCCAGAAGAGCAACACAGAGCAGGAAAGAGTGAACATGTTACAGTAATTTTTTTTATAAAACAGCTCGCCACGTTATCAGATTTTCTAGATCACACTCTCGTGTGTCTGCAATGGAGTAGCTACTGTAATATTATGCCATTTTTCATTTCACTACTTTATTTAGTTAGTGTAATGATGGTCAGAAAAAAAGTAAAACCGAGAAGGGTGAAACATTGTTCCTCACTCTCTTCTTTCAGTGGTGCCCATACGGTTGGTGAGAATATAAAATGAAATGTATGTATGTTGTATAGGAATACATTATGATATTCGTACATAAGATTACGTCAATTGATGATTAAAATGATTTTCAAAGAAAAGCCAAGAAAAAACATTATGAAGCTTTTCTGCTTGTAATAATGGTCATGATATGATATAGTTAGCTAGTAGTGAGCGTTATACATGACTACTACTTTTGTATTTATGGTGGTTGTGTGTGTTGTTCCCCAATTAAAAGCTAATTTTTTTGCAGAAAGGCCACAATTATTACACCAAAGCTAAGGGGAAATGAGCACATCCACTTGTTCACCCGTTTCACCACAAACACTAAACACTAATAATAGTAATGACGGATTCCCTAACTTATATATACTTATGGGGCTATGCTATTTTTGCTCGTGTAAGTGAGCAAACCAGCAGCAACAACCTAAACGAGCTTTTTACGACTTTTCTATTACCTTAGCTAAGCTTGTTTAATGAATATTTGTGTTAAAAAGACTTGTTTTTCTTTTTTAAATTGATAATCTTGCTGATTATAAAAAAAAGTTGCAATTTAATAATGGGATCTTTTCTGCAGATTATGTATGAGATACATAAATAGTAGTCTCTATATATTTTTTTGTTTCGGACCGTTGCAAAAATTGATTGTTATAAAACATAAGATGGATAATGGTGTATGAGTATATATGATCCGTTTAATTTGAGTATGGCCATTTCATAAAATTAAGGATAAGCCCCCTGCTCGCATCCAAGATCGGTTTAAAACAGTGACACTGCAATTCATTTTCATCATCTATCATTACCAACGCTTTCCAATTACTGGCAATGCAAAACTTCAATCCGCACTTATTGCAAATTCCAATCAAATAAGATTTATTCCCTTGCATGGCTCATGAATTCAGTTGAAGGATCATTAACACACGTTAATTATTTTTCACACTGCTGACCACTCCGCCTAGGTCATTATTATTTGTTGGACACATCAACTTGATTCGTTCCTTTATTATCATCCCCCTGAGAGACTCTAGGCAATGTATCATATTATCTAGCCCTGCTCAGCAAGTCGTCAGAGGCACTGCTACACGCCACATACTTAATCATCATCATTACTATAATACACGTTACAACAACATGCTCGATCCTCAATGACTTCCGAAAATTCCAGTATACACTCCTTTTTGATTTTCTAAAACTCTAAACATTGTAAAAGCTCTCCTGTGAGGCATAGACTCATCGTCATTGTATTTATAAAGTTGGGTTTGGGAGTTTGTAAAGCTTGACGCTATATGCTACTTATGTATATTTTAGTATGCAGCTCGAGTCAGCGAAGCGAACGATGCAAGCAGTTTGTGTTAAGTGCAACAGCTCATTAACAGAATAGGTCCAATTAAGCATCCTTAATTAAAAAACACGGTCATTTAGACGAGATTCGCAATAATTGGAAAAATGGGAACTGAAAGTGTTATCAAAGTACATTTGACTTGCCTACTCACAACCTCCAAAGGTATACATACACAATGGACAGAGAGCACAATGTGATTAATAATGGAAAAAACACTTCTTGTGTAGTAATCGCCGAGCTAGTAATATATACGCTGGTGGTATAATAGAACAGGTGAACTGAATAGGTAAGCTAAAATAATAGCAACTGAGTGAGTTGGCTGAGACAGACAGGCACACATGAGTTGTAAGTGGTAGTAATTGGTGAAAAGAACACTAATTAAACCAGAATTGACCACAAATAAGTGTACGTGTGTGTGTGTATTCATTAATAGGGTTAAAAAAATACATACATGCTTTTGCATCCTTATTCACCTCTACTGATATTATGTTCTAAATTTAAAATTGCAGCTATATCCAGCATATAATTAATTATTGTGCTTCGTATTTACCTAAAGTTGACCACGGTGGGAATTAATAGTAGAAGGATGTGTGTATGAATGCAAGTAATTGGGCGTTGTTTAGTAAGTGGAGTACAGACATGTGAGCGAGCGTGGATAAAAAGGACAATAAGATCGTTCATGATGATGGGGCTAAACAGGAGAAGAGGCAGTGGGTAATAAGATAGACGCACGTAAGCAAGCAAAAATTGTTTAAACAAGGATAATAAGGGAATTTCTGAGATAAAATGTGATTATTTTTTATGCTCGTTATAATAAAGAGCCACTCACTGGGTAAAGGTATACAAGCCAACTACTTATGAGTTACTACTCCCTAAAAACATTACTTCATTATCTTGTACTTCTCAATTGCCACAACCACACACTTTTTCAATGTTCTGGATGCACATCTTGTAATTGTGCACATTGGACTGACTGTTGATGTGCGCTTTGTTTGCTCAGAAATAAAATACGACTCACTTCATATGATGTACTCCTATATTCTGCATATTTGTATAGATATGAGTTTGAATGTATGTGAACTAATTAATTTTCATTATTTTTTCCTCCTCCTGTTGTCTTTTCTTGGAATGAACGTGCAATTTAATTGAAACTGAATGCTTGTGAACATTATATAATAGTACTCCATCCTTCTGGCCGATTACTTACATCCATAATACATGCATGGAAAAGCATGAGCATATTAATTTTCTTTTAAAAAAAAGATATGTAAGTGGATCCATATAGTTTTTCTTCTTCTCTGGATATAATGAATCGTCCTTTACCGAATGAGGAGATGCAAAATCAAATATATATATTGTTTACAAGAAAAAATACGCTAGGAATGTGTGTAATGAGCAAAATAATATTCTAAAGAAAATAAGAGTCGAAAAATGTGTAGTGCAGTGTTTTACATTAGGTTGCACTGGCACTTGCCGCGTCTTGCCCGACTTTGTGTGAAAACTTACGTGTAAAATTAAACCAGCAAATGAATACGCTTAGAGAAAAGTGGCTGTGTTACAATGTAGCATCTTGTTGGGAAGTGGAGTAGGCATCTTTTCATTACGTACATTAAATTATTACACCATTATAACTACTCACACTCACAATGCATATAATGTACATGGGTGTAAGGAGAAGCGAACTCGCCTCTGCTGAAGCAAAAGACTTGTATCGTGTGCTTGTGAAACTTCCGTGAGCCATTAATCAGCAGACATGGAAAATTCATCTCTCTTCCACTAATTAAATCTCAAATTGCAACTCCTCTCTCTCTCACTCACACTCCAGTTTTAAATCATTAAATTAGTTTTTTAGTGAGAATGGAATAGGAAACTGGTTGCTCCATTTACGGATTTTATTAGCTTTATTGCCACCGTATACCTCGTAAATTTGATACAATCAGCTTATTTGCTAGGGAAAAAATCATCAGCCCAACCAGAGTGTTTTTCTTCTTCTATTACATATCTTTACGTTTTCTAAAGACTTATTGCACACACACATATCTATGAGTATATATGTACATGAACATATTACACAAGGTATGTATCTATATGTTTTTTCGGCCGTTCTGTTTTGCGGCTAATACTCTGTAAGAAGATGATATCCTTACACTCTGCCACATGTAATTACTGTTATGAATAAATGTGTTGGGGGCTTAGAATGGAAGAGTGATGTACACCTTTAAGACAACGAAGGGTTGAAATGCCAAAGTAATAGTGGATTTTTTTGTGGCAATTTAAGAGCAACAATGACCATGTTCACACAGTGCCAAAAAACAAATGATCATTTGCTTCGGTACATGCTATTTTCCTTTTTGTTTTCTTGGATGTGTATAAATACTATGTCATTTTGTGCGGTTCTCAACCCTTCAAATAAATCAAGCGATCGGCAGAGTCTTTACGGGTTGGTCTTGAAAAAATAATATGTAGATTCATTTAATAGAATGTGAATGTGATACAGGCATGCACACAGTCAAAAAACCAGTAATTGCATTGCAGTGTGCGTTCTTTTCTCACAAAGACAACACTTTGGCCAGACCAGTGATGATGGTGTGGTGATTTCATTTGTAACAAATTTTAGAAGGTAGAAAAGAACAGATTGTTTCTCTTTTCACTTGAGGCAAACCAGAACTTTGCAAAATTCAATCTCACTCTCTGATATATATTATTTTGTGAAAAAAATGTTTTTATCTCACAGATAGATCCTGATTATCATAGTGGAGCGCATTTCTTGTTTGCAATTACCAATTACTAAAGATTTGCATGAGCATTTGGAGTCATGAACAAAATTCCGAAATACTATTTCTCTCCATTAATGAGCATTTTGATGAGTTCACCTTCCCTCGTATATTATTCGTATTATTACGCAAATAGGATACGTGATGGGTTTTCTGTAGGAGTTTACAATATTCTCGTTGGTTTTAATGAAACAATAAGAGCAGTGCTTCATGCAGATATTCCTTCATCCAATCCATCTGACTGATGTTCTGCATTGCCAAGTTGGCCATTGACAGTGATAAATAAATGCACATCCAATTAAAAGTTACACCCATTGCAGCTCCTCACAACAGCGCATAAAAGAATGATGATGATGGCTCAACTCGGAGGATAAGAGCAGATGTATGCAGAGCACAAGTCATCAAAATTGAGAACTTACTGACTGAAAGCTGAGGGCAGATTAACAATAAGTATAGATGATGAAAACAATGTTACTTTATATCCTCTATAGTCGATTGACTTGATGCTTTTCTTACTCATCCCGTGAGCACACATAATATGCATCCACTCATATTCGCATATAATGAGAAAGAAAGAAATCTCGAAATTAAAAACAAAACCTGTTCCTGTCCTTATAAATCTCAATCTTGTGAACTTGCCTTCCCCAAGATGAATTTGGTTTACTTTTTATTACAATCAGTTCAACGATGAAAGGACGATGCTTAAAGTGTAAGTGACTGTGAACATTGTTTTTCATCATTTGCCAATTTCCACTCACTCCCCTCAGTTTGAAGTAAATTAAAAGTTCGGTTTTTAAAAGAATTACATCATTCATTCAGTCGGATCGACAATAAACCATATTAATTAACAGGGGGAATCATAAAAGGAACAATTATTTTTTAGTTGCAGCTTGCTTGCATACCTCAAGACACACAGTCACTCCTTCATATCATCATATCATAACAACCAATTTTCATGAAATGTTGAGCTCTTATGAGAGAAGCTTTGTAATTAATGAAATGGTAGATAACCAAAAATCGAAATGATAGTAGGAAATCATTCATTTGCAGAGTGCCTCATCAGAGGTTACTGTAATCGCTCATGGAATGGAACAATTAAAATTGTGTTGTAAAAGTTCATTCATTATTTTGTTTGTATGTATGTATATGCCGTATACACACATATCGTTAGGGTTTACTGTGGAACTGCAATTTCAATGAACGTTTAATTGCTATGTCGTACCTATATACGAGCAGCTCACACACGTTTCAGAACACTCAGCCAAGTGCCGGATATTTAAGCTTGTAAAACACCTTGAAGGCTCTTTTATGAAGGATTATCTTCAGTTTCAGACGTAAAGTAGTAAAATGGAGTCCAATTACTTGAGTCATTCACTTCATATGTGCTACTAATTCTCTAAACGAAACGTGCATATAATCTAGACATGTTTCATGTAAAATGGACTTATCGCGGTCATTTCTTTACACTGTCTACGTCCACACACGATATACATACTCACGTTGAGACTTTAGCCAGTATCAAGCCATTAAAGCTTCTTTTGTGGAAGCGATAATAAAACAATCAGGCGTGATCACCAAATGGTCCTTGGTCTTTTTTCAATATATAATGTAACAAAAAGTATATACAAATGTGTATGCATTATATAAGGGCAACTTTATGGCAGCTCAATAGAGAAGAAGTTGAATAATAATGTAATGCTGCTGAGATGAATGTTGAGGTAATGAGACTGCTCTGTAGCACGGCTGCTTGTGCAATAATGCTTGTATTATCGGGAGTAAAAGGGCTTTCCCTCTTCTCATCATCTTCTCTTCATTTTAATTAACTGTCTAACGATTTACGTGCAAAGGAACACAATGTAGTAATAATCACCTTGTTTATTATTATTATTGTTATTATTTTACTCATCTCTCTCTCCTACTTATTTCATGCCACTATGTACGCTTTATGTGTGCTGCATGTCATGTCAGAATCAGAAGGGAGAGACAGAAAAACACTAGTTGAGCTAGTATCGCTTTACTTCTTTCAATTTTTCTGCATAATAATAATAGCAAGTAATGCTACAAAAACTGAGAAATGAACTACGTACGTACATATATAATACAATACTGTGTAATGGGCTCAACTCTCTTTAAAAAACAACCTTGTTTTCGGGCTTTGAAAATTGTATTTCAATTATTTTTGAGCAGACAAAAGACATGAAGGGTTGACCAGTTTTTCCTAATTATTTATTATTCTCATGTAAAATTGACAATTAAAATGTTAATATTTTTTGCACAATTACGAACAACCATTAAAATTGCACGTCGGTAATGAACTGAGCATAATCATCGCCGAAAATCATGATACCATTCATATCATGCTAATTCACCACATTCATTCCACTCGATGATGGTATATATATGCCTTGACTTACACGCTTTTTGGACTCGATTGAATACAAACGGGATTGTTGATACCACTAACGAACAGTGATTGTTCCTAACTACTTGTGAAGTCATGTCTAATAGCTATCACAATACACAAAAAATGTTATTTAAGTGACTGTTCATCTTTTTGCCCTTTATTAGCCACTTATTATGCGTATAGCTCATATAATTTCTAATAGCTTTTCATGATTTCTTAAGATTCAGGCAGACACGAGGAAAATTAAAAAGATATGAGATCGTTTTTTAGCATTTTTTTTGTGTTCGGTCCCGGATTTAGCTGGTACTTCAATGCAATGAGGGCCTTGAGAAACTTTGTATTGGTCAGAGAGCATCCCGCTGATGAACTCACCAAATAAACTTTTCTCTGATGATGATGAAAATATCTGTAGTAGATGATGGGAACCACAAAATGCAATAAGTTGTAGAATCTGGCATTTTAATGAGCTTTACTGCTTCAGTGGAAAATCATGTTATATTCACTAATCATCAGAGAACTGCATGAAAAATCATGTTGCACGGAGAATAAATAGCCAAGTTAATGGCCGGTTTTCTTAATAAACCTGAACATTTTAAGTATAAAGTTTTGTTCAGTTTTTTTGTTCCGTCTTTTTTATCTGGTTTCCTTTTTGTTGTTCTTGTGTGTGAGAATAATGCATAGTCAACTGAAGCGGCACGACCAAAAGGGCTGAAGAGTGCAATGATATGAAAGTTGTAAATTGCGATTAGCACTATCAATTTCATTTAAATACAATGAATACGTTAATTTAGCAAGATTTATGGGATAATTTTCTAGATAGTCTCTAATTAAAATGAGAGCGCTAATTAATAAATTTCATGGGAGTTGTTGCGGAGCACTTGGTACAATTTTATGGGGTTGATGATGATGACGAGATAAAACAAAAGATACGAATTTTCTTACTTACTACAAGCACACATGTACCCTAGCGTTCTATATTCCAAAAGTCCATACGCAGTAATGTGTAACATGGTGGTACTGGGAATAGGTTTAAAAACTTGAGTTATTTATAATCCCAATAGATTTGAATTTCCTATTCAATTACGGAACGTTAATCAGTATTAAGGACGCGGTGTATACATAGATATACTGTACATTTTCCTTTTAACCAGACAAAAATGAAGAATGTTAGATGTTTTTATTAGCAAATAAAACCGACAAATTAAAAGGATCCTACTTTTCCAACACAATGTGATTGGGTAAGCCATACTATTTATCTTCAATTCAATAATACGACCTACTCCGTCCCAAAATAATATTTCATAGTAGAATGACGCGATAAGTGTGTGGACATCACTTGTTGTGCAGAAATGAACCGAATGTGTTACACATATGTTTGTGCAGAATGCTACAAGTATTTTTTTTATTCATTTATCTCTGCTCGTTGTGCCGTAATATATGTATCGAATCTCTCAAGACTCTGAGACAGGACAACAAACTATAGGGACATATACAAAGATGCTCATTCAAGGCTAGTTGGTCTTGTCGCTGCTGGCAATATAAATATGGCTGTAGACTTTTTGAAATGGAAATGATGATACGCTCAGACTTGACTGAAGGAAAGGTTTCGTCCGTAAATACGAAGAAGGATGCTCTTGGTAGTTACTTCTGGTGCTGTTTGTCGTAGCTTGGAGGCAGCTATATTATTGTTGTGATCCTTGCTCACAAAGGAGCAGAAGAACTTATTAAAATTTAATAAATACAATTTTGATAATATAATATAGGGATTTTATTGCATCACTATGAGGGCTGGCGCACACGCGGGCCCCATAAAACTCCAAAGGAGGGATCACGGAATCTTTATAGCTAGAATTTATGAGAATTGTAAATTGTAAATAGTAATATTTCTTGAGGATAAATACTCTCATACTGTTGTGCAAGTCGAAGGAGAAGGCGAGCCAATGTGTATCGAATTATTGCATGACATGTCTTCTTCCTTTGCAATAATACGTAAAAAGGCTGTATAGCAGTCATGTATAGCGGAATGCTATCGCTGCTGAATTCATAAGCTTTCGCCTAGACTTGTCGACTATTTTTCTCTTCTGCTCTCTCACAAGTTTTCCTTTTCTTTCGTACTCTTCTTCGTCGTCTTCCTTTTTGCCAACAAAAAGTCTTGTTTTCCTTATGTGTATACAATACATGTATAACTTTGTATACTTTACATCTGCTCACATTCTATGCAACTCTTTTTCGTCTTTGATCACTCATCTGAAAAATACGATCCATTTCCATTATATTTATACAAATAAATATTATGTACACTCCTTTACATACACAAAATGCTCCTTTTCTCATTCACCATTTGCTCTGCTATTAAACAAGGCAAGGGTACAAACAGGAAGGTTTATCTCCAGGTTCAGCCTAAGTAAGCGAGCACAAACAGCAAACACAAATAGTATGCGGATATTTGTTGCAGGACCATTTCTTGAGCTTAAGTTCACATTCATATATGCATTATATAGTAGTTAAACAATACGCTTTGTTAGCTACACAGCAAAACTCATTTTCCTGTGGTGTTACTCAACATTTTGGGCAATAAATGAATCTCTTTTGCTCTAATCTTAAACACTAACGTGTTCGTACCCAAATTCGTTTGGTCAGAGAAGAGGAGGTACATATACATATATTGTTTACTGAACGATGGGCCCGAAAATGTTGGTTTGCTTTGCTGCTGCGGGTATATAAACTAAATACCTTGTAAATGGAGCAAACTAGTAAAACCTATTACCACCAGCGCAATTTCGTTCGGTCGGCATGATTTTCACTAATGTTTCGTCTTACATTTCTGCTACAGTGTTCCTTCTCTCCTTTGATATTGTAAATAATAAGAAAAAGGGAACCTATTAAAACTATATTATTTACAGTTACGGACAGTTAACCATTTTTACTGCCGTCTTCCTGTGTACAACCGCGCGAGCAACTTGTTGTGATCATTGTATGATCGAGCCATGAGCTTTTTTTGTGGAAGGTGGTTGCCTCTGCAGCTCTCTCCATTGTAACTTTTTATTACAGGTTTGACCTTTACTGCTTCTAAGTCACTTCTTCTTGCGACATATACTTTTCCCTCTAGTTAGAGTATCGTTTTACCACTTTCAAGTAAAACGAAATGCATATTAGCACTTTGCATAATTTTGTTACAAGTTCATATAACATCTCCGGTAAATGCGAACGAATATTGGTTGTAAAACAATTGAATTTGAACCCACTCGTAAACTGTGTAGTTGGAAATTGGTATTTGGCGGTGTTTTAAAATATGCTTTGCTTTGCTTGGGCAATGAATGTAAAGAAAATCCATAAAATCTTCAAATCAGCTTAGATGAAGCACTCAATTTTAAAGTTTCTAATTCCTTTGTTCTTTTGTGTGTTTGCAGGTGAGTATCTACCGTTTATAAACTTTGAAGGAAGTAAATTGACCCACCAGGAAGAAGGTCCACTTTTTGGACTCTTAAGTAGAAAATCAGGGTCCTTTTAAGCCTGTCATGTACTTTGCGGTAAAAGAATGTTGCTTTGTTAGGGAAAGACAAGTCATATCGGTAAATGTGGTCGCATTATCTCTTTAGGATTGAATATTATGTACGACCAATTTTGTTAAGATGCAGAACAGTTAAGACCTAAAGCAGTAGAAATAATAGCCTTGCACACCTGCACATAATAAGTGAAGTTTTCCATTAGTCTGTATGTACTCACAAATCAAAAATAACACTGGATAAAAAGTTAATAGTAATTCGTTTCATGGCAAAGGGAATTATTTCGCATTTTGCAGAATTATACGTATTTGTCCACCATACAATTTACTTGCTAATGGAGTTTTAAGTAGAGAGTCAGCCTGATCCAGTTATAAAGAGAAATCGTAACAAGTCTTTAATAATTAAGACAAGGGAGGATTGCAGGTGTGTTCGCGAAGGCTTTTAAATATTGAAATATTTACAACTCTGGAGCTCTTATCCATTTTGCCAACTAAGAGTGCTCATTGCTTGCATTGCACGAAGTTGTGTTGTCTTTTAGACTTTATAAAATGTTTATCTGTTTAGCAAATCAATTCTCATAAATTATTTAGATCCGTTTGGATAATTGCGATTTGACCGTAAATCATTGTAATTACTACCTTCGGTGATGTAGTCAAAACCCCTCTGTAATATTCGGCAGAGTACACTCACTGGAAATGCAAGTTACACAGCCCATCACTCATTTTGTATTCTTGTAATAGCTCCCCCCATAATACTTACTTAGTTTGAGCTATACATCAAAGTCACAGTGCCAGAAATAGCTCCAAGCGAAATCACAATAAAGCATAAAATAATTTAGTCTAAATTGCAATAATAAAGTATTTAAGAAAATGCAGCTTTTGAAAGCTGTAATCGTCTCTAATTATATAGCTCTGTATTCTGTACGAGCAACTTTATCAAAAACTCTACCTACGTAAATAAATTTTCCAAATATATTAATTACTTCTCTTCCTCTGTCCTCTTGAGTCAATTTAACCAAACCATTCACTATCTGCAAATGTGAAAGACTGAGAAAATTGAATGCGAGAAAATCAAGACAACAGTATATATTTTCATCATGTACGGATGTTTGCTAATCAACACATTTATGTGTTTGTAACTTGTATGCAATACATCACTAAAATATTATGCTTTGTCTATCCCTGCTCAAGTTGTTGAATACTAAATTAGAAAATTGAGCAAAACAACACAATATCACGGAAATAATTAATAAGACAACCATTTAAATACAGTGGAAAATTGCTCTCTCAAGATTTTTTTTTGTAATTTCCAAAAAGAAATTTTGAAGATAAAAGAAAAAGTAACACAAGTTTCGGACTACTCTCCCTGTGAGTGAGAGGACGAACAAAGTGTTGCGTAGAATGAGTAGGCAGGCAGGCATCTACTATTATACATATCCCATGAATCATAGGCGAGAAGTTTGTGCTATTAAAATCAAGTAAAATGCATATGAAAAGGACCTCATACATCTTAAAGGTTGCTCACTGTCATAAACATCTGGGCTCAAGTTTGCCGAATAAATCATTAAATTTTAATCAGTTTTAATTACGGGTCTTGAAGCCTTGTTGAGCCGGCTGATGCTGTTTACTGGTTACTTCCTCAGTTGTTGAGTTGAGCCCTTGCTTTTTTGGGTAAGGTTAAGTTAAATGAAGGATAGTAGTACCATTTATTCTCATGCATATACGCTTACAAGATGTGGTGGGTTCAAAAGAGGTATCCCGTTTGGAATCAGCATTTTGCTGACTGCTCCTTTTTCATTCAGGTGCATTTACAACCAGCACTACTCCTCCGGGTCTTCTCTCCTGTCCGTGATGTATAATAGGAAAGAAGGAGCTATGTGACTTGCTGGATATCTCCAACTTGTACTCATTTTAGCGTTTCACTACTACATTGAAGTATATAGACACTGAAACTGTATGTATTTAATCACATCACAACCCTGGCCCTTATCCACGTCTGTATTTCAGTATTCCGGTAACTAAAAATGTGCATTTTGAAGATGCGGTGGTGTGTCTATGATGCAAAGGCATGGCAAGGCTACAAACAAAAATTTCCTGTGGCATACAATGTATGTACATGTAGCTTGCTTGGCTCGCACGGCTGTGATTCTCTTTTCGTGGTCCATGTGCCCAGTAAGAGGCAGTCAGAAGTCATTTCATTTTACCTACGTACTAACGTACATATGAAATATACGCTACAAAAGTCAAGCTACATGCGGTTCGACGGCTCAGCTACCTGCTCCGTTGATGAAATTATTCCATTCTAATCCTCTTTTTTAATCAAGCGCCTACTCTATTAAATAATGAACCGTTTAATCAGTCGAATTTATAAATTTTTGAGTGCTTTAATTAAGCCTTAATTTTCACAAAGAGTTTTTAGCAATTGCGAATTAAATTACGGGTCTTGCGCTCTCTCTTTTTGAGTTACGAATACCGCATGCATATTTAATCCACTCTGTATATTCACATACATTTCAGATATAAAAAAAATGTTTCCCTTCAAATATAAACGGTTGGTTATTTTATATATAAATAATTGGAAACCTATTTCTAAAGGAAAGCTGGAGCATATATATCTTCATGTCCATAAGTCATGGCACAAGCTAAAACTAAAGCTGACATCGCCAAAAGTTGCGGTTGAGCCTTAAAACACGAGTGTGTGTAGCAATCCTGATTTTTGTCGTGTTGATATTTGCCTTCAGACAGAGTCTGTCGATGAGCTTATTTCAGCTTGGGCTTTAACTTCTTTTTGTTGCTCACCAAATCATTATACGTACACAGAGATAGATTACAGCTGAGATATAGAAGTGGATGGGCAAAGTATACAGAGCCAAAAGGCTTTAATTATGTCAACTCATTACAGGTTAATTAAGGTGGTAGTGGTTACACCATGGCGCTATAGGGTCAGTTTTTCCTATTAACAATTTTACTAATGCAACAAGCCTAAAATATGCTTCTACCAATTTGAGTTCACATATATATTATATGGGACGGATGGATAGACATTAGAGACAATGAATGTATGCATGTATATCTTCATTTTGAATCAGCTCTCTTCTAAACCAACCACCAAAAAGTCTGGTATTTCTTGTGTAAAAAGTCAATATTATCTGAGTGTAAATATGATGTTATTAAAGGTGAATGAATATACATGTATATTACTGCCTCTTGTATAAGACTTTACTCGTGATTACAAGCCATTATAGTTGGGAAAACCACCATGCATGTTATATGCATATCAGGTTGATGCAAAATAATATACATTCATCCACGTTTGAGGAAGTGCATCACATACACATTAAACCCAGTGTGCTGTTGGCATCCTAGATGACTTTAATTAAGTTTGATCCAGGTAGGCTTGATTTGATTGGCTTTGGTTATCTTGATTAAATTGGATGGAGCTCATCAACATCACGATGATGATGCTATCGGCGAGTACAATATGAGTTTGCCGCCGGAATAACGGTCAGCTTGCTTGCCCTTCATTCTTCTCCCCTAATACCTCCACAATCATTACAATAGACATAGTGTGTTTGAGTTTAAGCTTTAATTTAAGAATGTGTAACCATCAACTCAACTCCGCTTCGGTTGCTCCTTCCTCGTAGGACAAAGACTAGGCTACACCATTAAAGTGTATATAACGCATATACCATCCATGTATTCCCCTACGTATTTATGTACCTACAATGTATGTGTATTATCAAAGTTTTACCCCTTTGCGGGCGAACGTTGAAGGGAGAATGATGTGCATGTGGTGATGATCAGCGGTACTAGCTCAGTCCTTGCAGTATATAAGCATAACACGAAGGACCCTACTTGTTTTGGTCCTCTTGTTCCAAAACCTTTTTCTTTGGTGAGCAACATTTTGTGGAATTTGAGACGGTGTGAGAGTAAATTCTAAATCTTTTTGGATTTTGAAGTACAACTGCGTCAGAGTAATTGAACAATCATCATCATCTAATCAGTCAGTTCTCCTCCGTTCTTTTCATACGTGATCAACGTGCATTGTTTATTATAAGTGCTACGTGTAGTACTACAGAAAACAAACAAACTCTCTGCAATTAATATGCAAAATAAACTTTTTTTTTCAAGGTACAATGAAATGAAGCAATAGACCTTAGAATCACAAACAAAAATCAAGTTTTACCTCACGTTACTTTCGTGATTGGAGTAAAATAACAAAATTAATGTTGGAGAGCAAGCACATTCAAAAGTTTACATGTGCTGAACTGCATGGCAGAACGGTGTTTCTCTAATTGTGAGTTGCAGTTTGCAGATGCGGTGCTCTTACAAAAGGAAGTGCATATTTGTTTCCTTCTTAATTTCTGAGAAAAGCGTGTAAATTAAGGATTCGTTGGGAGGGATTAATAATGCCCTCCATTTGTATTCTCCTGTTCTTAATTAAATTCTAATTACATTCATTCGAAAACATTATGATAGAGAACAGTTAATACCGTAGACTTATACAGAGCAGTAGCTAGAATCCGAATTCATGCTTTAACTTGAAGAACACCCACCGCAAGAAAAGACAGGCTCAATGCAAATCGTTATTGCACGTTCTCCTCTGTCTGTGGAGGTATGCTCCAGCATCAGCAACTGAGTCTCAACTCTAGTAAAAGTGGAAGACTTAATTAAAGCTCAACAAATATATATTGTCGACATCTGGAGCCGGCTTTGAGCGAGCTTAAACTATACTGACATTGGCTGTTAGTTGACAGGAAAATGTGTTGGAATGCATGGCATCTTCCCCAAGAACTGTTCATTTTTCCACAATTCCGCTAATATATTAAGCGTACATACTTTTCTGGTGGGCTACGGTGAAAATGAAGTTTTGATTTGAAACTGTTATTGCTATAATCAGTAAGTTGAGTTGAATGTGTGACTTGTGTTTGTGTAAAAGAGGGTTGAACAAGTGTAGCATTTTGCCGAGTTTCTTCATTATGTACAATTTTCTACTATCATGATTATTATTATTATTACAAAAACTAGCAAGATTCATGAGAATGCTGCCTATGGATTAATAATGAAATCGTAGCTTCTAACTTATTGCCATGTATCAGGTGTTCTCTATTACTACTTTGTGAGCCTTTTGGAAGAAGAGTTGGTGAGTGGAGTTTAAAAAGCTATATTATATAAAAGCATGAGCCATATTGTACTAACTTATTGAGGAGTATTATGAATGTATATGACTGCTTTCTTTTCCAGAGCACATAACCTAAAAATCATGAGCTTCATATCGTATGCATTTGTCAACTTCTGTTTGTGAAATTGCCTTTCATTTTTATTTATATCGCTCCCATCCGCACTAATACAGTGGTTTATTGTACGTGCAGTGTTCAGCCTTTTCAAGAGTGTGTGTGTTGTCATAACTTAGCTCACATATGGCAGATCTTCACTCATACAGGATGTCTTTATCTCCAAAACTTTGCCCGGCTCCCATAAATTCCAGGCAAGAAAGTAGTTATAGTATGATGGCAACATGCATTTTATCCACAAACCTTATCCTCACTCCGTCAAGAGACATGATTCAATATATTTCCTAACTGACTCTGCCACTCATGGATTCAAATTGGAGTAATATATATGGCTTGTAATTTCAATTATGGGATGAGACAGTTGGTTGTGCGGTGCGGTCTCTAAAACTTTAAGCAGATAGCGGTGCATTCGTAATGATGGTATAAGAGCTCTGTATATCATCACAAGTGAAATGTAGTAGATTTTAGCAGCACATTTCAAACTTATATTTACATTCTGGGATGGCTGTTTGTTGCAGAAGATGGGCAAATGAAATATGTATGGATTGATTTCTGAGTTGATGGAGAATGAGTTGTTCTGCTTACCTCCACGAAACTGTCAGACAACAAGCGAGGGAGAAAGAGTGAGCCGTGGGCTTTCATAGAAAGTGAGAGTAAATAGTAGACATCTGTAGCTGGAGTGAATGAATGGGTCCAAAGTAGACATCGGGATAGTGAACGGGAGCATTATTGTGATTATTACTTACTTACCCCCATACATTCATAATGCACATAATGTAAATATATAGCTGACTACTACCACTTCTCCATCGTATTGGTAAGCACAAGCACTTTTTGATGCATGACCCAATCTTCATAAGGAAACTGATACATTTAGATGTGATGGATAATATGTGATAGTGTGCAATGTAATAATAATATGGAAAAGAAGGAGAGCAGGAATGAGAAAGAGGTAGGAGAAGAGGATGATTCTGTTTGATATGGCCATAAATTTTGTGATTGCTCTTAAATTATGAAAGGCAATTCAAGAGATTGACTTTGCTGTAACTTGAACTGCCCTACATTATATCCATACCTACTAGGCTTATACACACACATACATCTTTCCCCATTCACTCTCCCGTCTACTTCCTCTCTTTTACCTTCATCTTCTGCAACTGGCAATAGGCTTTGCGGAGAAAGCGGGCGCTGCAACCGTTACTCTTCTCTGTGTGTAAGATATTATTGGAAACCTGCTACCATTTCTTCTTTTTCTTAACTTCACTACAACACCCCAGTCAGTAGATTTGTACTTTACCCATACCATGTATAAATGAGCAAGTGATGTGATGTAGCTGCTTATTCCCTCCATGTACGAACGGAACCAAAGTTGGAAAATATATAGGAGATGAAATAGATCTATAAAATAGGGGAAAGGTTAAGTTTGCTAACCTATTTGGTCTAAAGGAACTGGTCTGCTAAGCATAATATTTTAGATTGGTTCCGTCCAGTCAGAGAGAGAGCTGCCAGCACAGCACGAGCAAATGGTAAAAGAAGGAGAAAGTCTGTTCTTTTGGAAGGTTGAAACGAACTAGTACAAGGAAACTGTGAGAGCATATTAGAAAAAAGACGAGGAGGTAGCTGAAGCTTCACTTTTACTTATTAAATTACATTAGAAGAATGAGTACGGGAACCTAAAGTCACCAGTCAACTTGTACTAGCTGTAATACATTTATAATACCTTTTACCGGCCTGGACACATGCATTACGAACATTAAATGTTAGATTACAGAAACTACTTACTTGGCTCTTTCTTGTTTCACAAGTAAAAGTGTCAGTGAGTTTTGTGAGTAACGTAACAGGCAACAAAAAAGATGGGATGACTGAACAGGGCAGCGAAAGCAAAGAAACACTGCAGCGCTATATATTGTATAGAGAAATATATATACATGTTCTTGTGTAGTTTTGTCGTGTCATATTATTGGTCCCTGTCTAGTTCATTTACGTTATGCGTAGGTATTACTTGTCTTGTCTTGCTACTTTTACTTTCCTTTTTTCATCTTTTAGTTGAGTTAATAGCAATGATGACGATAATAAGATGAGTTTCTATACATACACACACAACCATGCTTTCGAACTCAAACTCTCTCGCTCTCCCTGTTATTCCTTAAAGTTTGAAGTACAGCTCTTTCATTTAATTCCATTTAGGGGCTCTGATTAAGTTTGACCAAAATTACCAAGCCAGCAAGAAAGACAAGTCGGGGAGATGATAGGAAATGTTGTAATAAAAGGGAAAGAGTGATGCCATTCTCATCATATGAGAATCAACTTGAAACCAGACTGATTTCTCTAGACAGCAGAGCTCTCCTCTCTCTCTCTGCCTGCGCCCTCCTCCAACATGAGGCTGTGTATGGCAGAGTGGTGGTGGAGTGAGTGGTCGTGTAATATCTTGTGGCCCATTATAAACTCTAATTACATTAATGGGCTTGTTTTTTGCACAAGGAATTGGATTGACTTTTAGTTTTATTATAAAAGTCCTTCAAAATAGCATCAAGAGCAGCACACGCTCAGGACACATTTTGACCGTCTTCAGCTTTCTCAGAAGAAAATGAAAAAAAAAAACTGGGATTTTGTTCTTTCTTCTCTCTGTCTCCCTCTCAGCATGCTGGGGCAGCAGCCATTATCATCTCTCCTCATCTCATCATGTCTAGCCATTACATCAAGATATTACGTATGTACATAAATGATTGTGTACTTAGGGAGATGAACGCGAGCTGGGATGCTTCTGTTATTCTATAAACCTTTTCATACATTCATGAGGAAGTGAGAGCAGTATAGATGGAAAGAGGAGTGCATTATATGATTGCTTATGTATGTATTAATCTAAATTCCATCTAACGGATTGGTTTTCTGGTAGATTAAGCCAAAATAAGCAAATTCCATTAGTTTCCCTTTATCTGCTTTTCCCTTTCCGTCTCTGTGTGTAATGTGATGGTGTTTTTGTTGCCGGCATCATCATCATTGTGATATGATTGCTTTCATCGTCATCATCACCGTTTCTTCGTCGTCGTCGTCGTCATCCCTTTCATCAGCAAAAACACCAGCTAGTCTCCACTCTCCACCAATGTCATCAGTATGATTAAGGTTCCTCCAGAAGACTAGTCGCTGTTTGTCGCCAGCGACTCGTCCAATTCAATTCCCTCATTAAAACAACTAGCCAAAGAGCTCTTGGTGTACTAAACAAATGAATCAGATATATGTATATTAGAATACGGGATACATGACATATGTGTGTGCATGATAAGGAGCTACATGAAAATGAAACTATTTAAGATGATGAAAATTTTGCACGAAAATTTCTACCCAGTGATATTCCGTCTCTTCAAGTCCCCAATTAAAAGTTGCAGTTGTTTTATCGCTCGTCCTCCCCACGCGAAATATATGTATTTAATTACAAGAAATTTGTATACTCATAACAGTTTGCTGAGCATTCGTTTGTGTCTTACAAATTGGAAAGGCTTGCCTTTAATCAAAGAAATTAAAGTTGGATAAAAAAAAATCCCTCAGCGCTGCTGATGTTGAATAATATCGGGATTAGTATAAGTCTCTACTTTTACTATACACTTATATTTGCCATGTCACGCCAATAATAATGTACCGCGTTTCTGACTAGTGTGGTAGTGGTTGATTGTAACGTAGCTTAGTTTGGAAAATCATCAATAACAACATACCTACCTACCTACAGGACCCGGTTGTTAGTGTTTTATCTACTTTTTTTTGTTTCCTCTCCTCCAAGTAGCATTTCCATTAGGACTTGATGAAGCATTGCTGGAGGCCGATGTTGCACGTTGGTCGTTAGTCGTTGATGATGATGAAAAGTTTACGTGTGAATTAAATGCAATGAATGTTTGACGCTTCAGTCTCTACTGTTATTACTAATTTAGCCAGTAACTAATTGTAAATTAAAGTGAATCAAATTTCCAATTAGCTAATCAAAATGAGTGTATACGAGCAAATGCTCACGTAGAAGAAGGGCTTATACCATACCGCATGTAGCTACGCAGAGCTCATTCATGGTACTCCTTTTACTGATGATGATGATTGTAATCATCACTTCAGCACACCACCTTCAACTATAAAAACAGGTACAACAAAATGCTGAATGAGGGAACAAATGAAGAGGTGTGTTTGTTTGGGCTGTTGTGGTTCTTCGTATGATACTGAATCGGCTGAATTTCAATATCACGATAATCATTAGTGCCATCGTACAACTTAATAGTAAGCTTACTCAGTCAGTACTCAAAGAATATTGTAGAAGATGTATGTACAACGTGCAATGTAATGGTATTTCCTTTTCACTCATATTCCTCCATCAGTTTTCCCGGTGTGCATCATAATGATAGACAAACTGAAGCTGGTAAACATTGTTAGTAGTTCCCCTTTTCTATTCATTTCATTGGATGTGAATATGGTTGTTATATAAAATAGTAGATTAGTAGTTTAATTCAAGCACTGAGAACTTTGCTCGTCTTTGTTCAAGGGAAACTCGGAGTAAATTGTATATTCAAAAGTATATAGCTACAACCACCAAGTTATCCATTATTTTTTGCCATGGTTGATTTTTGGGTGAGGCTCATCATCTTCTTGTGCTTCTGCTGTTGTTTCTTTTCCTTTTCGTTATCCCCCCTGCCTATAGCGGTCTTCTAATTAGCTCCCTGTGAGCTCTGTTTTAAGCTTTCATGTGGAAAATGGACTCACTCAGTGTGAATATAAAATCCATCAGTTTTTGTTGTTTAAGCAAATGCTTTTAATCCATTTGTTCTATCGCTGAGATACACACACAAAGGGACTCATCATCGTCGTCATCAAAGATAAAACCAGCGAACAAGAAAGTATGTGGAAGCTAGCAACAAAAAAGAGAAGAAATAGCGCTGCAATAACAAGCTTCCTTTATTACCGAAGAAGGTACATAACATACTACGTACTTTGTATTAGAAGTTGGTGTAGCTAATATACTTATAATGGTATGATGTTATATAATGGATGATTCTACTATATCAAGATTCATTTTGCACTTCTCATGCATTATATAGCTTCCCTAATGAGCCTATTATTGTTTTGTGCAGAGTTACGTCAGAGGGGCGCCCATGTGTTTGAATGTTTTTAAAACTATATGCTATCAATTCATTTCATATCATCATTTTGTCATTGCACTTTTCATCTTCCCAAAACAATTTTTGAAGCATTAATAGCACAACTAGTAGTAGGCATCAAGATTCCACGGTGCGCATAAAATTACTCCCACCCAGAATTCAATATAATCTCACCTTCTTTGTATTCGTCCACGGCATTCTCGTGCTGTGCTACTGAAAACGGAGTTGTGCATGTTCCATGAGTTAATTGACATTTTATAATGTGCGGTCACTAAACATTTTGCTCCAAATAGCATAGGCATTGCTGATTTGCACTTTAAGTTGGATGTTTTCATTTCTCTCCACAACTTGCTTGCTAATTTGATGCACAAACTTACACTTTCACCACTTCTCAGAAATTTAAAGTGATAGATCAAAGATCAAATTACTGACAGCTTGTGACTTCAATGATGGCAATAGCATGTTCTCTTCTTAGCGATAGGGGTAAATTGAAAGTCTCATTTAGGCATGCTATATAGATTTATCGCACGTCTGGCTGAGTGGCTCAGTCTCTTTGCATTTTAGCGACACAGCCCACGTTGAATCAACTCATTTGAAGAGGAAAAGTTTTGTCCTTTTTAAATTTAAAGGGGCGGTGAAGAATTCAAATTTTCAGCAGTTCACACTACACACTAGTTATAATGTGTGTGCGGGTAAAGATGTAAGACAGAGATATCAACGTTTTCTTTTCAAAAACTGTAATTAGTATCTACAAGGGAATTACCATGATTTCTCTTCAATTATTAGTCGGCATCTTGTGTGCTTCGCCTGTTGGACCATTTGTAAGCATGAGATGCCGGGGGAGATGTTTCCGCCTCTTTGGTGTTCCGTCGCTCAGGAGGCGGTTTCCATTTCTTTCTGTTTTGGCAGATTAGATTTTTACATGGAAAACGCTGATTTTTTACAATTTGTTGCTGAGTTCATTCCGCAGTAAGTAGGTACTTTGGATGCGCCATCCGATGTATTATCACATGGTTAGGAGCCAAAACGTCATGTACTTGTGTCCGCTCGTAGTTCATTGGATCCATGTCATGTCGAGAGAGTCGCAAAATAATCTGTTCCTTGTATGTGCGATAACAGCGAGAGCTCAAGCCATGTACCTGCTTCATGACAGGTCATGCAATGTCTTCTGATCCGGATGTGGTGGAGTACCACGGAAAACAAGCATAACAGTCCTAGCAGAAATTTAAGCAATTTTGAAGTTTTTAGTTCAAAGCATATTAAGCACGGAGTCAAGTATGCTATAAAAACTGGTCAGAATGTTAATGTTTGGATGGCTCTAACTTTATTGATAATAATTACTTCAAAATCTAATTCAGACTAGACAAATTTCTTCCTTTCAAAACAGTATGCGGGCGTGAGCTTTAGGAAATGAAAGATTATTTTAATATCTTGTTATTATAGCTCCTTCACTCTGTTCCGAAACCTTAAACACATCCACAAATTCTTATCTGCTAATAATATACATCAAGGGTCCAAGAGCACGATTTACAGCTTGATTCTACTCAGGAAACAAAGGGCTCTAAAAGAAAATTATTCATTCCTTTTAATTGTTTGTTCTGTATTCTTTCGTTAGGCTATTGAAGTAGAACTCTTTTGAAGAAAAAAAACCATTAATGGTCAGTCGGATGGAGTCGTTATAAAAAAAGGGATCTAGATCTCGTAAAATAATGCTATTCTTTCATCTTTGGTAGCTTAATTTCGTTGGAAATGAATAGAAAGCTCATTAGTGATCATACAAAGGAAGGGATAGCTTAATGAAGACCGTTCATTTGATTTGCTTGAAAGAGACTTTTGTTTACTTTATGCGGGTTGTACTTCAACCTAATAATATCATATCACGTACGTACTTGTATATTATTGATGCACTTGAATAGAATATTATAAGCTGCTTGCCATTAATCCACTACAGAGTAATTCATAATGATATGAACACGCACGTAATGTAAACATGGACAACTTCTGCTTTCGTTCGAGACAGAGTCCTCCATCCAATCCGATCATTTAGCTTGCTACGTACCTTTTATAATATACGGAAAGGGCAGTTTATGTACATACGCATTAAAATTTAATATAATCAAACGCCGAGGACTTGAGAGGTACAGCTATTTCCCTATTACAAATCTATACGCTTGAGTTGTATAAAATTCGTGCAAGTCACAAGTACACCTCTGGATGGAATGATCCATTATACTTTATCATCAATAGAATCCTCATCATTTTAATGGTTTTTGTTTCCCTTCTACCATTCCATTTTCTAAGTAGGTGGGTGTTTGTATTGTATATTTTCATTCCTCTCTATGTGCCATTCTCACTCTCCATCTGGATGGTTTATAAATGACTAATTTACGTAGTGAGCGATTAAACTTCAATCTTTTTAATTGGGTCACATACAACATCGTGTGAGGATGAAAGGGAGGCAATCCATCATCCCTGCTTAAGTATTTTGCTCTAGTGGAATCGAAAATGAATAGGACTAGTACACAGTTCGCTTCCCATTATACCTGGCCATTAGGCAACATTATCAGCATAATGGTGTGAGTGAAGGGCTATTTTTACAATCTTAATGAGTTAATAAATGGATTTTTAGTGTTTTTTCATCCTTTCAACCTCGTTAAAAATAAGTTGAAAACAAGCCTCGCATTGATTTCGTTCCAGTGAAATTTCCCCAAAAAACTCATCTTTCAAACCTGATATGACAGTGAAAAGGCTGACATATAATATGTTATGATAGCATGATGCCTCTCTATATATAATACTTATGAGATTAATTCCAAACCGCATACATTATATCATCCTGCAAAAATTTTAATCTCTTGAAATAAAAGTCGCCTGGAGCACTTGCCATAGCTTTGCAATGTTGTTTCCTTCGATCTGATGCATTTATATAGAAACCCCATGTTATTATTGAACTCGTCATGCTATGATGAAATTGAGATAAATTGGATTAAATTTTCTGCTCTCCCTTCAAATTCACAGCTGTCTAATTGGATGAGTCATTTTGTTTTATTCTTTGGGCATGTCAGCCCCTTTGTTTCTGTCCGTGTGTCCATCATCAGTCTGTGTGCATGCATTCTACACATCCAAATTCATGTTGTGTGTGAGCTCTGTTTTATGCAATCTGTATTCTTTTCTTCGTGCTCACACAAAACCAATTTAGTAAACTGTTTCACTCATCATCATCATCCCCACCACTCCACTACCACCACCACCATCATCGTCCATTCAAAATGAAAAGTGATATCGCAGCTAATACAACTAAGCAGGCAACTAAAACGCGCATTCTTTTCTATTGAATAGCTGTGAAGCATGTCTGTTTTTGTGGCTATTGTTGTAAAATTCTAGTCTAAATAAATAAATTGCCTCCATATTTTATGAGCCTGGATTATTGCGTTGCAAAAAATAATAATTTTTTGGACCATGAGATTTGTGACGATGATACTGACACTAGTCATCAACTCCAAAAGTGAAATGGGAAATGGATATGACAGATGGTTTATTTGTATGCAAATATGAATCTGCAGACTAATTCTGACAGTGCACAAACACACACATGAATACGAGGAAGGTTACATTACATGCCGTAATTTAACTACATAACAATAACAGCAGCAACACAGAAACAGACACAGTGCTCTGGCAGGCAGACCAGAGTAGTAGAAGAAGGCTGGTTTGGTTGGCGTAAATTGTAAATGCTCGCTCGCTCGTTGCTCTCTTCTGCATGGTGTCAGGGTGGCAAAAGCATCACATCGTGGATGGATCTCTTAATGAAATATTTGCTCTTTCTGATTCCCTGGGAGTTGAGTTGTTGCCTTGCTATATATTACTTGAGTATGATTATTCTTTGGGATGCCTTGCAGTATGCAAACTATGATGTTTTCAATTTCGTTCGCATTGTTTTAAGCTTATACAATAATGCCAGGCCAGTTTTAGATACGAATATAATACGACGTATGTGTTCTTTAACATTGTAGACGGATATGTGTATGTGATACTCGAGGGAAGCAGAAAAAGACGAGAAGAAACAGGTATCAGCTTAATTAAGTGCGGGGATTTTAATTGCCAATTAATTTATAATCCCTCTTGCATATGGGCCACGGTACGAGAATAGAATTCAAATGAGTTTTATGTCCTTGCCTCTCTCGTTTATGCGCTGTGGATAGATATTGCTACTACTGCTAACACTTTTCTGTATGTACAAAACATGTTTTGTGTGAGCAGGGCAAGTTTAGTTGGGCTGCACATTCATTGCATTATGTGTATTATTAGTCTAGCTGGAGTCTGGAGAAGTTGGTATTGACCGATCCAAGCTTTAAAGCAAATTGCAAAATCGTGTTTCATCCTATATTAATGTTATCCCCCATTTCCTTTCCTCGTTCATTAAAAGCAGCCCAACGACATAAAATTTTCCCTAGGCTCGCCCTACACGGGCTGCTATAAGCTGAGTGTGTAAGTGAAATGCATATCAAGATATACATTGAAATGAGCCTAATAAATATTACGAAAATTCCTTAATCGAGCTTACTTGGCTATTTAATTTAATAACTTGGTTCTAATTAATTGCTCCTTGTCACTTTTAAAATGATTTTGGTTCCATTTTCCCCTTGGAGGGAGTTGAAGGCTGGATTTAATGACAAGCTCACGTGACTGCTACAGCTCCCTGTGTTATAATACACTGGGGCTACAAGGCACCGGAAATCTTTAGCATCAGATGAATTCAAATGAGTCCAAAGTCCTTCGTTATGTCACAAAATTTAATAGGCAAAAATGGATGCTGTTGCTCCAGAGGTGCAATTTAACGATTTGTGAACGCAACGTCTTCATTGCAGCCAATCATTATCCATTCAGGAATCAACCTAAGGAAAAGTTACTTTTACAAATCAAATTTTCTGCGACAACGGGAAATTCATTTTTCTTTTGGGAAATGCGAGCAAATTAACCTAATGAGCTATTCGTTACACATTTCCACAGAATTAGAGTTACTATATACCATAACAAGCCAAAAGAGTATAAGGTAATAGGACTCAGCTTCCTAAATTATAAGCCATTCGTATGCCCGTAGTGGGAACTTGATCTAATGAAATCCAGAAGTAAAGGGAGAAGGAAGGGGACACAAATCGAGATTTTATTCGATAGCATATCAGCTTGGCTTAACAACCTAATCCAGATCTACCCCCTTCTCATTACTGACTTAACGAAGCAATGCAATAAAAATAAGAAATGAGTGTATGAAGCCAGCTGTCCCTGTTGAGTTTTCTGAAGCGTTCTTGGAACCAGCGATTGAGTCATGTGAATGTCATGTATATTTACGACTTTGTTAACAGAAAACTCATTTCAGGTGCTCAACTCTCAGCAATAGTATACACACAAAGTTATATGTATTATGAAAGCTTCTGCTGGAATGGAGTTGAATGTGATGTATGTATATCGTATTAAGAAATAATTATTTAATTCTGGAGCAGTATCAAATTACACGTCACGGGAAATTATACGAAATTAGAAAATTAACATGTAGAAAAGTAGGCTTCCTCTAAAAACAATCGATTCAATCTCTCTTGGTCATTTGAAAAGTTTCACCTCCTCTACGCATTTATCAAGCCGAAGTGCAAATGCATGTAACCCTGCTCAGTTTCTGTGTTCATCTATTTAATTTTATTTCAGAAACATTCTAACGAATAAGGGGGAGTACAAGGCACGTCCATTTAGGTCATAAAATGTTGTGATGCGCTGATAGTTCTCATTCCGAGTCCATCGAACTAATTGGAATTGTAGTTTTCAAGTGCTATCTGATTATACATATGAAGTCGTTCAAATAACCTTCCACTGACTGTGAGTGGTGAAGATGCTTGTCCTTTTTTTACCTCTTGCTCTCACACTATATCCATTCCCCCTTTTTTCATTAGCGTGAGACTTTCATTACTATAAGTATTTTCTCCTAACTCTGAGCTCTTTTTTTCCTGAAAAAAAATCTCATTTGCCGTGACTTTTTCCATTTTCGGGAGTCAATTTATTAAATAACCAATTAGTAGAAGCTGATGTACATATGTATACAAACTTTCTGAGGAAATAGGTATGACGAATATTAATCCTTTCCCTTGTGCCGTGACTCCATTGCCGTTAATATCCTCTGCGTGTCATGGCTCTTCGCAAAAGCGTCAAGGATATAACAAACGCAAAAGCATTTCATCATGCATTAATTAAGGCTCTTGAAATTCTAATTAGTTACTCCATTCCAACATACTTGTGCCTGTGCGTACGTACAAGGTAGCTTCACTTCATATATAAGCATATGAACACGAGTATATATACATCTTTCACTTCTCCGAAGCGAGACTTTTATCCTTTGAGAGTTGCTTTTGCAAGAGAGCGAGAGAAAAAAATGACATTTTTATAATAATGGTGGAATTATACATTATTTTGTTTATTAACACAACTTTAGCCCCAAAACTCAGAAACATGAATCATGATGAATTTTAAAAGAGTTGCCTTCAGCAGTTTTTCCTGTGCTATCCATCTTATAGTCATGTAAAGTAGAATATTAAAAATAATTAAAACTCTTTTAATTGGTCTGTGTGCAATCTTTTCCTCTCAAGTTGTTTGAGCTGGATTCTCTAGTTGGAACTAGAAAAAATGTCCCTGCTCTCAGAATTAGTCATTAGTTTAAGCATCATTTCTATAAAAACATGTACTAGTCCTCAGTTTTAAATCACTAACCATGTGAGAATGACAATCTGGATTAGGGAACTAAGCATATTAATTAAAAATATATATAGTATGAATTATTATACCCTATATTGTAGCAAAATGTTGCATGTTATACCTAATTGGTTTCTTCTGGGATACTCACAACGGACTCACTAAAAACTCCAAGTGAATAAGCAAACGAAACATGTCATGAGTGTAAACGTATCAGTCTCGTCCGCATCTCTCATATCCTCTTGCAATTCTTCACACTACTAAAGCTGGTAACAAAGATTCACATGAGCTTCTCATTAGCCAACTTTTTTCCAAAGGGACTTAAGGGGGCTGTTATGTGATCATAATTAACCTCAAGGAATGCTCGGAAAACTCTTTATATTATTGTGTATCACATCACGCGAGAGTTAGATTGCTTGTCTCTCTCTCTCTCTCTCTGAATGTGAAAGAGTAACATAACAGAAGAAGAAGAAGAAAGAATGGATTCTGACAAAAACCAAAGAGGAAGAGCTCTGAAAGATCCTTCTTCTCTGTAGTAGATCCAATTAAACCTTAACCACCTCTCGGCTAATTGGACCCGGATTTTTTCTTCTTTACCTCAGCACAATTACTGCTACCACTACCACCACTGCTGCCACTTTTGTTATCATCAACGACGATGGCAATATACATTCTTTCTGTTGTATCCCCTTGTTCGGATATAAAGAGAGGAATATCAAATGGTGTTATCTTAGTTACGTTATTATGGCCTTAATTTACTATAACTAGCGTATAAAACTCTTTGCTTCCCTAAACATGCATGTGGTACTTTTGTTTCGTCATCGGTCTTGGATAGATAGATGTATGATGATGATAATAATGATGATGATTCAACTTAGAATAGCTTTGACTTGTGACTTTGGCTGCCACACCACACACAACAGCTCAAGACCAAGACCTCTTCTCTCCTGTTCCCCTAGACATAATGCTGATGCTAAAGAAACAAGCGTGAAAAGACTTTTCTTCAATCAACAGCAATTCTACTCTAATTTATGTAGTTAATTTGTGCATGAAGAAATAAACCATTACGCATCTCCGCAGATTGCTGAGCACATCCACCGTGCCAGTAGTCTATCTTTTTGGGTTTGTGATAAGGTTGGAGTGGAAAGCATGCATAATTGCTGTGACTCTCAGGATATGTACCCATCCAATAGGCATAAAGTGTGAACCTTACCGCAAAGTATTCCACTCGCTAATGAAGATTGATGTAATATGTATATATATGCATGCATATATATTTCTAATCATCTTGGTCCTCATTATCAACTAATGCATAGAAACTTTGCGAGGAAATAGCAAAAGGAACGAGATGGGAAGAAGTCATTAGAGGCTACGCTGGTCCAAGGAAGTTGTCTGTCCGTCCATCCATCACACACACCGCATGAGCTAACTAACAAGAAGTGCACTTGCAGCAGCAGTGATCAAATCAACATGTTTTATCTATACATGCATGAATATACTACTGATACACATATAGCTGGTGGCTATGAACTATATTCTCAAAAAGAAATTAGCAATATGCTACAGGTCGATTAATGCTACCACATGAATGAGCCTGAGGCTGTCAAACTTATCAGTGACCATTGCAAGCACATGCTATAGGAAATTATCTATTTCAAAACCTCTTAATTAGCTTGTTATCTTATGAGTTTAACTGTAAATCCTTATTTCATTAATAGAACTAAAAATTTTGACGTAAAAATGCACGTGGTTTTACGTTACTCAGCTGTTAAATGAGGTCTTGTTCCGCTCCTTTTACATCTGTGTGTTGCCCTTTAACTTTATTGCAATATAATATGAGGATATAATAAGCGCTTGTGTATTTACGCGCACATAAATACATACGTGTGTACGTATGTCCAATAAGTATAATAGTAGATTGGAGAAAGATATGCACATGCATTACTATAACTATTATTATTATTGCTCCTACCACTTTTTCCATCATCAGCATCATTATTATTATTAAGGAAAAGGGGGAAATAGCGAAACTGCATTACAATAATGAAGCAAGAGAGAATGCCCACATATTGTATATTATATTCACAAAATAATTGGAGAAGCACCCAAAGGGGTTGGTTCCCACTTGCTTTCACTGGATGGTTGGTTGCCTGATTATTTTGAGTGGGTGTCTGCCTTTATTATCCGACTTGATTTTTCCCTACAAAATTTATATATTTTGTCTTTTCATATATGTACATAGCTGAATCGGGAGGGAATGAGGTTTGTAATATTATCAGTAGGCCTTTAATTTGGAACAAAGTTGTGCCTCCGCGTTCGGCGCTCCGCAAAACTGCAAAAGGGAGTTATAACGTGGCCTTGTTATTGTTATTGAGTAAGCTGAGCTTGGCCTTCTCTTCCCAACCGCTTGAATACCAGTGCACCTGCTATAACTTTCTTATATAAGCTACGTGGCTCGTGTTGTTAGTAAAAGAAAGGAGAATGTCTTGGTACTCCCATCAATCCTTATTTGTGGTCTTTGTGATACAGATACACAATCAATGCTCCTTGTACTCTACAATTTGTACTAATGCAACTACTTATCACCAAACCAGACCGCACTTCCAGCTCTGTGTGTTCGAAAATGAATGTGTTGTAGAAAGAAAAAAAGGGAAGAGCATATGTTATGCTGAGAAACGAGGTGTGTGACAATGATATGATGTTGATTGTAGTAAATGAGCGAAAGTTTATAGAGCATTCCGAAGCATGAGCTTCTATATCTGGGAGTGCTAGAGTTACATAAGTATAACTAGTCATACTCACGTAATATATGAGGTGAAGCCGCAAGAACCACATGAAATACGCTGAATGAGAGAAATAATAATGAGACTTTACCGGCTCGGCACGGTACTCTTGTTGACTGCGTTCATTTCCCTTGTGCTCTTTCGATAAATATCCAAATGCTCGTCCGCAGACTTCATATATATGGATTCCACATTAGGAGTTTATATCCAAGGTTGCTCTGTTGCCTTGATTATCTCCTGGAATAAATAAGCAACACCTACCTGACTCCCGGATAAGAAGATACGTTATACAACAACCAATTTATGTATGTATCTGTGTCGGTGCTTATTAGAGGACATCCATTTATTCAGGCTGCTGCAATCAGCCCAAAGAGAAAGTTATAATAATGATAATAAACTAACTTAGAATCCGGGAGAGATAACTATAAGTCTGTGATGATGTTGGCAGCGTATAATTTCGAATAAAATTGGATTAATATATAAGGATGTATATTGCATGTGTGCGAAATGAAATACGTGTATCAAGCAACCGGGCCTCTTGTTAGGAATTTCATGAAAGTGAAGATGGATTGGATGGAAGGGACATGGAACACGAATTTCCTGCATTATTAGTCTGTATTCTGTATTGATATTGAGGAAGAGAAAGTCGATGTGATGCCTCTTCCTTTTCCTTCGTTAGTGGTATCTGGTGTGTAGTGGCATGGTTTTATATAACTGGAGTCTCTCTCTATAGTTTATTGAGCAGAAAGTGAGAGAGGTTCTACTAGGTGTATTCCCGGAATGATTGACTTTGCGTTATAACATGGCTGTTGGCTCTATGTGTTGGGCTTTCAACCGTCGCTGGCATCTTTTACTGGTTATTATTAGTAGTGTGGCCAGCTTAATTAGTTAGTAACTCCCTTTTATTTCTTTGAGCCTAATCTCATCCCAGAAGCAAATCAATTAGAGACTTTCACTCGCTCTTTCTCTTGCTGGGAATTCAGAAGACTTCATGTTATGTTTAGTTTGGATTGGAGTAAGCCCATTTCCCAAGTTGTTAGTTAGTTGTGCTTATTATCAGCGTGTGCTACATAGTTTGAGCTCCTTTCCGATTAATCTTAATTGATAAGATCCTTTTTGGCAAAATTTTAATGGGCTCTATTGCAAGTTCATTAGTTAGGTTGCTTGATTGCTTAGTGGGAAACGAAGTGAATGGAAGGGATTCTTCTTCCACACTTTTCGTGTTCAAACACAGTCTTTGCTTTACACGAGAAGAACAAGAAGGGATTCTTGTCATTCAATCATCCAAGTGTTTTTCTCGATTACCTTGCTCATGCACAAAGGAATGCTTCCCAAGTTTATGTGCAGTGTATGACAGTAAATCTGTGGCAGGAAGAAGTGAGTGATGATGATGAGAAAAAAGGTGAGGTAAAGTGGTTAAAAGATAAGATGAGGTCGGGTAGAACGCATGTACACCAATGTATGTGGAGTAAAGTGAGTGATTGTAACAGGAAAACGGAGTAAATTACGTACGTTCTACCAAAATAACGTCGTAACACGGATCTGGAGTGAGAAAGATTGAGAAAAGAGAGAGAGAAAAAAAATCAGTAACAACAGAAGCACTAAACGTCCACACACTAAGGTGCAATCAGCAGAAGGTGGTTGAGAAATAATGAAAACTCAAATTGTTCCCTTTATTAGGGCTAAGCCTATAGCTTAACCGTACATTTCCATCAGTGCAAAGTGGGCGGAAGAGTAAGAAAGTGTGTACGGCTGCTCAAGTGCTATTCCATTTGTACAGTGAATAAAGCCAGAAGAATTCCTCGTATTGTGTGGATGGATTCCGTATATAAAAATGTATCCCTCACGTTACTTCACTTCTTGAACGAAAATATATATATATATATTTCTTTATCCTTATTCAACTTTCATCATCACGCAGCGGTGCCCTTATAGTAATACTGAGCATGAATGTATGTACGCCAGAAAGAAAGCTCTTCGTGAGATATCAGAGCAGCAAAAGAAAACGAGTGTGAGTGAGAGCAAAGAGAACATACACACGTTTATAAATATTCGAGTGTAGCATTTCACTGGTCCAACCTGAAAGCGGTGAGCATGTACGTACATAATATGTAATGTGTGTACACACGTTACCTATGTTCATAAACAGCTGAAAGGAAGATAAAATGTAAGGTTCTCTATATAGTGCATATAAATATCTCTATACCTTTTCCCACTACGTTGTGAGAAGGGATAAGGTTTTTAGGTAATTGATTTGGTGTCGGTTCGTTAGCTCTCTTTTGGCCCAATTACCCTCGTTTGCACCCTTCGCCTTCTTTCACTCTCAGTTTATGGAACAAGTAGCTTGTAGTGGCATTGTAAATGGTGTAATATGTGGCTGACTCGTTGGAGCACGATATACACACTACATGTGTAAGCGAAAGAGTGATAGCGGTAGTGGTTCGATTCGTGGAGTTGTCCATACTGACTGAAAGCGTTTTATAAAATATATCAATCGTGCGACTGTGATGCAGATTCGCTCTCTGCAGCTTCTCTCTTTGCTTGGAAGAAGGTGTAGTAGATATACCTTTTGTATAGCATTTCAACTCAACATTCAAGTATATTGCTTCACATTATTAGTGTGTAAGTAGAGAAACGCTGTGCTAATAGTTATCTACAGCGAGCAAATACACTTGTTAGTGGATTGAAATTGAATGCTCACTCACTTTCCATCAACTGTGGTCTTTATTATTTCATTCCAGGAGTCTACTTTGTTACCCCGCATCGGGATCATTTGTGAAAAGAAGGAAAGAAACTCGGTTTCTTTTTTCCAAAAGTTTTATCGAATTGAAACTGAGAATCATTCCATTTAAAAAAAACCCTTACTTCCGACTTGTGTGAAAATGGTATAAAAACCTGGTAAAATTCAATTTTGCATACATCACAATTTTGGTACTTGACAAACATTTTCAGGGTATGGAGTTTTGAATAGCGCTTCAATATTTCTCAATGCACAAATTACTTAATTGTAAACGCATTTATAAGTTCTACAAAGCGGAAGAACATTTTAACTTGAGATGAAATGCTTACAGACAATTTTTGCTTTTGATTCAAATGTCTGCCTTCCCCACACTAAAATATACAGCTTGTTTAAATTCCTTGAGGCAATTAGAATTTTTCTCAGTGTAGTACAGAAAGCCAAAAGTTAATTATCCCAATTAGAGAAAATCCTTGTTACGGAATTCCAGAAACTCTTCATCTCTCTTAATGATGGTCCTTTACAGTCCAAAGTACCTTAAACAAGATGGATATAGATCTAGATTACACATCACATCATGCATGGCTCATGCATACACAACGGAGATCTAATTACTACTGCTTACACAAACCAACTTGATGTCACAAAGACGAGGTAGATAATATGCAAATAGTTGTTTTATCCTCCCAAGAGCTGAGGCTGATATATGCATGTGTCGCCGCTGTGAAAGTAGACAAAGACAAAAAAAGCGATGTTGTGACGCGACATCCCTTTGCTTCGGATATAAAAACGGGATTTCAAAGCACATGCGACATATACATACTGGAGGAGCAGCAGATGTTAAGTAAACCGTCTATGAAGTGCTATGTAGTACATAATCTTGCCCTTGGCTTTTTATCTCCTCATCCTCATAACTCGAGTCATCTTCTTCTTTTTCCTACCTATATATACATACTTCAACGCGAACGTCACATTCACATCACTCATTATCATTATGATAGTCCTTCTCATCATTACCATCCACTTGTCCAAAGTAATCCAAAATTAAACAAAAAATTTGCTAATTTTTATGCATACTTTTTCCTTTTATTATTTGTATACGAATAATTACGAGGCTAGAGAGGAATGGGATTATGCTTGTTACTAATTTGAAATCTAATCACCTCTAGCGTAACAAGCATGCAAAAACTGCTTTTCAAATTTTCTCTGTTGTGTGAAGCTCAAGCGTATATTCTTCTATTAATCAAAAATTTGTAATCTCTATATAAAGCTGGTACACTGTACATATTATACAGGAGACGCAATATGTTGATAATGACATCGCTTTGTAGTCGCGGCACCGGGCATCATTACTGTATATAGGACGGAAGAACTCATTTTGAAGTTTTAATTTCTAAGTGTACACATGTAAGGAACTGCTCCGCAGTTAGATCATGGGAATGAAAGTATGGATGTATAACCATCTCATCATTTTGTATCGCCATATTTTCCAGAGAAGTTGATGAAATGATGATGAAGATGAATGGATATGTATGTCATTAGCAAAAGGGACAAACTGAGTGAGTGAGTGAGCTAGAGACTCATCATTATAATTAGTGCAAACTATGTGTCTCCTATCCCTTTGCATAAACTTGGTTACATTAAAAGTTAGACATGTATATAATATACTGGATTGATGTACATGCACCAGCTTTGCCTCCAACTTTAGACATTTTAATCTACACTAACTTTATTAAGGGTTGTGTGCTCATTGTTACCTGATTACCGAAGGAATGATATAACATAACTCGATGCACGATGTGGTGTTTTCTGAGTCAAGTGGAGTAGAGTAGCTAACCAAGGCACGCTAAAGTTTGTACACATATTGTTTATTGTTTATAATCAAGATCAGAACACGACTAAAGCTATAATGTGTCTAGGTAGTAGAACTGGAATCGCAATATAATACATATTTGTCGTTTTTACAACAACTCTAGTGCTCCCCTAGCGTCACCATCAAAACCATCAACATAAGAGAGAAGTTGTGTGTGTATAGCATTATGCATGGTCTGCATTTATGTATTGTGTGAGCTTTTTAAAGGGGAGAGAAGAGAGCTACTAATGGTCTGCAAGTTGCATTGCCTGCTGCTGCCGCTATAAAAGCGATATAACTAATGCATGTATCATTAGGTACATACCTAATATCCCTATTTAGTTTTGTGTGAGTGAGCTTGTGAGCTAACAATGAGTATTTGGAAGTGATTTCAGAGAGCAGTTCATTAAAATAAATTAAATTAAACCGAGAGCATTTGCTCGTAGTGATAGTGCGATACTGTGGTATACAGAATGGAGTAAGCGGGGAAACGAAGAGAGACTTTGCTTGCTTGCTTGTTACTAATGAAGTCTCAGCTGTACCACTCTTAAATGATTACATGCCGACAACAACGCAGCACATGGGGCTAATTGCGGAATTTCTGTAGTTAGTCCCCTCCTATGTGTTCAACTTGGGATTGGTCTCGCTTATATATAGCGTGCTTTACTAAGTTCTTTAACACGAGAAACACGACATGTTTTTGTCCAGAAGTGCCGAAACTATAAGAATTTACTATATAATGTTCTAAGCATTATTCAAAAGACATTGAACGTTTTTTGGTAACGGCTTCTTTCTTTCCATTGTTATTTCGCAGCAGCATAAAGCATATAAGATTGGTTTGCCCAAAGTTCATATCTATTTTCATTCATGCTGGCATAAGCAGAGTAGGATATGGAGGCTATTATAACGATTTTGACTTACAAACCTAGGATCCTTGACAAAAAGTTATAACTAAAAAGCATGTATGATTTACAAATGACTAATGAAATTAATTTGTTTGTTGTTTTCAGGTAAATTAAATCTGCTGGTCCCCAATCGATTACGATTGTCTATTGCCTCCTTAAATTGATTCCCAATATCGGTTAACATGATGCCGTCTACATTGAAGGTTTGAGCTACTTATGTAACTTTTATGGCTGTCCTTTAGTCTTATAATCTCTCGTCTCGTCTTTCTTCTTTGTCTATCATATTCTTCCAGTTTCAAAATAGAGTTTAAAATTACTGGCAATTTAGTTTAAGGCATGGTCACACATTGTATTAAATCTACTCGAGTGCATTGATTGAGCGTTCTGCCGCTCTCTGGTAAATCCTTAAACGAATAAGGAGCAACCCAACTTTCATTAGAAAACTCGATATTTTCAATGACTTGAGCAATTATCGCATATCACATTGAACCACTTCTAGACGATTATTTTACACCCCATTATTATTGACAGTATAACCATCACAAGATGTGAAAAGGTTTAACATGTTTCTTATAAAGTGAATAATGTTCAGGAAAAATTTGTAAGATGATATTTTTGACAAATCCGTCCCAGCTAAGCACTTTTTGTTAAACGCTCCCATATTTTGTTTAGAAAAACTTGAGAAGGCAACCTAGAATATAGCGCATTTAATACATTCACCAGTTGTGTACTTGCTCTCAAAGTGTAAGAGTGTTTACATAAAATTTCAACCTTAGACCTCGACTTCATCAACGTCTTTATACACAAGATCCAGCTGCTTGCAGCTGCCGTGTTACCATGAGTCAGGTTTGACGTCTTTCGTGCTCTGCAAGTGCAACATCCGCCTTCATTTTTATTGGGAACGGCTTAATTTTACATGCTGTCAATGAAGTACGCGTCGAGTTTATTCTCTTTTTTGTGAGTGAACCAAAAAACGCAAGCCTTTGACATTGATCTCTAAATCATATATGTGATTCAGCACGTATAACACAATCCACTCGAAAACTGAATATTATGAAAATGCGTCGAGACATTTCCCAACTGTTTCATGTAGACTGCTGCCAAACACTTTTTACATCAACAAAGATTAGAACGCATTATAACTCTATGAAAGCCTTAATGTCTCATAAAATTTACGTGATCTTTTTTAACCAGAAAGACCATGTTTATTGTTTGTAACATTTTTACGAATTTAGTACTTGACACGCTAGTGTTTATAGCATAAACTGTTTATTTCATTTCATGTCTGGTTTTCTGTGAGATCAAAAACACTAATGTGATGTCAATTTAGCGAAAGAAAAAAACAGTCTTAAAATTGACGACTTCCAGTCGCCGGATATTTTCCAGTCCGTAGAGTTTAACAGCTAATGATATGGCTCTCCCTCCCTTCTTATGTACCTGAAGAGTAATTAAAAGGAGCATTAATTCATATTTTTCCCTTTCTTCCTCACGCGTTTCTTCCAAAAGCAATAGTATTTATGTAATGACATTTACCAATTGCTAATCCCTTTTTCGTATTCAACACTGCGTCCAACCCTTCCTTTGTTCATCCGTCTCTTCCGTTGAAATGAAAGACATTAATATGACTTTGCAGTGTTGGTTCTGGTTACGTAATTCTTCATTCTTTTCAGACGAATATGATAAGAGTTCTTTGTGACTAGATTTTTTAAGAAGGATGGACAGTAAAGAGTAAATATGGAGTCATTAAAATGGGTTTCAAAAGAAAAGGCGAGCTATTGTAGACCAAGGGTGGATTATACTTTTCCTACAGCCGTGTAATTGGTTTTGTTTTTAATAGCTGGTGTAAAGCTGCAATTATAAACATTTTTAAAGAGAATTTTTTCCATTTTCACATTACATATTTTGCTGATGCCCACTAAAATAATGAAAATCAGCTTTCCTGTGAAGTCTTTTTTAAAAAAGGTTTTCTTATAACATAACATGCATTGGTTCAGAAGCAAAAAATAGTAAATATGTTTCTGTATTTATTTTGAAAACTCCAGCTTTCTTCTGGTTATCCCTTTTTTGACACTCAGCAGTGGAGACGGAGATTTCATTTTATTGTAAAGAAATTATTTTCTGAAGAAAAATGATATAAAAGTTTTACAAAACATAATGGTCTATTATTTTATTAGCAAAAGAAGATCTTTTGAATTTAAGAAGCATAAAGATTATTTTCCGTAGCTAAGTACAGGGTATTTTTATCACATGCGTGCACGTTCATTACTTTTATGCCACGTTTTGCTATTAGAAGAGATCCATCCCAAAGTTTTCCCCTGTAATCTGTAAACTCGCAGCAGTGCTTGGGATAACTATCATACTATATCTACGCTTTTGGTTCACGGTGAATTTTTCATCCCCCGGTTGTTCGGCGCCAGCCAGTTCTGCTACAATGATAATAATCCTTGCACTGTGTGGCAGCTCCTCTTACTTCGGACGGAACGGAACGAAAAAAAGGCTTAAAAGTAGGGAATAAGCGTACCTTTGTATTTACACTCAAGCAATTCTGAGTAAAATAGAACCTAAGCTTGAAAATGAATTCATTTTTACATTTTACACGAGCTGAGCTCGGCTTTGTTTGGAACGGTTACAGGAAAACGAATGTTTTTTCTATCATTGTGCTCACTCCTTATTTCTGTCTTTAAAGCATCATAATAATAATAAGAGTTCTTAAGATGCCGACAAACTGCCATTAGCCAGCACATATAATGATAATGATATGCAATAAACAATCATCTCAATGAGATTTCACGGATCGGTGTTTATAGAAATTTCTCAAAAATACATTATATGTATATCTACCCACAACATTGCAATAAGCATTACTTACGAACAAGCTATATTATGGCGCTACGCTACCCCTCCTATTATTACAATAGGCATATTAGAAGAAAACAAAAGGGAAATATGACGTGTGGCGATTCAGTATTAGCGTCAATATAATGTGGAGGTTGTAAATAGAATAAAAAATTAAACTCATGATAACATGGCTACTTCATTTCTGTTGCCTACACGTAGGTCAACTTTGAAACAACAGCTCGAGCTAGTCAGTATTCATCGTTCTCATCCTCTCATCATTGTTGATGTGATGTGACTCTGACAGCTGAAGTTAGTCATAAAACTCGAAACAAATATTTTTCATTTGATTCCTGTCACTGATAATGTAGATACGCATTTGAGCAAATAACACCAGCAAACTCAGAAGTTGCGAGGAAAAAGGGATAAGGAAACGGGTAAACTTTGAAAACTTGTGCTGGCATTTGCAATCTCATTCTCGTGTTCACTGGGAGGCAATAAGCAGACGCTCTAGATGAGGAAATTTAATTGCAACAAGCTATCTTTGCAAATAAACGTTTTGTTATTTTGAGCAAGTTGTGTTCATAACCTGTGGGGCAAATAGGAAATTAAAGAATCAACGATCTCGTTTTGATAGAATGACGGCCATCTACACTCCTATATAAATGGCCTGTTCCCATGTGTTGGTTTCTGTGGCTTGAAACATAAATACCTACATCGTTGTAGAATTCTATCATTTTTTGTACAATGTTATGCTTGGTTGAATCAAATTATTTGCGCCAAGCGATATTCACAACATTACTGCAGTTTTTAAACGAGTTATGCTCATTTAGGATGTTGGCCCCATGGACCTAGGTTTTACTCCAGTTTGAAATTACATCAAAACCACTTAATAATTGGGATATATTCTTACTCTTATCTGGTTAATGAAATCATTGCATCTTCACTTGAGCTATCAGTCTTGTCATTCGCTAATTTATTTACAACGAAAGCCAGACAATGAGAGTGAGCAGCAGTTTTCCTATTTTAAACACTACTGCACTTCATTTCAGTCGTTAACTATGTTGGTATCGCCCTGTGAGGCAGCAGCATCCGGTGTGACCTGTTCATAACTTCTTAACGACCACTACTACTACACCTCAGCTTTCCTAACAGCACAACTCATCACAGCAATATCCTTGGAAAAAATATGTCAGCAAAAGACAAGTTTGCTCACTCGGGAGGTAGTTGCAACTTTTTGTTTTCCTTTTGTTATTAGTGCCTATGTGTTTTTTTCACTATTCGTTCGTTTTCTACCTTTTGAAATTGAACTTGACATGGAATGTTGATTAACAATGGGAGATCTTCCATTTTTCATACGCTAACCGACCAACCAACCAACAAACTATGAGCTCATTACAATTTTTTACTCATTTATTTATATATTTGGTCACTTAATCAACCTCATTTCCTGGTGCGTAATATGTTGCTCCTTATGATGGCATTTATAGGGAATTATATATACATTATGACCGTATTGTGTTACACGCTGTCATTTTGCTAACTGATCACATATGTCTTCAGCATAAGTTGACACCTTCAAGCGAACCAGCTAAATGTAGCTGCTGCTGTAACACTTACGAGTTTGAAACAATAATAGAAAACGTGTTATGAGCAAAACTACGAATATAACTAGATCTACATAATACACAAGTTTCAAGTTGAAAACTACTTTTAGCTGCTGCTACTAGTACACAATCAAAATAGAGTATCAAAAAAAGAGGTTTGGTATCCGTCTTTTCGAAATATCATTTTACATTTACCCAAGACAAATAATGTGTTTGTTAGTTCTGTTGAGGAAAACAGGAAGAAGATGAGTACATTATGTATACCAACTTTACAAAAGTTCAGTATTAATGCGTTTCAAATCAGGAATTTTGTTCATTTCCTCTTATTAATTTTTAACAGTACTTAGTTGCACATTGGATTTAGCTTTCTTTTTCCGCATATATTTTTTCGATACAGACAAGCGCATATGATACGGAGCCAGCATCAAGCAGAGAGATCCGTTTTAATTTTTAATGAGGTTTCATATAAAATATACAAAAGTAAATTATTGCAGCAAGAGTATATTGTGCACATAATTTACAATTTTTGTTCAACTGTGGATAATTAGGGAACGAGGAGTATAGTAAGTAGTATGTTCTTATATGTATGTGTATGATACACACATTTTAAGGTGCGAAAAATTACGTTTTCTTTATTGCTTTGCTGCTCGAGCCTCTTACTCATTTGTAAAAAGGTGACTAGTAACTGAATGAGCACGGAGAAAAGCTTGATTGTGATTGATTACTGTAAAACATTTATTATTATATTTTTCCCAAGGTTGTTAATCATTTTTTGCAAAAAGGAGTAAATGAGCACAAAAATGAAGAAGTTAAGGAGCGGGAGACAATGCTTATTAAATTGCGGACAAATGTCCTGAGAAGGAGATCCTTCATCATCGTCATCATCACCAGCACCACCGGTCTCTGCTGTAGCAGCAAGCAGCTTCATCAAGCTCCGTTATTCATGTTTAATGAAGCAGCTCGAGCTGTATTTTTTTTGTCTTGGGGTACATGCTTACATCATGATAGACTCATGTGTGGGTAACCATATACCACATTTTTTTGAAAGTGTTGGATACTAAAATATTATGTGAAGAGCGTCTGCGAGAGCAGGTGTGTTTCCACAAAAGCTTCAAAAATTATTTTTACTACAAATTCGGCTTCGACTTCAACTGTGCGTTTGTGCCGTGCCAATGATGATGTTGCTTTGGAATGAGTCCCAAAAGGGAGCCAAGCCAAGACCAATTCATTCATTCATTACATATCCTGCTGCTGCTGCTCTATTGCTGACGGAGACGATGATGCTGGTGATGAGAATGACGGGCCATGATTCCATTTGAAAACACTAAATTGCATCGCAATCAACAACAAAAAAGAGAGGAAGAAAGGGCAGAGGCCCTTGTGACTTTAGCCGACACATTATTAACTAACTACCATATTGCTCACTCACTTCTTGATGATGGGATGTGTACAAAATGCAGCTTCATGACAACATGACTTACATGACGACTCGATAGGACCGCTACGTATTGTACGGCTACAGAAACAGCCAATGTAACAAACAGGTAAAACATACCGAAGTGATTTTGCATGCATGATTTGCTTTCTGCTCCTACGATCTGATGATGATGGTGATTCTTACTAGACACCCTTGTGATTCTTCGAGTTTCTCCACTACAAACCCTTCCTTCTCGTCAACTTTTTTCCTTGCTATTCTCCTAGCTTCCGTAAAAAACTCTCTTTTCCGTTATGCACGTATGCTCTCTAATGACTTTCATTATGGGCTGATTGAATGGGTGTATTATGTATTTGTAAATGTACTCGCATGAGTAGTGCTCTAAGTATATACAATACACGTCGTTTGTACATATATAATACTCCTACAATTTTGTAGTACTTGTGGAATTGCTTATTTCCAGCGTACGTTACATTCACTCAACGTATTACTATGTAGCGTAAGCTACATTTTCCTGATTTCCCTCTTTTCACTCATTTCATTCACTCCTAATGATTTGGGTGGTTGTGTTTGATTGCGGATTCGAGTCCTAAGTATAGACTTGGGGGTATCCGACTATATGCCGAATTCTCTATCATACTTACATACATACACGTGTTGGGGTACATGTTACATGCAGCTCTTCACAAGTTCTTGCATTCCTTCACTGTCAAATTTAAGAGTATGCGAGTACCCCTTCCGAATCGAAATGATGATGTAGATCCCAAAGTTGCTTGTATTGTGCCGTAATCATCTTTCAATTTATGGAGCAACAAGGACAGTCCTTTTTGCGTTGGTGTACGTACTCCTTCCATTGGAAACCGTGTGATACATCAGAATCTAGTGTGAAAAGATTGGAACACTTTCTTTTACTATAAACAGAGACGCGACAACCTTCAAAAGTTTTATTTGTCGTTGTGCGTGGGTGAAAGCAAATGTAGTCATGTTGCATTCAATCAAAGACGTAACAATTTTTTCAAGCAAGTTGGAATGCAGTTCTGTCACCCATGAACTTATACTTACCTTTCTCATGAAAGTTACGCGTGTGAGTTCATAATCAGTAAATCAGGGTTTGTCCCTCTACTTCAGAAAGCCACATGAAAGATTGTTGAGCCCAATATCCTATCCTGGAAAACCGGATATATATCGATGATGTATCATCATTTCTTCAAGAAATTCATGAACAACATTCTGTGTCTCATTCGCAGTTTTACCTTTTTATACCGCGTAATGGAGGAAACCTGTGACATGAAAAATGGAGAATTCAGCCAACCAGCCTACTCTGTCATCAGGGCCGGTATTTCCTGATTCCTTTTTCCTCAAATGTTGATGATTGAATATCTGGAAAATATACAATCCCAACATTACATTATGTATGTTTGGAAAATGGGATATGCTATCTTGCTCAATGAAGGCCATTGCATATTGCATTGTAGAAAGTAATATTATACATATTTGCTGGCTCTCTGTGCGGATACTGATGCCAGAGAGAGTTGAAGCTGAAGATAGCAATCAGTATTAAGGTTCGTTTTCTCAGCAATTCTCCCTTGTATGCGTATAAAAAAGAGACGCAATTTTCACCCCGTTTCAGACTTCATTTGCCTCTTATTGTGTATAGATTGGGACCTCTCTCAGAACTCTTCAAGTCAAGTCAAGGCTTGACAAGAAATGTAATACTCTGGCTCCTCGACGACCTGCCTTGGCATGAAGCATAAGCAATAAGGCTCCATAATATATGTACGGAGTAAGCAGAAGCATGTCCACAATGAAAAGCTGATGAAGCCCAGCTGCTTCACTGACTTGTTGTCACATGCTCCCAGCTACCATTTACAGTAACTTGACTGATGATGATCAACTTAAATAATGCAATCCATAGTCCCTCCACAATATTTGTCCCGTAATGCATGTATTGTTAGAGTTGATTGTGCACATGAATATTTTTGAATCCGTATTATGATAATGCCCCAACGTTTTTGACAGACTTATAAAGTTGTCTACAATCTGCAAGTATAACATGTACATGCTCATGCTCAATCTATCTGCTTATATGTAAAATTCAAGCATAAACATTAGTGTTTTAATGAAATTAGGAAAAAGAAAAATACTAGTTCTTCTCAGGAGGAGAACTGTATTTTGAATGATGTCAATTCCCAGTCAGAAGATGGGACGGGACAAAGATACATTTTTATAACTGAATGTTATATGAAATAGTAGAGAAAAAGGCAGTAATTGCATCATATAGTAGCTGTGAAAATCAACCAAAATAAAATAACGTTTCTTTTCTTCAAACTCTCAAAGTTCCAATTTATGTTTACTTGCTGGAATTTAATTCACAATCACAATCAAGTCACACTCTTTTTTGCTTCATTGGCGTAGCCTTTTTCTTCCTTTAAATGTCTCATTTGAGGTCTGTTGTTGTACAACTTATGCTGTGTGAGCGGTCCGTGGTTACTTTAGGGTTTTGAATGCTTCCTAATATTTCCCAGTCTCCTTTCCAGATATTCTCCCTAAAGGTATAGTGAATGTATAGGTATGTGAATATAACACCATCAACGCACCCTTTCACAAAATAGTGAATGAATGAGCTGAACTGAATGGACAAAATGAACGAAATGAAATGCATTCAGTCAATTCATTTATATAAAGAATTCCAATCGGTTGGGTCAAACATGCATAAAGCAATACGCTTCACGTTGAGCGGATATGCTGAATACCCTTTCATTCTCGCAAAAGAACGAAATGATAACTTTATCCATCATATAATCTTGCTAACAAAAGAGTATGAAAGCAAAGACTTGAAGGTTTTCAAGTATATGTATGTATAAAGCATGTACTACTTGAGCTACACGTGCACGCATATACCTTCTAGAATTTTCAAAACTTTAAACTGAATTTCATATTTTCCCATTCTCGTTCTAACGCTAAATTGTTTTCAGTCATTAAAACGTTTTTAAATTAAGACGATTTGTTTAGCTTACCGCAAGTGTGATTACACATTTCCAAAAGGAAACTTGGAGAATGGCTATAGGATGTACGAAATGTGAAGAACATAATACCAAATTTGCATATGCATTCGTTCAAATCAGCAACAGAGATTTAACCGCCCACCCATGTTGGTTCATTAAAAGTAATCAGATCAAAATAAAGGTTGTCATTCTCCAATGGTCTCACAATGATCACGAAGCAATAGAAATCCTATTTACATAAATTACGCTTCAAATATTGTCTATCTAAGCCATTGTAAAAGCAAATTATAAAGAAGAATTAATGATCAACAGAGCTAAAATTTCAATTCTCTGCAGCAGCTTGGCTGATGTAGATTTATTGCTGATGCAGGCCCTAAAGGCAGGCAAATTTAACTAATCTCATGTGATCAATACGATCATCTAATATATGTGCGTGTGTGTTCCAACAGAAGGAAAACACAATTTGAGCTGCCGATAATCAAGCAGCAAAGAGATCCAGATAGATACCGCCGACTGATAATTTAGAGTATGCAATAAATCTTTGAATTGCTCTATGATTACTTTTATGATAGTTGATTTTGTAGCCATTTGTTTGTTGAACCAGTTTCTAAATAGCAAACTCTTTCCAGGTATTCACTAATCATTAAAGGTTATTTTACTAGTTGAAAAATATTGTGGCACAAAATTGATTTGTTTTTCTTATGAGTGTCGCACAAGAAATTCGACAAAAATAGGTTTGCGTTGATTTAAAAAAATTCAATGATAGCATTTGTATTGCTGTTGCAACAGGAAGAACTTTATCAAATCAAACTTTTGTTTAAGAAGTCCCATTTGTATAAAAAAATTACTTGCTGATTGGTAATTTCTATTTAGTTCCACATATTATAGGCATAAAAATAAAAGTCAGCACCATAAAATTCAGGTACATGTAGTCAAATCAGTTTCTTCTTATTAATTCACAAATGTCTCACGCTGATTTGGCTAAATCATGTCCTTGAACAAACATTTTAACACAACAACATGTGTGGACAGAGTTCACGAAATCTGTAGAGTATTTTTACAACATTATATTCAAACTGAAAGGCATACGCTCCTCATCAAAATCTCCTCATTTAGCATCCGTCTGCGTTGCCTGCATTCTTATATTTATTTTCAATTTGAGATGCTTACCTGTTCATTACCTCATCTCATCTCCTTCATCATCGAATCTCGTCAATCTCCGCCTTTAGCTTGTCATAGGAAAAATAGGGAGTATATTTATATATATATATTTAGGTAGAGCATCCTGATTATAAGCAACTGTTTATAGTTAATACCAATCGTAACTCAGAACCTAAACGAAAAATTACGTCTTATTAATTCTGATTGCCAACTCCGTAATCACACTTCAGCTCCAACTTTCTGCTCTAATGATCTATAAACGAAGCACAAACATTTATATAGCATGCACATATTATAAGCTGGGCTGCTAGTGAAAAAGCTATATGACTCGGCCAAATATATATTTTACGTTATGCAGTTGATGCAAGAGTAAGTAATATGTTCAATGTCCACACGCGACTAAAATGGTGACTTACTATTTAAATTGCATTGCTGACTCCACTACATATACACAACAATCCTGAAGCGTGCAATATCTTTTCAATAATTTCATTACGTTGATGAGATGACCATCATCTGTCAAACGTATCTAATTCCGTCAAACTGATTAAAATTGCCTGATACAATCTCCTCTAATTCACAATCTACTCGGTTCGAACAGCTCGTTGCATTGAGTTCTTAACGAGCTGGTCCCTTTTTTATTCCTCGATAAAAAAAAGACTATATAGCGTAATCAACAATCAACGAAGAGGGAAAGATTTATACGTGCAGAAAAATGGCTTAATTGAGTTTATTGTGTTGATGCAAAAAAGTCGTCACAAAAACTTGAGTAGCACCAACGCACTGCTCTTTTATAATAAAAGGCAGTGGCCATTTAAGATCCTGCACATCATTATTATTCAACTTCATTTGTAACGTTGGAGGGGAGCTTTTTTAATCTGGAAGAAGCGTCCACATACAATTTTAACGACTATCACTTTTACATAATCCATGATGTCGTGTAGTGATGAGTAAAACATTGGTTTTCCTCTTGTAACAAGTAAATTGAAGCAATGCCTGACTCGAAGCCAAATGTGGTTTTCCACATGCCATTAATATTGCTGTCACAAAACACAATGTTTGTTACGTTGCAATCTCTTTAATATTTGATGGCCTATCGTTTGCTCGAGTGATTTTACCGGCACGTACCAATAGGTTGCTGCTAAAATGTAGCTGATTGTTAGTTGATTAATATAAGTCCAAAAATGTTTTTTTCTTCCAGGACTAAATTTCGAGCATCAAATGAAATTGTAAGGATAATTAAAGACGGGGTGCTGATAAACGCACTAGAATCTTCTTCGACGATGGTCAACCCGACAAGCGCATGTTAGTGACAGTGACAAAGAGTATTGAAGAGCTATCACTAACATCCGCACTAATGAAATATATAAGGCCAGCAAAAAAAGTAAAGTGAAGACAAATGGACGCAGTTTGATTTGTATTCATTATAGGACCATTTGTATTCATTTGTCAATAGAGATTTCAATTAGATTCATTTCATTCACTTCTTCGTTTTCATTCGATTCATGCATGTTGTCGTTAGCACATTACTGACGATTGTTCTGCCTGATTGAGGCATCATTGTCAGTGCAGCACGCTTTACTCTGTATCAATCAGTTTTATGTACATCACGATAAAAGCGAGTGCTAAAACTTGAGCTTGGAATCACACAGAAGAGAATGCTGCAGAGGGAGAAAATTGAGAAATGGATGAGGCAACAACACAAGTCATGGGCACATTTTCTTTGGTGCTAATTATTGATGAAGTTCTAGATTGGGGTTAGTTTAACTTAAACTCGCCTTCAGTTTATTTACGATTAATCTGACCTTTTATAGCAAACCGCAATAAAAAACCAATGTGCATCAAAAAGTGCTCGATAGCTTTCAGAAGAATGTCATCGTGACTGACAGTCGCGAAGCAAAAGTCAACAAAATTTCGTTGGTCTGACTGCCATATAAAATGGAAGTAAAAAAGTTATGTTACCTGGTTCCTCTCTCTCTCTCTTAATCATCCGGCTACTTGTTTCAGTACTCTAATTCTTTTTGAAGCTTGCTGCTACTCTCCGCTGTGTTACAAGGCCAAAAATTGTAGACGAACTGTCCAAGTCGTTACATACAGAATCGTGAGCTTATTAACGTTAAATAGGGTCGTCAGTATCATGTTTTTGCATGGAATGTAGTAATGTGAAAGTAAAATATACTTCAAGTCAGTTTTTGTTTGATGTTTTATTAAATTTCCTTTTCGCATTGGTTTGGGTTGAAAAGCACAAGCCGACAACTCATACACGAAGATAAAGTTCATTTTGAAATATTTTGGCAAAAAGAAGCAAGAAGTTGTCAACCTGAATAATGTATTGAGTTCCCGATTATTATGTAATATTTATTGATTGCTCTTTCATGTGATGGTATCGAATTTAGCGTGTCTTTAATCTACAAACCGTGTACTTTTAGTTCGTGGCTGTAGATTTGTTTGAACAATTCGTTAGGCGCAGTACAATCGTTGGGAAAGATAAATTTTACTTTCGTTTTAGTTCACTTGCTCTAGAAAAAAAATGAAGTCGGAGTTATCACGCGAACAGTAATTAAACCGCCTTCGATCTTACTACGGTATCATTTTAATTTGAAAAAGCTTTCCTTGTACCTACTACAACATTAAGTAGGTTGGTTTGAACAAAATTTTTTTTAACAAGAATGATCCTATGAAAATTTTAATTGCGGGGAAGCTCTAAGAAGATTATGAGGTTGTTGGTGTATCAAGACAGAAATTGTTATTGAGCTTTAGGAAACTAGTACGCAGCCAGGAAAAATCCTGTAAATTATGTGTGCTCGCTAAAAGGAGGTGTATATAGTAATTCACAGTAAATGTTCCAGCAGCTAGCTAGCCAATCCTCCGAAAAGAGTGTGTTGTATTGTTGTGAATTTGTGAAGGGGATGAAGCTCAGTGAAGCAAATAAAAATGTTCCCTATTGTAGATAGAAAAAAGTGTTATCTCATCACAGCTGTCGAATAGCTTGGAGCCGGGGTGGATTTGTTGCTGCATTATGACCTATTATTAAGTCCTAAAACACCTTAAGGTCAGTCTGTAACAATCTAAAATGCCTTCAACTTGAAATTTAACTAGCGATCCAAATATTTATGGGTTGAGGAATTATTATTATATTCGTACATACATCTCTCTACAACTCACTCGTACATTCATGGTCTTATGGTTGTTTACCGCAGTTATTACGATGTTCATTATTATCTGGCTAAGAACGAGTTGCACTTGTTATACTCAGCATCATTGATTTCATCTCTCGAAAGAAAGATTTTTTTTGTGTAAAAGAAAGCAATGGGACTTTGAGTAATGTTATGTTACATATAAGCATTACACTTTACGAAGGCATAAAATGAACGCTGTAATGATATCATAATGTGTTTTACGGCTTGGGTCATTTAAACTTAACTTGATATTCTTATGAGAACATGTCTGACCAACAAACCAAGCCAACTACTATTGATGCTCATCTTAGGTTTGAATATTATAAGACTTAAACATATTGTTACAGGCGTATCTCAGCTCTCCACATTATTGTGGCGTCAAAACCAATGAAGTAGATGGGCTAAATTATAGGCATTAGAGTCAACGTTACCCCTTTTCTCAATTTTGTATCGTTATAAAGCAGATTGGCCTGGGAGAATTTTAGGTAGAACCACGCGGCCATCATCTTGATGGAAAACAAGGGAATATGATCGTCTTCATCATCCTAATCACAAACAATCATCTTATTACCGTTATCATCGCTGTAGAACCTGAGAGAGGCATCTCTAGCAACTGATAATCGATGCAACTTGCATACCACGTTATATGCATACTCACTCCACAATTTCGATTTCAGCTCTTAAGCAGCAGTAAATACCTTAGTATAATTTAAATTATCTGGCATGCAGATATTCTTTTTTGTCATTGGAATGTCAAGAAAGGATTTATCTCTATCGCCATCCGAATAATGAGGACCAACAAATTCTCCAAGACTCATTTTGAGCAGTAACAAAAAGGAGTAGTATAGTTGTCACTGCTTTGACATTATCAATGCGGTTATCAGCATGATATGAGCCGCAAAGATATTCTGTGGTTTGTCATGATTCCTACTTTACCAAAAGAACTTCTTCATTAATGCTCACATCTTTGCCAATTTCTTTCAGAGAACCTTACCGCAAATATTCCGCCGTTGTATAGCAATTAACTCCAGACATTGATTTGAACTGGGTGCACGATATCGTTTCATCACTTATACTGTACGTATGTTTCACTCAAATTCGAAATGAATGGGTCATCATTACCGCCTTCTTCTAAACTAACAAAATATTTTCATTGCAGAATAGTATGTGACTAGAATATTTGAAGAAGTCAATGATTTTAATTTTGAGTACTACTAATGCCCATCTCAACGGCTTGAATACCAAGAATAAAATTTCATGAATCAATAGAAACAAGAAAGGTTTACATTTTATGCGCATATTGCCCATCCCATCCCATTTTACTGTCGTAACTCATACTATCAACTCCAAAAAATCTTGGTTTTCCTCACGAGTAAAAACTTTCTTTGCATACAACCCGAGAAGAAAAGGTTAGATACACCGCTGTAAACCAAAGTGATGATGATAATTTGTGGGGATAATTACAGACTTGGTAATTTTTTATCGACCTCATGGCTCGTTTTACTCGTTTCCCTTCCAAATACTCATAATCTTAATCATAATAATCATCGTGGCGGTAAGGACCTTTAGAATACTGAGCCGTTTTATGTTAGGTGGACAGTGTATGACCACTTCAAGTTTATACGTTCTGTTCTGTTGGGCAGGGAGTATTGTACACTGATTTACCCCGAAAACAAAAAAGAGATACGAATGAGGAGGAGATACATACACATAAATTGTTCTGGTTATGCATATTTTATACTCATGCTTTATGGCATGGAAGGATGGACAACAAACCTTACATTATGAAGACAACCGCAGTGTCGGCATTACTTGAAAAAAAACTTGGAAAGAACTCAAACTCTATTTACCTATTATCATCGTCGTACTAAATGTCTGTTTTGAACTGCGTGCATCATTCGGATAACCACACGTAATAATAGTAATATGCAGCTTTGAATTGTTTCGTATGCTCGGTTTGAGAGAATAAAAAAAACTTTCATCGTAGTAATAATAATATATACATAATGTATCTTTAGTAAGCCACGGCCCTTTTTAGCCAATGTGGAGCCCGGTGAAAAACAAGAGAAAAGTGAGACATGCTGTTGAGGTCGTGGTTTGTCTAACGTGAGCGTAAGGATAAGCTTAAATGTGTTTGTGGCTTGTCTTCTCTCTTGAAAGACGGCTTTTCGATCATGCATAGTGTAAAAAGCTGTATATTTTTCTTGTTAGCAATACATTCTACTAAAAGGATACTTACCTCCATACGTATTACCTGAGTGTGTATACAAGCCTTTATTGCCGTAAAATGCTTCATTGCTGGATAAACTAGCATTGAAATGAAACTATCAAAAATGTTGGGAAGAACCGGTCTTTTCCCCCATAATAATCGTAAAAAATATCCAAACCCCTAATTACTGTTTTCTGAAATGCACAAAATCATACAACTTTCAATATCTGTTCAGTGCAGACAGTGGTGAAGGTTTAGGTGTTGCTGCTGGTCAAATCATGTTATACGTTATCTCAATGTGCCTCATAATATATTGTGTTGAAAACACTTTTCCGTGGGTTTCATCTTCATGAAAATGGAGAATTAAGTGAAAAATCGCTAGAATATCGTTTTAAAAAAGAAGTTAATGATAATTATAGCAGATTATGTTTTCACTGGAAAAGCGCATAATATATTTTTGTCATTAATCATGCTGATTGCTGCATAAAATATGACGTAGTTTCATTGACCATCATAATTGATTTTGATATACAAAGCTTGTAGTAAACGCCAAGCAGCATGGATATAATCAAGTTATACAAAAGCATTTAATGAATTCTGTACATTCTCTAATAGGAGTAGAAACATCCGCGACAGTCCCACTAAATGGCTTGTATATGTGTATGGATGCCTTTCTTGGTGAAAATCTCGGTATGTAGTAGTATTATCACAGCTCTCATGAAAAATGAGTTTTCCACTGCGTAAATGCGTTTCGTGGCTATATGGTGTACACAATGAATACTAAGCTCATTTATACATGGCAGCTCGCAGATCTTTTCAATTTATTTTCTCGACGGTTTAATAGCTAATGAATTCATTAGTGAACAACAATCCCTGGCAGAACGAGATAAATGGTGACGCTCAATTATTTCATTTGCTTATATATCATATAGCCTGCCACACAGTCTCCTTCCCATATACTCCCTCTACTCTCATCTAAAAGCTAATATAATATGCATATATGACATACAATAATAAGCGCTGCACAAAAGGGCTTCATCATCATCATCAGCAGGAGCAGAGGCAGCTCTTTCTTTTTACATGCTTTATCGTCTTTGTCGTCGTCGTCACAGTGGCAGTCGGTTTCAATTCAATTTCTATGTAATGCACACACACACACATTCACAAGCAAAACTACAAGTATCTAACATCATAGAGTAGACGGTGTGCGCTCCGAGAATAATAATAATCTATAGTTATGCACTAAAAGCAATGAGGAAAGCGACAGTGTTATATAATGCGCTCATTACGTATCAGTAACATCTTGTGGGCCGTGTTAAAAGAAAGAGAGAGTGTGTTCGTTCTCTTGTCTCCGTATATAACTCTGATAATATTGCAAAGAACAGGCTCCACCTGAGGGACTCCAGCAGTAGCAGCAAGCATGATGCAGACACGGCAACTGCTACTTTTCCTAGTCGACTTTAGTCCAAACACTACTACGAATTAATTTGAATCTAAGAGATGTGCCATATGCATGTCCCAGACTGATCCTTTGTTTCCAGGCTAATAAGGTTTAATTAAAACCTGAATGAGAGATTTGATGAAATTTTAGCAGGGACTTGAGTCAGCCTTGAGCCATGCGGAACCACCACCACACTTCTATTCATGTGGATATAAACCATTACACGTTCGTCCACACACACAACCATCTAGCTCTACATCCTTATGCTATATAGAATATCATACAAAAGTTATAATCAGCGAGAGTTTTAGTAATATGTATAGAAAATAGCTTTAATAATTTTGCCGTTGGTCCTTTTCTTTTATTATATTACGTGGAACATCGCTTCAAGTTCCATTTCCCGAAGTGTACAAGTGTATACAGTCATGCACATACGCTCATATTGTGAGCCCGAAATGTGAACGTGCTTCTCCATCTTCTCTTTTCGCCAGTATGTATGTGTATGTTTGTGTTTGTGAGTGAAGCTTCTCTCTTTCTGTCTCTATTCACTCTTAAAAGTTAGTTATTTAGTCGCCCACTTCACTGGCTCACTTTGCCTTCCAGCCCAGCTTAGTTTTCACATGTTATTGCCTCTTTTCTTTCAGTACTACCATCATCATCACTACAACTAAGTATTTACTACATTCGGAATTAATTAGTTTCCAATATTTTTGCCCAGAGTGAAGCCGGAAACGGATCTAAGGCTTGATACTTCGCTTTTACTTTGTGATGATGATGCTGATGATGGTAATGATGCTGCTAGTGGTTTAGCAACATACACATGATGATGATGGCTGGATGTGAGACGTAGTTCCTCGCCTGTTAATGATGCTAATGACTATGCAGTGAATTGAAAGAGAAGATGAAAGTTGAAAGTTAAATCAGTTTATTATTTCATTGAACAGCCAAGTCAGGGCAAAAAGGAATACCACTAAAAGTTGAGTCTTTTCATCGTATATATTATGCCAAGGGTTTTGAAATATGTGTAGGAATTAATTTAGCACTTGACGGATCACTGTATCTGTCATTTTCATAATTGTTCTGCTTCCCATAATAACTTGTGCTTGGCATGCTTTTTTTCTGGAAAGGTGGTTTTTATACGTGGCAAATATCATAAACTCCCATAGTACAGGAGATAGAGCACATTGCATTGAATCAAGAACCTGTCATTACGATGAGGGGCTGACTGAGAATTAAGGTTGGACAAAGAAATATTGAATGTGCGTGCATGAGTCGCAGAAAAATAGGTACATATTATCATTACACCATATTATAAAGTGTACATTGTTGTATACAAACAAAACAAAAAAATATTTGTCTGCTGGAACTCTTTTTTTGCCTGTTACTCGGCTGAACTTGCACTTGCCTCTATCTCTCTGAGATCGCGTGCACGTAATCACAGAGGCACCAAGTTTTCTAATACTTTTATTTCAGTAAAACAGCAGTATAGTGTAGTCAATTATAATTAAACCTCATTAAATCCCAATTTTTTCGTTTTCAACCAAACATCATCATCATCATAATCGTCACGACGGTGAAACAAAAACGACTTACACATGCATCCACGAATAATGCATAGAGTGTGTACGTATGGAACTAATGTCTGTGGCTCACAAGGGATGAAAAACGAAAGGGGTGGGTTGTGGACATTTTTTCCCCTGAACTCTAGAAAAATGAACCTATACATTGCATTCACAATGGATATCTATCCATATTGCATGCCTACCTTTATTATAGTTATGTTGGCTTGACTGTTGATGAGTATCCGTCAAAGTCAAGACTATACAGTTCTTTATGATTTTTACATTTTGACACTCATCATAATGTTAAACCTCAAAGAGGTACTGCTTGACTAAACATGACTGTTTCAAAACGAAGCACGAACTGCTTTGGAAAAACAATAGCCGAGTCTTACGAATCAAGTTGTCATTTAGCAAAAATATTGATGATGGAAGGGAGAAAAAGTGCTGATAGTTGATGATAACAGTATTAATGGCTCATTGTGCTAATCGTCCAACAATAAACATGTTAAATACACCAGTGGTGTAAAAAAATCTTATCTGTTGTATGCAGAGGTCTTTGAATGTTCGTTGGTTGATCTTGTCTCATTTCCCAATCTCTCATCAGAACCGACTGTGCGGAGAGCGGAATGAGTCACGATAAAAAGGTACTTTACAGTCTGAGCAGAGCACTCAGCAGGAACAAGTCTCTCGGATTTTATTGACCAATTCTAATCTATCTCTTTAAGATTGTTGGAGGAATGCTGGCAAAACCAGTGTTGTTGCATTGAAAAAAGGGCTTACAAATATATGCAGTCTGTTTTATGTCATATTGAAACAAAGTAACCAGTAACAAATGAAGACTTTATTCTAACAAAATGCAGAAATTTCAATTTTCTCGAGGAAGGACAAGGACAAGACACATTATTCGGTGTCAGTTGGGAGACAAAACAAGTCAACCAACATACTTTGTAGAACATACGTTTGTTTTCTCCTCCATCACCATCCATAAAGTTGAGTCGGTATTGGTATTAATTTCACTGGCTTTCAAAAAAACCTCAACAAAAGTAATGACGGCTTAAATAGGAATTGAAAGCGATTTGTACATCTGCTGTTTAAACATTTCTTAGGAACTCTAAAAATTTCCTTGGTTGATCCATGCTGAGGACATAAGGAGTGTGGAATTTATGGCTGGAATTTTTCTCTGAATCCCCTCTCAACGGATGTACGAACAAACCACCATCCACCACTCAACGACAACCCTTATTCCTCTCGTTGATTTTGATCCTCAACCCTTTATTCAATGAATGAAAGGAAAGATGGATTGGTTGGAGATTTATCGTCAAGGAATGTACTGTTCTCGCATATTTCACAGAACGGAGATTTCATCTCTCCCAGCAGTATATGGTAGATGGAGAGTTGGACCATGTTTGTTCCATCCATGTCATCAAAATCCTGAGTCGAATAGTTACCACTTCACATTCTTACCCCAACATTGTATTATTAATACCATCTTTTAACATGCTTTGTCATACCCCACTGTGTTTTATTCTGATCAATCGAATCCAATTAATTAGACACCCCTTTGGTTTGTAGTAATCGTTATTCCTCATCTCTCATCTCTTTGTTCTCTCCACCTAAACCCTATTCCATTCTGCCTGCCTTGCCCCATCGTCCTCTTCTTGTTAGGCAAAGCATGCAGCGTTCCATCCATCAGTCAGTGTATATCTTTGTTATCGTCTTGGTTTTCTCACATCATTATGCTATTAGAAAATATATCCTGGACTTTAGAGCGGTGTGTCTACCACTGCTATTACTCCCATATATTTCTACTCCTCTGTAATATATTATGTATTTTATATTCAAGTTGCACATGCACATGGAACAGTACTGGACAAGTTAGAAATATAGTTGGTGGCGGTGGTGGTACAGTTTTATATGCTGGAATATGTACGTCCTTGGCTGTGGTTGTGTTACGTGATTGTTATGGTGCTCATATTTCAGGCATGATTACTTCGGCTTCTCATGTTCGACATGGTAGTACCATTAACCAAGTAAAAAACAGACTGGTTTCAGAGTAAACTCAATGAAACAACTTGTGTGTTTCTATACTCATTCTGCCAGCGTGCATAAACCAATTGTTTCTTCCGTTTCAGTATTAAAACTGTTGGACAATACTCCCATTTCCAAACTGTAACTTGAGTCGCTCAATAATCAGTTAAGTAATGGAAAATAAACAGAAAAGTGGAAACTGTGTCGGGAATACTGAATTTAGAATTTTGTTTCAACTGGTTGAGATTTCTAACTGCTGAAAATGATAGACTGTGCAGAAGGTTAACAATCCTAACAACCGTTGGGGTAATTGAATATAGATTACGGGATACGCTGATTTCTTATATTTGCTGACTTCATAGATGAAGTAATAATTTTTCCCCTATGGATTGGATGTCAGCAGTGGCGATGGACTAACAAAGCGATATATAACCGGTATAACCATCAGTATACTGTCGATTCTAAACTCGTCACAGTAATTTACGATAAATGTGATAATCTTTCGACCAGCAGTTTAGCGTGTCATAGAGGAGCGTTATTCTTATTTGAGAATATATTTAAGTTTTTTACGCCTACTACAGACGACCATTCCCTTTTTAAAGTATCTTGAAACTCATGATGGGTGTGTGACTTTATGCTACAAATCCGACGCTTTAAGCCACAAAAAATTAGTGTCGGTTTATTTCTTATTATCCATCCAAAATGAACAAGCACACAAAATTTGGGATAAAGAATTCTTTTCCATAATCTCAAACATTACTCGAAGGTGGCAGGATATCTATTAAAGGCAAGTCGTATAGATTGGAATCTGTTTTCTCATTTCTGTGACAGCTCTGTGCTTTGACAGTCTAACCCTTTCGTACATCTCACTCCAGTGTGCTATATGGTGGTGGGATGCAAATTGAAATGAAATAGTTAAAAGAGCAGTAACATGTAAAGTGCCCGTGGCTCTCTACAAATTGATAAGCTGTGTAAGGAATGTCATTATATCCCCAAGTCTGAAATGGGCGTCTATTTTGTTTCACAAAATCGAAACAAGGGCAGTTTTAAACGTTTATAGCTCTTAAAAGTGTACATGCTTCATCTGTACAAAATGGTGGAGTGGATTATAACGCTCCCAAACATGTACTTTGTGTAGAAGACATTTGTCTCGTTTTTTGCGATGACACATTTTAATTTGCCTTACCCTTTTGCAACCTGAGCTAGAGCCAACTAACTCAATGTCATAAAGTAGTTTGTTACAAGAAAAGAGATTTTCTAATCATGTTCCAAGACTGACGTAATAGCATTAGTGAAGTCCTACGAGAGTGAGCGTACATAGCTCTTGCCATTTAAACCCCTGTATTATTCATGGAACAGAGCAGGGCAAAACATGTTTCAAACACGCTCGTACGCACACAACAGAGAGAAAAGTATCTTTCAAGGAAGAGACAGATTGAAATTATGAGATTAAGTTAACTCAATTTTCAATTCTTCAGTCCATTTCATTTTTTTCCGTGTCGTGCACTATGCATCCATCCAATTGTATGATGAGGTAAACGCGGTACGTCGTATAGGCATGTGTTTGAGCATGACCACTTTTCAGGCAACTCCATAAGTACATGATTGATAATATATAAATTACAGATACACATCATCATAATGATGCAGACTTTATTAGGGAGCTCAAAAGATGATGTGACGAGGAGGGTTGGTTTCCTTTCGAGAGTATAATTTATTTTTCTCAATAGATGATAACATGCGAACCTCTTCTTTTTTCTCTTTTGTGTATTACCATCCCGGCCGTCCTATCATCATCATCAACATCAGTTTTTATTGTGTATATGTATTCCATTAAAAATGAGGAATGCCTAATAAGCAAGGAATCTATTTTTCATATGGAACACGTTCAGCAATCTTGTAACTTCACCTTTTTAACTTCATTGACCGTGATGTGCTGATGATTTTGATGACGACCTAAACCACATTATCACATAATCTTCATCAACAACAAAACAACCTTTTCAGTCTTTGTTTTTCATCTGGCAATGCTGGTCATCTTCTCCTTTTGGTTGATCATCTTCATCTTGATAAGGATTTCATTGTTTCTCCATTTTTTTCTAATATCATTCCGTCTCATTTGTAAATCTCATGCCGATTTGTGAGGAAGAATAATATGAAGCATGGTAATGCTCATTGTCCTCCAGCAGAGACAAGAAGTTATATGAATATTATATTTATATACATTCTTTATGCCCCACACGATAAACCTACGTATATAATAATATCAAGATAATATTATAGAGTCTTCATTTGTAGAAACAAATTATGGACATTCAGCTCTACAATTGGAACACTATGAATTCCCATTAGAATGAATGAAAAAGCAATTCTAATAACTTAGCTGTGTGAGGCTTTTTAGCATGTGACAGCGTGATTAAGTGGAAATAGCTTGAAGGGATTAATACTTATTATTCCACTTCAGAAATGAAATTTGCTTTTAAATCAGTTTTTAATTTAAAATTATGATTTGGCCAATAAGCATGGGTTTAATTCTTCGCATTGCAATACACAATAATTGTATTACTCTCCCTCTCCTAATCTAAGTAAGTATTATTATTATAATATAAAATACACCTGAGCGCCATCACATGCATGAGGCAGCATAATATAATGACTTGAGATGATTTCCCACGATGTAGTATACAGACCAACACAATTCATATGAATCCATGCTTTTATATTGGACCGGTGAATACTCACATTTATGTAGGTATTATGATTTGGCTTCCAAGCAATATGGTACACAAAGAAGTTAATTTTTAAGTTCATTATTGTTTGCAGACATTTGTACGTCTGTCTTTTGACTGTTGCTCAGAATTTCAATTTATCTTATGCATAATAATGCCACTAACAGGATGTAATGAAGTAGATACGTATGTATTCAATTATGACGGTGATATTTATGATACTTTGTATATCAAAGGAACACATATTTTGTGTTTTACCTTTCTTGCAATCATAGACCGACAATTTTGTTGAAACTGGAAGTTTTCTTTGTATGTATGCCTTCCTTAGACCAACTGATTTGGTTGTCACTATATTTTTGATATGCCTAATTTGCAAGATAAGAAAATGGAGGAGTAGTAGATCGAGTCTCTATATTCATAAGTTCACATTCTAATTGAATGTTTCGTTTTTAAATCATTCGCTCATATTAATCGCATATTTTTCTTTTTCTTGTCTTATTTACAGACTTGATCTCATCAGACTGCATCAGTCAGTTGGTGCGATACTCTCTTATGAAACAGAGCACATCAAAACTTTTTCTATGCACATTTACGCAACATGCACAACAGTGAGTGAAAAGCCGAAGGTTCTGATGCTATGTAAAAGTTGTGAAATTCAAAACCAAAGAGAATTTTTAAAAACTACTTATTCGAACGGTGAATTAGTTACAAAGTGAAAACAAGAACTGAATATCGTAAAGTGAAATGTTGAACAATGGTCATGTGAGTGGGATGGGGACACCAGACCCAGTTAATCAAGGACCTGGTCCAAGTTCCGGATCAAACGGGGGTCCAATGTATGGCCACCCTGGTAGTAATAACGGACCTGATCTCCCTCCCAATTCCTCATTTTTAGGCCATGGTCCTCCTTGTGGTGGTGGAGGTGGTGGAGGACCAGGTCCAGTCAATGGACTGATGGGTCATCATTCCGGTGGTATCTGCTCACAAATGTCTCTCAATCAAAATCCTACCTGCCCTCCAAATACCAAAGTAAGCTATACTTTGTACCTACTTTTTAAGATTTTGGTTTTGGGTAAAACAATAAATAGCTCAGATCCTTTGTTTTTATCATTCTTGGTTGTGAGTGTTTGCTATTGCACTATGAAACTCTTATTTTTCGGCATGGGTTTTTATGTTATATGTTGGCGAATTTTTAATGCTTTTGGTAAAAGAAAATCTCACGTTGCTTTGGGGCAACGTAAGAACCTTATGAACCTAACGTAAAATGAAGTGAAATTTCATGTCATAACTCTTTGTCTTTTTCAGCTTTGCGGTGGTTGCAATGGTCCAATCATGGAACGATACCTCCTTCACGCCCTGGATCGCTACTGGCATCATACCTGTCTCAAATGCTCAGCATGCGGTGCCACACTTGCAGATGTTGGAGGAAGTTGTTTTACCCGTGACGGAATGATCCTATGCCGTCATGATTATCTAAGGTAAACCACAGGAAATTCAAGATATCCTTTCACTAAATCGTTTATGGCAAAACTTTAGACCTTCCTTTCACGTCCTCATGCGTACTCTATAGCAAATGTTACTCAGCATCATGAGAAAGTAGCCAGTTAATATTCATGGTTCCCTTCGTCCCATAAATAGTTTAAGTTACTTAAAACAGGAATTTGTCTGAAATTTAAAAACGGAATTTTGTAATAGCTTGTTGAAAAGTTTCCAACCATTTGGACCCCTGTGAGAAGGGAAAAAATCATAGGAAAGTCAAGTCAACATTTATGCGGGCATAATATGGAAATGAGAGTTGAAATGATAGAAACGCGTATGAATTCCAAATGATTTTATTTAGGAATACACTTCCAGAAGAAGAAAACTTTGTAGTTCTCCCTGCTGAACATTTTTTTGGGGAAAATGCGAATAGAATTTGGTTATTGTTAGCAGCATTGGAACATTACATACTAGTCTTCCATTAGGATGAATATACATGGCAGCATTCTTCTAAAAGGCTTAACACTTCATGGTTTCATGTTATGCTCTGTGTGAAATGTAGAGGAAAAGGAATAACCGAAGCATTGACGATTGTATTGTTCACTTTGAATAGGCAGCATAACTTTATATATCAAAAGCCTCCTCTGTAAAACGGTTAGGTATACATTACTAGATGGATGGCAGAGCTCAGCTCAACTGAAGTATCTCCCTTGTGAGCATTCAGCAGGCAAGAAGCGTTTAACTCAATTTTCATATACACTGCTTTCTCATTGTCTTTCTTTGTAATGTTCCTTTGCTTTCCATGCTGAGAAACACATGATGCATTTTCGCTCGGGGAGGAAAAGTGGCGAACAAGTAGCAGAACCACACACACATATTTTTTATGTGCATATGTACTTTTACCAGTAAATATGTACTTACTATTACTTAGTAGTCCACAACTTGAATCAAGAGCCTGCATCAACACAACCACCAAGAATCCCATCTCGACGAATAAATTTTCCTCCAAAATGCCTTTCTTCATGATTTTCTCTACCTTTCTGTTTCTGTGAACATTTCACCACTTACAAATGGAGAGAGAGAGATCTATTGCATTTTTAGTACAGATGTTTAAGGGAATCCCAGCGTCACGTTGCTCAATTCATTCGCTCATAGCTTGGAGCATTACACTTTGCACACAGCAGCAGTTGGAGAACAACTGTAATCGGTTAAGTTTTCTTGTTCGTGCAATGGGTGAGTCTCCTTTTCCCTTTCTGTAATCATCCCTTCTAGTCATTTTCGTCATCTGAACTTTCAAATCGTTGAGCATAATGTGCGTCAACATTTTGTCCAAATTATAGGACAGAATCCATTCCGGCAATCGCATTTGTTCTTTTGAAAACGGTGTCAGCTCAGCATTGGATGAGTTGTTCGTTGTTCTATGCTAATTAGATTGTACTTTAGCAAGAACTTACAAGATAGTATAGAAAGAGGGCTGCTAATTCATGACTGGGTGAACGAGCTCTGCTCTGAACTGAAAGAGCCAAGCCAGATGTGCTACGAAATGGCAACTTCATTAATGCTAAATTAGTTGAAAATATGCGTAGAAAATGTGAAAATTCAAAGAAGTGTTCGTTTGAGCAACTGACGACGTGTGCAATAAAAAAGAGAAAAACTCACACATATGGAAACTACTGGTGTGTGACATCTTGTGTAGGAGTTTGAACGCAAAATTGTTTGTAGCTGAAACGGTTGATCATTCATGAGTACTACTTTTACTTTTAGCTGCATCACTAATTCTGCTACATCACCGTGAGAAAACGAAAATTTTGGAATTGGGTACAAATAATTCTCTAGAAATTCCAACAAAACTTTGAGCGTTGTCAGCTTTCCAAAAGCTTCAGTCAAATATGTAAAAAGATTTTGAAATGCTGTTTCGTACATGAATCATCATCAAGGAAGGATGCTGAGGGAATGTTGTTACAAATAGAAACATGTACTTTACTTTTAGTTATTCACTTTCGTTTCAACTGTGATCTGTACACTGATACCTTACCAAATACCAAGGGTGAGCGGTTCGTGTCATAGCCTTTCTTTCAATGAATGCATATTTCTTCCTCTTAAGCACAGAATAAAAGCCGACAAACTTGAGGTTATGTAAGAAGAATGATTCTTTCCAACCATAACATTTCCATCCGTCAAGACTTTCCTTGATGGTGGCTGACAGATTGAAAAAATGAATGATTAAGACTGACAAACATGAATCACATTTGATCGAGCGACAGGCTTGGTTATAGTTGTAGGGATGCTAAATCGTTTTGTATGTATTATTTGGCTGCAACTTGAATTGCATTCATTGGTGCGGTATCTTTTTTAAAAGCTTTAAATAGTATAGAATCAACAATTGTGGTGAGAATTTGGGAGAAAATTAAGAGTTCATTTCTTGTCCAGTTATTTTTGTTTTAAAAAGAAGATAAACACAATCCAATGCCTATGCCGTTTCTGGTTTTGTAGCGTGAATAGTAAACGGCAAGCTTTGGGAGAAGAGAAGGAACAGGGTAAACTATTTAGCCTTGTTCAGTTTGCTCTGATGAAGCCGCAGCTGCTGTAGAACGAGTATACACTCTTACTTAACTCTATGATGATGGATGAGTAAGTTCTCCCCATGATGCTGAAGATGAAGATGACGCGTGAATGCAAGCAGCCTGATGATAAGCACGATGGCAGCTCATATCTTTCTCAATCTGTGCCTTGTGTACTCGCACTGGCTCTTGGGTATGGAGAGTGGGGGTAGAGCGTATAGACGTGGTATAGTCCTTCTGGTATAGACACCCGTAGAAATTATTTTTGGGATTATGTACACGTAATATACATACATGTTGCTCAATCTCTTGGGATTAATTTCCTAGCTGTCTCTGGTCAATTAATAGAGTCCCTTCCAACATTCTTCGTCATCAGGAAACTATCCGATTGCTTCACTTTCACCCAACCTAAACACGTATGTATGTTTGCTGATTATGACAAGCCAATCAAAGTAAGCTGAAACTTGTACGGCGGATAATTGAATGCTCAGTATGTTACAAAAATTGATGAGCTAGTCATTGTGCCATGCCATATGTGTCTAACTTGACACAACAACGGCAATTAACAAAAATTTAAGCTTTAGCAATCCTTTCCTCAATTTCCCGATTTCACAAGATTTTGCTGATTCTGTTGTAAGCTGGAATGTACAGAATGCAGATGGTTGTCTTTGTGAACAAGCACTACTTGCAACTAATGACGAATGAAATTAGGTTGATTGGTTTTTCATCAAGCGAATGGTTTGCGTCACAATGATTTTTAAGTGTTCAAACCGTTTGGCTAATTCCTAATTAATTATACTGTGTATGAGCATTATACGCCTACGTGTGTGCCTGTACTCAAACAAATCCCAAGTGGCTCTCCGCTGTGAGCATTTTCATATATGCGGAAATCCATAGCCCACTCTGGAGAATTATCTCGTAAGCAGAAGCGGTGAAAATTATATCAATATATGGTTTTGTACACGTATACTTGGTATAAGTTTCCTGTTTATGAGAACTCATGGACTGCTAGGTGAACTATTATGGATATCTCGCGTGGAAATTCCTTTTGGGGATTAGAGTTCCGCTTGGATGAAAAAAGGAAATTAGCAAACCCCTCATGAACACCGAAATATCCTGTGTCAATAATGAGCTAGATGATGGTAATGGAGGAAAATGATGATTAGAGTGATGATGTTGATGACGATGATGATGATGATCAGCCCAATTCAAATCAAGAGTTAACTAACTAACACCAGTCTACGGAGCACCATGCTACGTGCTCTGAACTCGTAATCTTGTTAGCACTCATGCACCATCCTTGTTCCTTCATATCTACATTCAACTCGACTAAATAAAGTTGTGGGCTTTGTACTGTGCATTTGAGATATGGATGATAGAATAGGTAAAACACCCCAGACTTTGATGGTGATGCTTATTGTATTAGCCATATAGTCATACACAGAGTGCAATCCTATGTAGGGAGCATCAGACCTCTATCTAGTATATACTGTCTACAATTTTTTGTTCCTTCCAAAAAAGCTTTCCTCTGTGAGTCAGGCGAAAGCAGCTCAGGGATTGGGATTCACCTCGTATACTCTTGGTAATTTTTTGATGTGAAACGAAAAGTAGTAAGTTGAGTGTGGCAGAGAAACAAGGGAAAAGGAATGGGAATTGTTATGTTTTGCTATGAACTAGGAAAAAGTGTGGCTGTAACTTACTTATTTATATTGTTAGCACACAACTCGTTTGGCTATTTTCTCTGTTTAAACCATGGCTTTACTTGTATAAAATGTATGAATAAGAATTCAGAGATTATGTATGGGATGTGGTATAAATGATGAGTTGGGACGGATGGAACGAGTTTACTCCCCATTCTTTCACCGTTTACCGGTCCTTGCATGAATGTTTAAACCTAATTTTAGCTTTTGTAAAATTTAATACATAACCGCTAATCAGCGGAAGCGTTTCATGGTTTCATGTCAAATCTGTATATATATTTCTACGTGCTATTATATGACCATTATCCAAATATTGCCATCAGCATAACAGCATATTATGTCAATGGATTATAGCACTCAATTAAAATGTTTACGATTAAATTGTCACAATAAATTCAGAAAAAGTAAAATGAATGTAATTTGTTTATTTGTTTTCAGAATATTCGGGAACGGTGGGCTGTGCACAGGGTGCGGTTTAGGTATTCCACCATCTGAATATGTGATGAAAGCAGGAATGTCACCCCCAGGCGCCAGTCCCCCTTACGTTTTTCATGTAAAATGCTTCATTTGCTCGAAATGTGGCTGCAGACTCGTTCCTGGTGACAGATACTCAGTACTTAATGGTGCCCTTTTCTGCGAACAGGACGCGCTCAAGGTGAGTTATCGATTAAGCTTCGATTTTAATTAGGTTAAGATTTCGAATGAAGGTTGTTAGAGAAATTAAAAATTCACGCCTGTATGCATTTTAGTGCATTTTAATACTCATCGAAGGTAGGTCTTCCTAGCTTAAAATTCATAATGTTCGGTTGGCAGTTTACAAGTAGACATAGTCTGTGTGCTGGTTTGATTAGTTAATAATTTATAGATGCTTATGGATGCATTTTTTCGTAGCAGTAGGTACATTTTTTGCTATTTTCATTAGAATAAATGAAATTAATTACGAATGAGCATGACAATAAGTCTGAGCCAATATTTTCTACTTGACCATTATATTTCAGTTTCAATATGTCAGCATGAAACCAAACAAAATACATGGAATATAATTAGTATCAACTTGTTCTGATCCAGCCCTATCCAAATTGTAACATTAGTAGAACTCATACGTTTTGATACATAATGATTAATATAGCCCTGTCTGTTGTCTTCTTGGAAGGGTGGAAACAACGGAAGAAACCACATTAAAGCTATGAGAATAGAAATGCACTAACAAGATTAGAATGTTCATTTAAAAGGTGATGTTCCAATTGTAAAGCCATAGGAAAGTTGATGATAATGATAATAATGGGTGGTATATGTAATAATGAAATAATATTTCCTACCCAACTTTGGAATTACATGATATGAAATCATATCAGTGTGCTTGATAGATTCTTCATTACTTTCATCATTCATGTGAACATGATTTTAGCCAGGCATGTATTTATAGAACGTACTTACATAGCATGAAATTGTATGATGTTGATTTGATGGTTTTGGTAAGAGATGCTGACTGTAACAAGCACCTTGTTATTTTATTGCCTCTGGGGATTCTCGATACAACACAGTGGTCTACTGCATGACATGTGTTCGTGTGTTATCTGAAACGGCTGACGAATTGTTCATGTACTCTACCTGAGTTGGCATACTAATCTCACATATTTACATCGTCATCACATCACTCATCATCAAAAATTGATTAGTAAGAGCGATGCTACAAGATCAGCAAACCAAACAGCGTGTGTTACGAACCCAACCAAAAATGTGATTTCATTACATGTTTCCGTAAATCAATATGGTTGCTGCGCATTGTGGTCATTGTCTAAGGTGTATGGTTTCTTTAGAATGATTATTGTAGGGAATGAATTGGCTAATACAATCATTTCACGACATTGGTATACTAAGAATACTTGATAAGATGAGATAAAGTCGGATGGAGAACTGATGCATTATTATTATTTTTTGAAATCTGATACAGATGATGAAAAACGGGATTGGAAGTCCGTCTAATGCCAATGTTGCCACATCCAATGGACCCACGACAGCCCCTCGAAAAGGCAAAGTTGGTCGACCAAGAAGAAGTCGAGACTGACCTGTTTTCGTGTAGTAAAAAAACAAAGCTGATCTACAGTTTCCATTATACGAGCATACAGCATATACGACGATAACTAAAGAAACTGAATCAAATCTTAAGATACGACGTACAGGAGTAATTTTACAATAGGTATAAATATGGTATGATATTTGATGTATTAAGTCTCCTGCATACACTATGTATACACACACTCTACACGTACTACAAATATACAAAATATTATTATAATCGTAATTATTTACTTATATAAATGCTCTTAAGTGATTGTTTAGAAACCACTTAAAAAACTTTGTACAGTGTGATGTTACATATGATGCTGCTGAATGAGGATTATCATTATTGTTATTTAATGCGTAACCGTATAGCGGATATGATGGTAAATATTAATGTTATTATGTCTGTTACGATTTAGCTAGGTTAAGTAGCATCATCAGTGTTATATACAGCGTATAATCATCACATGTAAAGGATACTGAATAAGGATAACTCTTATGTGAAAACGTTTGATTAAAGTTGAGTGGATGATGTTCCCTACTTAAAATTTCAAGTCTTAAAGTGATTGCCTCATTTAATTTGGTCGCATATTGCATTGCTTTCACCATTATAATATTATGTGCATGTGAAGGCGCATACTTGTCTAACTTGATACATACCTAAAAAATCAATTCATATTAAGACAACAACTCTGTCGGGGAATTCCAAAAGAAAACAAGTAGCCTGGAACACCACAGCTTTAAAAAGTAAAAGTGCAAGCTTGTTGCAACTGCTGGTAATAATTTTATATGCTTTTAAGCTAATTTGCTTCATTGAATATTTAAGCGCGAGACCTCGACTGGCATACCAAATCTGAAAACTAGGTAAACGTGAAGCAACGTGTTACTTTTATCAGCTTTTGAATACTGGTTAGCAGCTACATTTTCAACCTCTTGTCGGACTGGAGCGGCCGTGAAATGAAAACTTTTCTCTACTTCCCTTCACGTTGCAACTGCAATAATTCCAATTAAAAAGAGTATATCAGATGGATAATATTTCCTTTCCCTTGACATAAAAAATATTGCACCTAATTTTCATCAACCGAACCCATAAAACCGCATACATACTTACATTATTTGCCATGATTATATCCATGTAAGTAATCAACACCACTTCTTATAGAAACCTTGAAAGAAGTATTAACACAAATAATTATTTATTACTATCTTGAAAATGCCAGACCAACTCTACTTACATACGTAATAAGGTTTTCACAAGCTATGAGCAAAACGACTTTCTCCATCCTCATCGGTAAAGTCGAGAACATCCGTTGTAGGTAAATGGTTGGCATGTACATGGGGCATCGTAAGATGAATCATCCAGCTCCTTTACTTTGGGTCAGATGACAAGTGAAAAGTTAATTAAAAAATAATTAATACATGAGAATTAACAAAAGATTTTCCGCTTTGATAATTAACACACTCATAATTTTATGAATGTTTTAAGTGAGACTGCCAGGATATTCAAGCACAAGAGGATTTTAAAACCAAACTGGTTTTTAGAAATAGCATTCATTTGTGGAAATGACAAGCTTTTCGAGCATGGCATGATTTTTTCTGACATTTCGTTACACATATCAAAAGAAGAATTTCCCAAGCATAAGAATCTTTCCTCAAGTCACTTGACACGAACGAAGGGAGCTAGCTAGTTTAAAAAGTAATGGAAAGGCAGCAGGGTATCATCTTTCCAGGAGACTTTGATTTACTCCTGTTGATAATTGGGAAGAGCTCATCCCTTAGCCTTTTAGTGTCAATACGAGCACTTGAAGAGTACAACATTTACTTCCATTGCTGGATACAACAATTCCTGACCTGACCCTGCGTGAAGGTTAATGAAAGAGGTCCACAACGCTGTGAGGGGTTGGTAGACCTTACCACCGACTGAGCCCCAATGCCTAGCCATGTGTGGCCAATTACAATCATATTGTTTCCCATTCTTCCCCCAAAAAAAACCCTTCAACCCCTTTCTACAGTGTGTTGTACACTGAGGTAAGTCCACTTTTTGTTGGTTCCTCCTTCTGACGTACACTTTTGACTTTACAGAATCAGACACAACATAATTGAATGCACAACAATTGAATGTCGTTTCCCTGCGTTGTAGTTGATTTCTTTTTAACTTTTTGTGACTTTGGTATTAATTGTCCCTATATTATCGCTTTTATACACACAAGCAAGTACAACCGCAGCTTAGGTTTAAAAAGATTTACATGGTAAGCTTAAAAGCGGTGGATGTAAATGTAAGGTACGTTGATTGAACGCAGAGTCTCCGACTGCGCTACGCACATCATTGTACTCCTACATTTACCATACCGTGACACATTTTGAAGGACATATCTCTTTGTATCTGCCTGCACATCACAAAAACTAACAAAAATGCAGACCCTTTTTCCATAACAATGTGGGGGCGCATGTGCTTATATTCTGTTTTCTGCTAAAAGACCGTTATTGAAGTAAACTTTAAAGTAGAATTTCTGTATACTTTCCTATGTGTAAGTATTATCAGGAGTTAGCTGAGGAAGACTTAATGCAATACTGCTGACTATTCGAACATAATGAAGCATTTAATTTTCACTGCATCATACAAAGAATACGTGGACCCCCAGAGCTTGAATTATGAACCCTATTAGAACAGTTAATTTAATTGGATGAGGCTTGCAGAGGCGATGGCTATGGGCCATCTTTCTTCATCATCATATCTTAAGCCCCAACCCTATTCTTCTTGTCCTTTCGATTCCTCTGGTCTCCACTCCCTGAAAAAACCCACATCATGATTCTAAACAACACACTCACAAACAGTTTTAACACACATGTGTGCAAGTCCTAGCATGAGAGTACGTTTTTTATGAGCGAGAACGTATGTTAGAGACTCAACGTAATAATAATAATTATCAACATCATTAGAGAAAAGTGCATAATAGTAATGAGAACAACAATGGCAAGTTTCCTGACATCAGAATGAAAATTACCTCAGCTTATATGGGATTAATAAAGAAATACAAATTCTGAATACATTTAAATATCTCTGTTCGTTCAGCCAAAGGAAGGTACGATGATGCTGATATATATGCTTTGTAAAAAAAACATTAAAGGGACAAACACATAATATTATCCAGGCTAAGGCAACACATAATAAAGCACCTCGTCTTCTCACAGAAAGTTACTTAAAAGATATTTAAAGTTTTTTTTCTTCTAATCTTAGAATTTATGAGAACATGTGGAAAGCAGATGAAGCAGAAGAAGAAAAGTCAGAATGAGCTGGAAAAGAGAATTATTATGAAACATCTCAAGTGTAACCGAAGTAGCTTAATTTCTCAAATGAAACTGGATTACACAAGAGGAGAGAAAGAATGGAAACGCAAAATCACTGAATTGATTCATTTAGAAATTATTTGTTGAATGCTTGAATGATTCGCCAAGGATCGGAAGCACAGATACGCTCCTTTGACTTTCCTCACCTGTTCAGTCGCTTCACTTGAGCTCCCTTTTTACAGTCTCCGGATGAGATAGCAGACAGATGTGTGATGTGACGTGATGACTGTGCCCTATCTTATATATTCTGCTGAACTACAAAACTTTCCGAAAAATAAGCTCAATTCTTCACAATAAATCCTGAGCAAGATAAAAGCAACAATGCTCCATGCAATCATTCATTACCGTGCTATTCTTCTTGCTGTAAATTACGTAACAAAGAAGTAAAAGATGCTGTTGCTGCGTGTATGTATGAGATGACGCTTTACATGTGATGACTGCTCTTTTCAAGGTCCGGCTGACATGATTACATGAGAGCAACAAACAATGCTCATAATTCTTCCCAGCTTCCTCTTCTTTCATTTTGTTCGCTTTCTTTCAAGCTCCTTTCGTTTAGGTTACAGTTCACTGAACCAGGCAAGAAAAATATGCATGCAATGAATATCCTCCTCGTATACAAAGCAAAGCAAACAATTTACAGTGATTCATGTAGCAGCACTGTGGTAATATCGCGTCGCATATCAGACCATGAAAGGTGTGTCGGCAAATGGAGCAGATTGGTTTACGAATCTTACTTCAGGTAAACATGTTACAAAACCAAACTAATTCATTACAGGCATGCTTGGTGCATCAGGCATAAGCGGAGAGTCATTCCAAAGCAAGGAATAATTTGTACATCTTGCTTGGTGGCATTGGCATACTAAAATGTCATGTCGTATCAAATGTCAACCAGAAGGATACAAGCTAACCATCGGTCTCCTCCTCCAAAACCACTGCACTACATTGGTTTGGTGTTCTTTTTTCATGTGATGATGAGATTTGACGATATTCATTCCTGATGATGATGATGATAATGATCGGTATCACTATCAAATATTATTGTAGAATGCCCCATGCATAGTTTCAATCTGTAATTCTAGTTTTTTTTAAATACAGGTTTCATATCAAAATTGTTTTGTTGAAATTTGAGAATCTAGGTATTTCTTGTAAAAGTTGTCCATGGTATTATTCCCTTGAAGAGCTTTCTGTTTGTGGCACCAGATACTTCAAAAAAAATTCTTGAAACTCGATTCAATTATCGTGGACATTTGATATGTATGTTATACATGTGCTCAGCTATCCACATTTTTCTTTGCTTCAACCTGAAGAAAGGATTTTTGGTCAAAAGCCATTCTAGTAATGATCCTTATTAATTTCATGCATTCAAACATTCATGTCATGGCACATCATCCACCTTGAGCATATATACATAGATTTACCACCTCCGCCAGCCATCATATCACCCTAAAGTTGCATATACGAACATAACATTTGGATTGAAGAAGAAAGGGCAGGGCTTTAATACGTAAGTATTGCCAAATAACCGGATTCTTAATTTCTAATTGCATTCAGCCATGATATGATCAAAAAGTTGCTGGTATGTACCAGATCGTAACAAAAACTATTTCTTTACTTTCTTGGTATATACAACACACGTATTTCATTTAAAACGAAAAGTTTAGTCAACCCGTTCAGTCATCATCACATCACTGCACGTTATACTGTGCTCGTAAACCAAGATGCTTGTAGATGTTCAGCTGTCGTTCCACTTATCCCCAGAAACTTTATTTCATTGGAAGATAATGCCATTTTAATTTGAGCATGTTAATATTCATCATCCAGTTGTGGTGTGATTAGGTTTGATTAAAATTCTTAAAACGTGTTAATTCCCTTGCGGTACATGATGCTGTTGAGGCGTTACTCATATATTATAATGTATCTACAGCCGATTAGACTGCATTTCATGGTCCATTAAAGTTTTTTATTCGTCATGACTGAAGAAACACAAGATGGTTTGAACAGGTTGGGAAATAGTTTCATTGACTCTTGCGCTGAATTGCATTTTTCTCTCGAATAATAGAGAGACCAAAACCATCATATCCTCCTCATATCATATCATAAACATCATCAAAATTAATTGAAACTTGATGACCAGGCACAGCCCTCTATGAAAATTGCACACACTCACTTACATTCTTTGTATACTGATATTACCTTACCTGAGTTAATATGAAATCTAATCGGTTCGAATCGACTGACCAGTTTTTATCAACCTATAAAATAGGCTGTCTCTTCGTGTAACCCAAAAACTTTTCTGCTACCACGTTTGTTAGAGTTGAAACTTCATGGGAAATGACCATGTGTAAAGTATTGTATCCTGTAATAATATAAATTAAGCATTTTTCCATGTTACCTATTTTTTTCACACACACAAGTTTATTGATATTCTTTTGATTTGATTATTATACATATATCTCAAGTGTCATGTGTGCCATTTCCGTCCAGCCAAAAACACGCACTTTTAGCTGACTTCAAACGCACATAATATTTAACTTTGTTGTCCCGGTTCAGCTTGATAATAGGCTCAGAGGACAAAAACAGAAATGCGTTTCATTGTCCGAAATTTTGGTGACTCAGGAAATAATGATTTGGAAGTCTACACCAGTCATTCGTGCCGTACAGAGTGAAAATATAATCTGCGTAAGTAACATAACGCAGATGTTTCTTCCGGTTTATTTGGCGACCGTCCAGTCTTACTAGTTCCCTGCGTGTCTGATTGCGTTCTTAGCCTTAGTAGACTGTCCAAAGTAATAAGCAAAGTTGAAAAGTCACACAACGGTTTAATTTAGCTGAGGATATTTGACGAAGTGTGCGTGATGCGAGAAGTGGCTCGGAAGGAACACACACGGAGAATAATTGAAAGTAAAAGTATGTATTATTATTGAAAATATAATGGTTTAAAATGAAGGCTGACCACCAGCCTAAATTAAGCTTCAAATTCTATTTGCATATGAATCGATAAATAAATAACGTACTTGTCCAAAGTCATGTGTAAAGTTGAGCATTTTATAGAATAACGCGAGATTCTACATATACAATACTGTATTTTGCAAGTGCACTCTAAATTTTGCTCATTGCATCGCGTCGGATAGGAAGGGGTAAGAAGGAAAACAAGGATTTGGGATGTGAATGTAATAACATGTCACTGACTTCTCGGAATGGTGTACATGAGATGATATGTGATTAACAGAAATAAATTGTTTTCCTCGCTCTCGCTTCTGACAGTTGACAAGTTTGTTTGATGGATGATGGGTTTGATATGAAGGAATTATTATAATTTTCACGTAATTCAATAGTAAAGGGGAAGAAGTCTTGTAGCATTGTCTACATTTTCACTACATTAGGATCTGGGCAGACTTTTGCGTAACAGAATCACTCACAGCATGGCATTTGTTTTTGTTAATAAAATTTATATACTACACGACATGTTTTACATTATAGATCGAATTGCGACTATATAATAATGCAACAGTCTTCATGTACTTGTTTCTTGCATAAAAACGCAAACACCGGCACAAATGATAAGCACAATTTTTCCTGCTTACAACCCAGTACAGTACTACGGTATTTACAACATATTATGCAAATTGGACTTGGACTGGCTGAAAGAGGAGGATGATGAATATGATGATGATGGTCAGCAGCATTCCGTTCGTTCGGGTGTATGATTCCCCAAGTGCCAGGATGTAGACTACACCATGCTATCATGCAATCCTATTAGCATGTGCAGTTTTTGCAGCACTTTTCGATTATTTTATATTTCATCAAAGAAGCGGCTCAGGTAATACTGACAGCTAGTGATAAGGTAAGTAATTGGTTGCGACAGGTTCAAGTAAGCAGAATTTTTTTTGTTACTGATGTGATATTACACGATACACTGTTCACAGTATTTGCGTGGCTAAGAGCTTACACTTGCACCATATTTCGAGACCTTTCAAACCTTACCACGGTTATGTATACTTGCAAAAAGTGTACAGAAATAACTTATATCCCACCTGTAAGAATATTAAGCTAAATCAAATTGCGCACCTGAAACTTTTTTCGATACCTAGTCTAATTTATGAAAAAAATATTTAATTTGATTGTGTAATATGATAATGCAGATTATAAAAATGATTTGATGTAGTAGTAACTAGTAATACAAATATTAGTATGCATGTTGAATAATAATAATAATTATAGTATGCTCAATATAGTGTATCTTTTTTTAAAAAACTACTGCGTAGTACGACCACACAGTGTATGAATTACAAAAAGTATATATATGTACTTCTATCGATTCCATCTCAAAACCAACATCTATTTGCGTCTCATCTAGAAAAGTAAATTTGTGTAAGGTTATAAGGAGATAACGAGTTGTGCACCATGCATCTTCCTACCTACAAGCCATGAACACTTGATATTATTATGTTGAGCGAAGTGCACAATGAATTTTTAAAGATGGACCATTAAGATAATTGTTTCGTGGTAGGAGCATCTTGGTTCCCCAAAAATACCACTGTTTTTACTTTAATCTTTTCTATTGGCTTTTACCGCAGAGTAAAAGTATGATGTAGTCATCTAATATGTATGCCTATGACTAGATGAAGATGTAGTGTGTACTACAGACCAAGTCACAAGGAAGAGATCTGCTCACTTGAGCATCGTAAATTTATAAAGTTGAAAATTTACACAGGAGCAGACTTCCACCGTAGTAGGAGATGCCACCACAGACTTTATGTGCATACTTACATTTAAGCATTTTAGAAAGCAAGATTAGACGGAAAGAAACGACTCATCGTCCTATAGTTTTGCAATTACGACCATCACTCCACCAACCTGGTTCCGTACATCATTGCGAGAGAAGAACCACCTTCTCCTTGGATGCAGGGAGGATGTGGCAAGTATTATAGTAGATCCTGTTGCCACAAACTAAGGGAAAAGTAATTTAACTATGAAGTAAACTAATTCACTAAAAATGCCACTCCTTGTAGAGTTAAAGTTTATTGGGCAATAGATATTAAAATAGACATCATAAACAATTTTTCTGAGCTGAAGGATCGTAAACGTAGACCAATAAGTAAAAGTAGGAAAATGAAATATGATACGAGTCGAGTGATTATACATAATGCACATTTCATTTTCTATGAGTAGACCCACCAGTTGTTACCTTTCTACATAATATTGTTTTATATTCTGGTAGGGTACGTTTCTCCAATGAACATAAATATAAATGTGTGTTCTTAAAGATCCCAAATTACACCAATGTAATTTTCAAGCTCTTCTGAGAACATTACATTAACAAACTGTGTGCCAATAAATTTCAGTGTTTTGTTTCAGTCTTTCATCATTCCTTTGTTAATCACTCCAATTATTTGATCACTTCCATTAACTTAATGAAATCATGCTGCAGAGATGTATTATTTCCCAAATGGTATGTTTTTAGCAATAACTACCAAGCGGAGAGGTTTGTGGTTTAAACGAGACCTTGAAAAATGTTTTTTCTACTCACTCTCACCTATACTTGTGAAAGCAGCGAGATATAATGCATATTAACACATATAAATAAAGCTCTAAGACGTTTGATATTTTTTGGCTAAGGATGAGTTTTTAATTACAAATTATTTCGATTGCCATCATATCACTTTGTCAACTCATTAACCTCTAAAAAATTAAATCAATGATCGATATGGATTTGAGAGCTTTCAGATACAGTGTACGAATATAATTAATCAACGACTCCTACACAGTGTTCTGATGTGAAATGATTATGTATCGTTTTCCAAAAAAAAAGTATTGATGTAATTTTTGTTAATTTTTTCAACTTTAGTCTCATTAAGACTAATAAGCACAATGCAATTATACATGCCCATTAAAATATTCCGTGTCAAGTTATAAGTTGGGAGAAAGTTCTTGAGAGGAAAGTGAATTACATCCGAGATGCCGTCTGCATGTCTCTGGTTCTCATCTAAAATCTATATTGTTCACCGGCATATCATACTACGTTATAAAGAAAGATTTAGACAGACTCTTCTGCCTTTCACACACGTACGTGCATTCCTAAGCCGTGTTTTGGTAGAGCTATACAAAAGAGAAAACACACTCACAAGTTGTAAGTATGTATGATTAGTATATTAGCCTGAAGAGAGCATGGGGCTTGTAGCCAAAACCCTCGCATCTATATTTCTTACTTTAGTCACTTTACAGTATTGCCATTACTCCAATTTCTACAAGAGAAATAGATACATGCCCTCTCACATCAGAGTCTCAGTGCATTTTTATTTCATTCCCAATTTCAGTAATGAAAAAAGCTTTCAGCCTAATCAATCCAACACAGAGCCAACAGCAGCAGGAGCAGCATACTATATAGCTGCATCTTCTTCCCATATATCCTTCTACTATACTGAGCTACTTTGAAAGGTAGAATACTTTCTTTCTTTCTCTACACCAACTCCTGATCCTAACGCGCTTTTAAAAGCAATTGCAATTTTCCAATCTAGGCAGATTGGACAAAGTGAAACGAACCGAGCCTAACCAGTCCATTTGATTCTTATACAAAGACTCCTTGAACAATTCTGTCATGGTGGCAGTTGACTATTGATACAAACGAAAATTGGATAAGGTTACAGTTAAGTGTAACAGTTATCTCAAAGTGGTACATCTACCTCTCATTTAGCAAAGTGTCGCTTAATGCTTGAAATTATCCAAACTAGTGTATATTGTATGCAATATATTTTAATGTAAATTAAGGGTTCCATTATTCGTAAGCGATCTACAATTAAGTTATTACAACTCCTTGTTGTAAACTTGAATGAAATTGTGTTTGACATTGGAAACAATCAAGCTTAATGGTAGTTATTACATTCATTCTTGAGTAGTAGGATGGCAAGAGTGGCAGCCAAGGATGTAATTTATTTATTGCATTTTCTATATTGGTTTTACAAACAGTTTTGCCTGCTAGATTATACTCGTTTTGGAGCAGTCCACTTTAGTTAGTGATAAACAATGCCAACATCAATGCAATTCAACATCATCTATCTGGGCGTTGTAATTTCCCTTTTGAGCATACACATAGATACTGATAACGTCGGAGGCTGCAGCATCAATAGATAGACCGTAGACCTGATAGCCAGCCCAAGAGGTAATGGTCAGTTCAGGCCCTTGTTGCCCATTGACTAAAGCTCCAAACTTTGTGTTTTCCCCACTGCTTGCACACCAAGCAGTTAAGTAATAACGTTTTGTTTCCCGAACTGTCACATTTTGCATCAGAGACAGTTCTGATTCATTAAAGTCAACGTAGCCGCTGAATGAGCCGCGTCGTACGTAGTTCCCATTGATAGCACTGTCTTGTCGTTGTCCATAAAGGAGGAACCAAGCATCCTGCCGACCGGATTCAAAGTCTCCATTTGTTACCAAATTGGATGCCACTTTAGCGATGGAGCCAGACATTTTGAAAGTAGTCACCGACTTTGCTGGAAATGAAAAGTCAAATTGATTCCCAGAGAGTGATGGTGGAGTTATGGGTACATGAGGCTCTGATGGAGATGTTCTAAATGCTTCCATTTCACCAAGCGAGGAAAATGTTGTGAGATCAAATTGGTTTGTAACTACATTGCTTGCTGAATTCACCACAACTAGGACCTACAAGAAGAATGCTTTATATATATGAGTACCTGATTGCAACTAGGCTTTTGCATTTAATTAAAGGATTTCATTAGTGAGACGGATTTTACCAAAGTTTGAGACATCTCATTATAAGCTGCTACAGAGTTTCCATCATTAACATGCACGATGGTGAAACCTTCAAGTAAAGACAGACAATCAATCACGTTTTGCTTATGATGTGAATTCATATAGGTTATGAGGGGATAAGTACTGAATGAAGCCCATTAGAGCACTCCTGGTGTTCACCCACGAACCTCTTGTAATGTATTTGCTAAACTGCATCATTGCATAGTATCCAGAGTTGTAATGAATTTTTTCAATCGTGGCATCCGAATATGGAACATCCAGCAAACCCCACATGCCTGGCTGTTGATCTTCAACTGCTTGCCAGTACACTAAAAACGTTCAGTTTTCCCAAATGAAAAAGAGTTCCGTTCTTTCTATTTCATATCATACTGTTTTCATCAAATATCAGTTCACCCCAAGCAGACGGAACCATGTTTCGCACATCGTACACGATCCTCTCTGCTAAACTAAGTCCTTGTCTCATATCCTCTAGGTCTGATCTCGACCAACCTCTGAAAATCAATCTTCCAACTGTAATGCAATGGAATTGTGTATGAAAAAATGGGCTTGTTATTAGCATAATAGCTCACACTTCATCCATCCACAGAATGTGCCCGTTTTTCTGTGCCAGTGTAAAAAGTGGCCCTCTATTTTCCTGGCCATTATCAGAGTAGCCGTGAGTGTTTACTTTGGTGTACATCCCTGCAACACCTGCGTCCGTGAACACTCTTTGAGTGAGCAATTCTTGATTGATCTCTGTTTCATCTGCTACTGACAGACCACAAAATGTTAAATTTTTTGCTTGGAGAGATGCATAAGCGCTTTTGATTACTTCCACCATTGTGGCACGTTCCATATTGCAGCCTTCCTGGCTGGACCCTGTCCCTTGCCAATATCCTGAAGAAGGCTCGTTGAAGGGAGCCAACGAAGTGAAGGTCACTCCGTAATTTTCATGATAATATTTTACAACTTCTGTTAGATAATCTGCAAATGCGTCCGCATTTTCTGGATCAAAATTGTCGTGTAAAGGAGCCCCACTTTCTGTTCCTTTTGTACATCCATTTCTTGTCAGCCTATACAGCATAAATATTTTTTATAGCTGTAGAAATAGCAGTTTTCTTAAATGAAATGGGTATACTGGAACGTTGAGTACATACCAGGATGGTGGAGAATTGGAGAATGCTTCAAATACGTCAGCCCCCAATGCCTTAGCAGCCAAAAGTACTTTTCTTCCACGTGGATCTCTGTCCCCTAAAATAGTTGCAATTGTCGATATAATCAGACTACTTACCTTTAATCAACATGGATTCAATGCTCAATTACATACACTTGTATGGCTCATTTGGACCATCTCTAAATGATTCCGTGGCTGCTCCAAACCTGAAAGGTCCACAAGTTACATCTCCAGGTGTCGTTCCCCCGATCACATATCGCAGGACATTTAGATTTAATTTTTCCGGCTTTAATGATATTTCACCCGTTAATATTTAATTTGAATCCTATTTAATCTATTATCACAGTTTTCACATACGGAAAATAGAGCGTAATTCATTTCATCCTGAACATCTTGATTTAGCCCTCCCAAAGCGTCAGAGAACCATGCTAAGGATGTTCCCCAACCAGTCCATTCAGTGAATTTTGCTTGAGGATCTACAAAGGCTGAATGAATTTCAGGTGCACTACTGCAGAGGAATACGAATAACACTATGATTTTTAACATTTTAACTTATTTTTAAACCAGGTCCTAACAGCAAAATTGAAACGGAAGGCAAGTCAGTGCGGACATATATATGCACGCATTAAATGCAATACTAAATTTTAAAATGAATCAGATTGGATCTTTCCCAAAAAAATTGGACCACAGATATAAATCTGTATCAGCTAAATCTCAAATCGTATTCACACCTCTTCATGATATTGCTTATCTTCCGTTTTTTAAAATATCACTTTATATAATCAAGAGGAACAGATCTATTCAGATGAAATCTCGTGTTGGTATTATCGTGTCGAGATACCAATTACAAGAACATACTCATCACCACGTAATAACTGTGTTAATGAGTTATCAGAAAATGTGATGATGTTAATGTAGTATGTACAGCCTTTAAGATCGTTATTATCTTCATATCATTACATTGTCTGTCATCGTTTTAATATTATTGTTATACAACCGAATGGAGTGGTTTGTTATGAAATATGCGATGCACCTGCAGACTCCACAGTATACCACTGCAGTGACCTGAAGTAAATACATTAGCTTTTCTACATATTTAGGTTGAAATAGTTAATCAAAAAATTAATCAAAAATTTGAGGTAACAATAATTACTATTCGTATTATTGGAACGATTACAATAACTGTTCCGAGCAAGTAAGAAATGAAGTTAGGCCAACTAATATAAGGCTGGTAAATGAAATGTGTTTTGGCTGACCAATTGTCTGAACACAAAGATGATGATTATTTGCTTAAATAGAAATTCATTATTTTCTCCTCACGTGCAGTTTTTCATCTATTTTCTGTCGGAAAGAAATTATTTCGTTACTTAATGAAATGACCTGCTGTAATCAAGCATGGAACATGAAGCTTTTCAGCTGGAAGAAATATACATTCTCGACTCGACGTGTCTATTATGTAATAAAGGGAGAGAGATGGTTGAAGCCAGAGTACATTACAGAGTCCATGGAGTTCTTTAACACACTTCGTGAGCGCCTGTGAATATAAATTTGTATACGAAATACATACATATAATATAGCATACGCGTACGTACAGAAGACAAAGATTTCAAAGTCTGACTCCAAGAGCTTATTGTGCCCATCATCATTTGTGTTAATCCACGAACTTATGTTTTACTTATACTTGTGGGAATACAGGAATCCCTATTAGGATACGTTTATAGGAGATTGGGGTCGAAAATGGAAAAGTTAATAAAGGAAAAACTAATTACTTCTCTCACACACACATGATGGTAATACAACACATATGTGTGTGCCCACACAACCGATTCTTTCGTTTTTCATATCGTGAGTATAAATGAAGTAGTATACACCTTAAACAAGCTATATCATTGATGCACACAAACGCACTAATCAGTTGAACCACGGATAATAAATTTTACACTGGTTTCACTTCACTCTCTGTCTTTACAACAAAGCAGCAGTATAATATTAGAGTGATTGTGAGAAAATTCTCATTAAAATGGAAGCTGATTGGATTGGATTCTGGGGTTTGTTCAGTTAGACTATAGTCTATTTGCTCCATACTTTAATTATCATTCAGACCGCTGGGCTGCTGTAGATGAGTCAACGGGAGAATGATGAATAAGTAGTTCAACATATACTCATATTCAATTGAAATTTTCAAAGTTCATTAGTATACTTCGGCAGCACCTGTATCCATATTAAAATTGTTGTGCAAATATAAAATTTCAGAGACCGCCGTTTAGATAGTTACTATTTTAGTTAGCAGTCCATATTCAATAAATACTCATTGACAAAATATGATTAATTTTGCTCTGCCGGTTCTAATATTCTCTTTATGGTGAAAGCATTTTAAAGAAGATGTGCTATATAATTTTGCTAGAATTTGTAAGTTTTTAATCGTGTTTCCGGTTGGTATACATACATACATACATAAAATGTCACCCGACGTTTGTAATTCAAGGTTTCAGGCAAGAATTATTATTCAATTACACTTACATATACATATCTTATAAGCAGAAGTTATTTTGGGAAGCATTGTACAAAATAGTTATGACATAATATTGTACCTTCTAAAAGCTTGACCATTTAGCAGAATTTCTAACTTACATGACTTGTTTGACTTACACGGTAAAAATGTTTCAACGTATTTAAAAGCATGTATTTATAATCATCTTGGCTTGTTCAGGAAAATCACTTGAATCCTCATACGCGTTCAAGAAAATAATTATAATTGCGGAAGTAGACATTTCTACACTTACCCCAGCCTAGCCTCATGCACATTTTTTGTGGGTTAAATTCGTGCCAGAGAAGACGATTCTCATTTTGGCACTACAACAAACCTCATGGATGACAGCACGTTCGTCTATTCTCTGTTACTGCTTCTGGTGGTGCTGCTTCAGCTGCTCCAATGTGCGGTGGATGTGGATAGATACATTCCAAGTGATACAGCTACAAATATGTTTCTTCCACCAAATGAACGTGTATAGCGTAAGTGGATCCTCCTTTGTGTGTAGGAAGAGAGCAAGAGAGAAAGCAATTCCAATTAAAAACTCCCCAATTAAGTTAATTCGTCGAATAATGAGTCGTCCAATTAAGCTTAATTGCTTGGAGTAGAATGAAAAGGGATTCAGGGGTACATGTACATATTTTCGTTTCAGGGAAGAATCCTCATGCCACATGTATTTCTACTTATATTATGCTCACTTTTGCACGATGGATGGGACCTCATTCTACTTTTTAGAGGAGATCAGCACAAAGCTGAAGCTGTGTACATGCATACATCCATACAAATATATAGCAGGCTAAAATATACGAGAAACAACCGAACAAAAGTGCGTAGCATTATTAAATTCCCAGAGAATTGAATGAATAAGCTTTCTCTTATAGTAGCTGCAGACCATTATATGGTTTCTCCTCGCGTTCAATCTTCAGCTTAAGTATTTTACGGGTGTATACCCCTCCTCTAGGTTGTAGGTTTCGATCCCCTTCAAAAATTAGTAGTTTCTGGAATTTCCATTCACTCAAGTCTGCATGACAGACATTTCATAATTGCGTCTTATTCTTTGCCCATATTCTGTTCTCTGAAAAAGTGGACCGTGGTCCAAGAGTAGTTTCCTCGTGGAGCTCAACCCGTTTTATACAAATTAAAATTAATTTCGTTGAGCATTACTTCTTATTGGTTTTAAAATACGTATCGTTTAACTACATTGTTATTATTTACTATACTCTTTGTCAAATTTCTCTGGATTAAACGAAAAAGTCCAGATTGCTTTGCTATGAATAAATTTGATGCGATGAATGGCCACTTTCAATTCATACTTCTAATTAGCAATTAGCTGAACAACGACTATGTTTAAGGAATAATTCTGCACCAAAAACTATACCACTGCTACGATCAAATGACAGATTCCGAATGTGCACAAGTTTCTATATGTATCGGCTGCAGTCGAAGCTAGGCGCATTAATCCTTGTAAAATTAATCATAATAATAAACGTTAATATTTACAGCCTTTCTAGCAATTCCAAGAAAGAAGTTTTCTTTCTTTCTCTCCGTTTAATGTAACACATGTGGGTTCTAGGCATATATGCATAATATCACTTGGTTTAGTACTGGAACGTTGTCTATTCCAATTCAAGCAGTGACAATAAAATCATTAACCGGAACAAAATGCTTGTGGAGTCACCAACTACAATGACGTTGTTCCAGCTTACTTGATTTTCTTTACTGCGAATTAAGCCACATTTCCTCCATGTACGCATGCATTCATGAAGGAACAATCAAATTAATTAACCCCAAAGATTATAATTATTTCTACGCAGAGCATGTAATTACATTTGATAGCTAGCTTTACGTATAAACTATGAAGGAAGCCATTTGTGTGAGGCGTCATTAGTAGAAAAGAGGTACAATTTTGCTCGGCTGCGGCACTCATATTGTTCACTTTCTCTCAGCCTTTTCTCCAAATATCGTATACGCTATACAACTCTTAATATGTGCTTAGTGTGTAGTAGCATGCTGCACACAGTCGTTTACCCTTTCTCCACACAGAACTCTGCGCAACAAAGTATTATGGCACGTTTATGCTTCTTTTGCCATGTATATGTGAACTGCACGCTCTGATGCTTTCCTTTTTCTGACGGGGGTAATCTGTGGCTTAAAACTGTGTTAACGGAAACTTTATGTGGAGCTCCAGAAGATTTCACTTTAATTATGTTTCCTCCTCTGAAGACATTACTGTAGTGCAGTAATCGTACAAATGCAGAATTAAGAGTCCAACCAAGTGTGTTTACACCATGATTTTCAGAACTCGCTTGAACTAGCTGAGATTACATTTGGAATATATGGGACCCATTCCTGTAGCTTCTGCTAAAGTAGCAGCAATAATTTCGTCTTGCTGGATTCAATCACATATTTTGAAAACCAAAACTGCAACGTTGTTACCAAACGCCATTATGATGCTCGCTGGAACGTTTTACTTTGTAATGGTAGCTTAACTTTAGTCTAATTCAAGCTCCCGGTAAATCTATACAAATTTCAACTTGTGACAACTGGGTTCTACCGTTATGCAGTAAGAAACTCAAGATTTCTCTTGTATTTATATCAGACTCAATTGATTAATATGCATAAACTATTTTGAAAAAGTTAGTAGAGTAGTACACATAAAACCAGTTACCTACAATGTCAAATGTAATTAATTTTTCACAAAATACTCTTCTCTTAAAATATTTTAATGCACAAATATCGTTATGAGTTCAAGTAAAATTATTTATTAGATATAGTATTATGACACATTATGGTTGCATTATTTCTCCTATCAACATTTAGTGATGCAAGATTTATCAGTTTCGCTTGCTAGGAACTGTAAACGTTTAGAATTTTTGTAGCAATTCAGCTTCCGCACACAAGTCAGCGTTTTGAGCTGGCAGTCATTGTTGTTGGTGCTCACAAAAGAGGATGTCCTGGACGGGTATTTGTATGAATTTCTTTTGAGGGTTAGGGGACGAAGAAGAGACAAGTAAGTATTGTTGGTGGAGTATTTTTATAAGTAAGCAGTACGTTGTATGAACAGGACAAATAAGAAGGAAAAATTCAAGCATCCGCCTTCATTTTTGCATTAGTGAGTTTTCATGCTTACTTCTGTTACTATTCATTCGGAATAATTCATTTTACAAAAATATACCAGCAATCATTTTTTGATATATTATTCCAACATATTTTGCAACTTTTCTCAACAATCCTCACACAGGCATCAATATGTGAGACAGATTTGAATTTTTAATAAACTTCAAAACACGAAAAAGCTGGGAAACTGACACGAGAACAAAAACTTCTTCATTCTGAATTATATATCAGCAGAAAGCCATGTTTTCTTCTGTGGTGTTGTATCATGCGATGCGAAACTTTTGAATTTGTCAAAACTAGTTAGTACAGTAAAGTATAGATTTTGAAACCCTAGAGTGTCCACTCCATGTCAGTTCCCCCTTTTGCTATCATTTTGATGCCCCAAAACATTGAAAAAGTATAAAATATTGCCTGAGTTTGACATTCCCACGTACGGTTGTGAATCATTTAACGGAATTCTATTCAATATACAATTTCACTTCAAATACTAGGTCTGTACATTTTGCTTCAAGAATCCTTTGTCCAGCAGAGACGATTATAGTGCTGGGCTATATACACATGCAAGCAGTGAGAATTCATAATGACTTGAATGCTGACAGATATCCCCAAAAAATACGTGATATTGAGGGTGGAATAATGTAACCGTGCTTAGGTGAATTACACTTTACATAAAAAAATGTCAACCAGCTTCATATTTTATTTACTGCTTACAGCTAATTCTACTTAAGATGATTTACAACGAGGAGGCATTCATAACGCAACCCCAAAACTGCTCAAGTATTAAACTTTGCTTTTTACTACAGTGAAATGGTAAGGGAAGAGGAATAATGTGCAAAAGCTCCTATGAAGTGACTTGGTTTTGAAGTTTGCACTGCAACTTCAATGCTTTTTTACCAACTTACAACTGAATTATTATTACTATAATAATTATAATTGTATTACTACAATTGAATGTTTTTACTTCCTGATGTTGAGCTCAAAGGAAGTTTTAGTGTAAAAGAAAACATTAAAACAGTGATGTCGGATCCACCCTGAAAGAATATGCAACCCTACGCTACATGGTCATTTGATAAAATCCCAACCTAGTGTTACATACCACAGAATGGGCTTTGTTATTTTAGAGGTCGGAAATTGTGTTAAAAACAAATTTCGCGTGAAACGAAAATATGTCTACTTTTCTTGACCAAGGTTTGGTATTGCATGTGAAGAGCTCATAAAGGAAAAATTGTGACAACTTTTAGTTGAATTGCATACACATTTATTACCACAGTTGTAAAAGAAAAGTTGCTCAAAACTTCATGACCGTTCGTCTTACTGTGCCAACTCGAGTATCATTGAAGCCCGTAATGCAGTGAAATTATCCAAATTGGTTCATGATTGCACTTTGTTATACTATCTACATTCCAGGCAATACATTGCTCACGTCTAGACTCTATACATACTGAAGGTAATTTTCTACTAAGCAAAACCAAGTACCAAATTGCTCCAAAATTTCACCCTCATTCAAACAGTAATTTCATTTTCATTTAAATTTTATGATAATTGTGGTAAAGTTCCAGATGTAAATGTCGAATTACTGGATTTCCTCCCAACCAGACCCTTAGTTGAGGATACTATAGTGCACCGAATACACCCCCGTGAAGAAAATTATCGGGCAGCTCGATAAACATATTCCACAATTCTGTTTCTGGTATCGCACCAACAAAGAAGTTATTTTAGAGTAATAAACGTATTAAGCAAGTAAAATTATGCTAGTTTTCCCCTACATGAAAACATGAAGAGGGAATCATCATCCATCAACATATTCAACAATACGACGTAATAAAGCAATGAGATTTTATGCGTCACTCCACTTGATAGTGTTTAACCATATAATAAGTTCATATGTATATGATGTTACGATGCTTATTATTATGTACGCATAGTGTTGAGTTAAGCCCTTATCTACACAATGCCCTGTTTATTTCATGTTTATTAATTAAAATTTTGCCCATAGAAATCAGTCGTAATCAATGAGCTCGCTTTTATATGAATAATCACACCGCCATATCAACTCGAGTACGGATGTTGACTATGGTATGGTGGTCTGTTGCATTAGTCTTTCCTCTTTGTAATTTCCTCTTTGTTTAGCCAATTAGGCATCCAGAAAGTTCAACATCTCATCAACAATTTCATGATAATTTAGAGCGTTTTCTTTGGCCATTTATCACACGGAGAGAATTGCCAATGGCTTAAATTCTAATAAAAACAGCCACCAGGCACAAACAAAAAGTCAGGACATGGCTAATGATGATGATAAAATGAATCCGTCTACCTCATATATTAACGAGATCTCCCACGGTGGGTGATGAGCTCACCTTTTATACCGCAGCAGAATCAAGCTCAACTCCTTTGATTAGACGAGCTCTTCATGAAAATTTGTTAGCTGACTGTAACTAGCCGACATGATTACAGGTCCACCTGGCCCCATTAAGATAATTAAAGCAATGCATATCGGCACCATCATTCACGGCTGGCATATCGATATATCAGTGTTATTGTGGAGAGGTAGTGCTCACTCAGCTTGTACAAATTCCGTACGTGATCATCATAAATTCTTTAGTCTCATTACTACGTATCACATCCCCGGAATATTTGCTCATACTATACGAACAAAAACAGCATCACCCTCCTTTTTAAACAATCCATAATACACACAAATACTCTACGTAGTAGTAGGATATTGAATCTACTCAAGTGCGGTTTTTTGTACTTTTTCCATTGAATGATATTAATTTCTATCATCTATATGCAAACACAAATTCTTATGATCATTGGCAGTCAGCCACTAATGACTCTTCGGATGTTTGGAAACGACACGTAAATGATTACATGCAAACAGGGCTTTGGTCAGAACCATAATATGAGATATCATACCTGACATAAAATACATAAATATGTATCACTACTACTCAAAGAGGGGAACTTATGATTTGGGGATGATGTCCGTCCAATTGAAACCCATAATATTTGTTAATACCATTGTGTGTTTAAAAATATGGTATCAAATCCTTATTAAACACGGCATCAGTTCATGATGGGATAGAGGATATTTTAAGTTACTTAGCCAGCTACATACATTTCCTAGTATCAGCAAAAGTAGTTGATGTTGAGCCTGCCAACCTCAGAAGACTGTGTAGATGATTAATATGTGAAGGCAAGATTTTCCAATAAGGATCGCAGCAGTAATAGCTTACGGATGTTGTGAAGTTTCTTAACAGCACCGAACTGAAAGGAAACCGACAATAACTTGTTCCCCGTGATAGGAAGCTTAAGTTATCGGCGGCACATGCATGTTGATAATAATTGCAAAATTATGCTTGCCCAAATCGCAGCCTAATAAAGCAAGTATGTATGTTTTTGTGGTGTACATAAATGAAATCTCTGGCAATGTATGATCGCTTTTTATATCAAAATTGAACTGATGAGCATATCAGCTCGTGGTTTCGACTTAATGAGATACTTATTTTTTCCTGTCAAGAAATCTTGTTTGCCAGTCTTATTACTTTACTGGTGGTTACTGATGAGGCAAAACATTTAAAGAAAACAGATTGAGAGAGAACAACAGCGACTATACTCCTCATCTTTCAAAAATGTATTGTGTTACATTAAGCCTACGTTTGTATCTGGTTCACAATTTTGTTATTAATTTCCTACTTAAAGCACTCCGTATAATTCATGGAATGAGACTCGCATAATAAATACCTGCAAACCCCATCACATAATTTTGCATGCTGTATGCTTATTAAAATAAGCTGAACATTAATCAAAAGACCGTCACTTCGTGCCTTCATTAAAAATTCCCGTGATTAATTAGCATCATTTTTTAGACTGGGATTTTATTTGCGTTATATTTCTCCTCTCATTTGTCTATACAGTTTGTTCAGCTTGCTTCCACTTGGATGGATGACGGTACTTCCATAAAGTAAAATATGATATGATACAACGTACTTAGCTTCCAGGCTTTCCTTGTTGAGACCGAAATTGAGAAACCTATTTAGTTTGAGTGCGTAAGTAATTTCATTTTTTAGCAAACGAAATCAGAGTTATAGTTTTTAGAGGGTATGTACGCAGGTCTGACTAATAGTAGAGCAATTTTAGCACAACTTTTAAATAATAGGAAATCACTGAAACATTTTCGGCCCGCCCTGGTTAGTTTAACATTTATGTGTATATGAAACGAAGCCTAGTCAGCTATTGGTATTAACTATCGTATTTGCCAACGTCCAACTACTTTTCTCGTAGTCATTTATACCGCTACCACTGCCTCGAATAACAAGGGAATACAAAGGCAAAAGTTTCATTGCAAAACTTTTTAATAAACGGAACAAATCCAAAAATGCAATTAAAGTAATGACTAAATGGATCCATGTGCTGCAAAAAAAATTCTCGTGGCATGGTTTAAGCTTCTTTGACAGGAGAAAAATGGGATTTTAATCAGAAAAGTTTGGAGAGACACCTTGAAGCTTTCTTTTAATTGCACTTTTCCAAATGGCAACGGGGTTAGAAATGTATGGAAAGCATATTTTTTAGGTTAGAAAACTAATATATATTGTAGACATAAACAGTGATACGACGAGAACGTGCCACCGTCTGTTGGTTTTGTGAAGCTTTTCGTGAGCATATTATATTAGTGAAAAGGTATAGGTGTAGCAGACGGGGGCAGTGAGTACACGGAATTAAAAATACCATTAGATAACTTTTTGAGAGCTACATTACACAATGCTTAACACTACAAACGTTCCTCTTGCACTGAGTAGCAGTAATGAGTGCGCATTTATATCTTACAATAACGAACCAAAGAAAAGTGATACCCACCTTGTGCTTGGTTTCACATGCCTTTTCTGACGAATGAGTTGGGGGATAAAAAAAAATTCAGAGAGGAGTATTAATTGTTAAGGCTGGTTGAGAAAGATGCATGCATACATAGACGTGTCTTTAAAATCGTAATTTATAATCATTAAAAATTCAAAAATTCTTACTCTGTGGATATGAGTCCAAATGTCCAAATTTACGGGTAACTAATTTCTTGTTTTTAATGCTGTACGTCGATTCGTTGAACTTTGGTAACCTATACATAAAACTACCGACCTATACTGCTTTTACCTCATATAACATGTAGTTATGATTGTATTATAAATAGTCTGGGAGTGGGGGTCACCTTGTAAAACTACCATCAACATACGTTATGGCATACGTCATACGTCTTGTTTGAATATTTTAGCACATGAAAGACTTTATTGAATTCGACATGATTTAGACAGATGTGAAAACAATTATTCTTATGACAAATGTATGATTAGATAAATGCATTGAATTAACGAACGACATTAACTTGTATTAATGTTTTTGTTATTATCTAAGTTAAATTTTTAATAACATGAAATATTCATTATAAAGAAGCAGGAAGCTGGCATCCATTTCCAAGAGCCTTTTGGCTATAAACTTGTTTCTGAACTGTGCATTCGCATATTACATCATTTTCACTTTAGTCTTTAAGTGAAGGGAATATAATGGTCATGGGCGAGGTTGTTTCATTTCCACCCAGGAAAGAAACTTTCACCAGTCCTTTACAACATTATCTACAAATACAAGCTTTATGAATCCCCTTCATAATAATATCCGAGATGTTAACTAGTACAAACTTCCTGTTCTCCCTTTGGGATCAAATTATTCGTTAATTAATACAAGTATCGTTACTTAACCACTTCGTACTATACATATTACGAGTTGCTAACTTTTGTTCTAAAAGTATTTCAGAGACAGACCTCTTTAACTAATATATTTTACTACTTCACTCTAATGTAATAGGTAGGTAAACCCACCATCACCACAACGAAGTAGGGACGACATCAGCTAGCTGCAAGCCCAAAATATATGGCTAAGCTCAGCTCGGTTTCCCAATCCACTATTGCAGATGGTCTTCCTCTGCCATCATTTGGGAAAAGAAAGGGTAGGAATAGAAAATACATTTTCCGGACAATATGCCCGGAAGTCTTATAAACTTTAAATGTTAATCCTTTTCCCATGAATATAACAAAGTGAAGCACGCCCGCGCCCGACCAACGGCGGGTGGCGGGGCGCGCCGCGGCCGCCGCCGAGCTCGCCGGCGCGGGGCGCCGTAAACGAGGTCTGTGGTACCTCCGCATCCTTAACCACATTCAATCTCTAAAAACGCTTCCCAATTGATGACGCGCTATACAAAATATCCAATCAGCCGGCTCTTCCCACTTGACTGAAACTCAGAAAGCTGAAGATATCGTCGGTGCTGTTCTACCGTAAATTATACTACTGGCAGCCAGATGTCGATTAAGAAAATCATTTAACAAGAAAGTATGATTAAACTCAAAGTATAGCCGTCAAGCACTTAAGTTCAGGTCTGCCGCTATTGCCAAATAATGTTAGCCATCCGGGCTTTGCTCGCCATTCACAAAGGTCCAATAAAACCGCGTACTTCTTATAGAAACTAGAACACAAAAATGAGCGAGCAAAAGAAAAATCGTTTGAACTGATATAATTTCATATATAAAAACGCAGTCCCTTGAATTCTACTGTGAAATAAAACCGATGGCAATTTGTCGCTGCGTGATGAGCCCCGATCATTAGCTGATGCCCTCAACGGTCAAAGCGCTCGCTACCGTTCGTGGAGGTACTAGAAGCACACAGTCAGGAATAAATCGAATATCTTTCGTAAATGAAAATTTGCATGAAAATTTTGTCCTATAGATTATTGATAAACCACCTTTCGTAGGCCAATTAATGAATAAAGCATTTTCATAAAAAATTAACCAAAGCCAGTCTGAAACTCGGCAGCTTAAACCGCACAATAAATATAGCAAAAGTAATGGAGGTGCTGCATTTACACGAATAAAAAATACTTCATAACTTCCATATAAAAATACGTACAGATGTAGACTTCGTTAAGAAGACATGTCTAGTTCCTGTGAGTATACGATATCCAATCCAGAGAGAATGGAGCACGAATAAATAAGTTTTCTAATATTATACGAACATATTCATATCTACTAATGCTTTTTTCTTACACCAATCCTGCTTCGAGCTTGACAAAGCAGCGCTTTAAAACAGTTAAACGTAGATTATATATCCAGATCAATCAATTGAAAAAGTCAAAGTACTGTTCCTTCCAGTGGTATACAACATCACAATTGGGATCTCATAACACAGCCATGCTCAGCCAATTGTCACGTGCAAAAATACCTTAAATATACCAATCACCTTGAATTTATAAGCACATGATAAAAACGAACTACTTGTTATTATGCTGTGTAATATTGTTAGCCATAGCAATACATCTCTAGAAACTCGACTTGGAGAAATTTTCTCCTATCCTCTCCAGGACTATGCATCTGTAAATATGTAGTATATCCACAATGATTTGACTCAAAGCAAAATATTATGTCTCTAAAGCAGAAGCCTTTTAACCCCCGAGTCGTCATCATTATCATCATCAATTAATAAATAAAGGAAAATGAGAACTACCATGGCAAACATAATGTTTATATTATTCCAACAAGTAGGCCCCTGAAAAGCACTTCACTATCAAGTACTCCAAACACAATGACAGCGACAGAGTGTATAACACTACAACTCAATACTTTCACTTAAAAATAAAGAGCGAAACAATATACTAGCAATTCAATCTCTGACTACATAATGTGTCTGTGAGATTGCCCAAAAAAGACTGCCGTCAAGTTTTGGCTGTGGGTTATCAAAAAACTATTCTCACCTAATAACCATATCACAAAACACCGCCCACCCACTGAAGCACTTAACATACCATCACACCCGATATAACTGGGCATGTGAAGAGAAACACCTATCATAAAGGAATGCAATATCCGCAGACCCTCTCCCCCATAACGCCGAAATTACTCCCCAGGACGGCATTTCTTAAAAACTTAATTATACCTTCTTGTTCTGCCGTACGAATTCAAACTTCTGCATCTATAAACCCCCTCCCTATATAGTCCAAAAATCTTTCGAAAGCTCAAGAATCCCATTCTCCGCCCCCGTCAATTGACACGCCAATCCGCACTAGTCTCACACACCACCCACCTCATCAGCAGCTCTTCTCGTCACTCACTCACTTATGCACTACACCAGCGAACCTCCACTAACCACCTATATCACAACCTGCGCGCTCTCAAATAATACCCTCCCTCCCGTCTCCCAGTCGCAGCGCATTATACCTCCCCCATCACACTTCACTGCCCACCCCCTACCTAAAACACGAATTCCCCTCGCCCCCCCCCAACAAATTTGAAATACCACAATGAGTGAAGTTGAGCGAAAGCCCCCCGCCCGCTGAATGTACGATAAAATTTCGATCAAAAAACACGCATGCGCCCCCGTGTCTCCAAAACCTCCCGAATGCTCAACGCCCTGGTTCGCCCACCGCCCACCACCTCCACTCCCCGAGTGGAACTACGCTTTGTGCCAAAACCCGCCAGCTTTAAAAGTAATTAAGAACTTTGAACCCGTGCCTTTTTAAATGGCGGTTAATAGATAAACAAAGGCATCAAGCATTGCTCGCATCCTCGCTGGCTACAGCTTTGCTTGTAAAATGGCTAGAAATATAAGAGCGACGAAGTCCGTGACCAACTCTTACAGCCCGAAACGCAAGCGCGGAAAGGCGCTTACAAAGCCACCAGACGTTATGCTTGGCTGAAGGCACTGAGTGTAGGCCAGGTGGAACACGATGACTAAAGTAATCTGGCCCAGCGATGGTCACATCATTATCGTTGAATGAAAACAGAGGTGAGTGGAATAGGATGACGATCGTTCCGCGACTTCAACCAAGGCTGCTGCCTCAAATAAAACAAGACCGCCCGAAAAACTAAAGTCGTTCCTAGATATTAAAGTAGCTTGTGCAGTGAGAGTCCATACTACGCACGTTCAAGATCGCTTAATATGTATCTAGACCAATGCACCGCTAACTACGTTTTACACCCCGTCTCTGTTAGCTGTTCTCTGTGAGCCTGAATAAACAATAGCAAAACCCAATGAAATAACCACATGATGCTGTTAAGATCGATTGTAATTCACCAGTGACTGACTCTCACATTAGGAAAAGAGCTCCAAGTGACAATCGATTCCCCGGTCTTGTTAGAATTCTTCCCAGCACAAGTTATCAAGCATTTAGAAAATAATGGCCGTGTCATGATCAGCGCCTGAGTTGATATCAAAATGCTATTAAATCTGGGCCAAAAACGGGCATGACATGTCTGAAAGAACCAAACGCCGGATTCGCGTCAGCCGTATTGGTTTGTTATATTTCTTCCACTCCCAAGACAAGCTCACTCAATGTCTCATAGTTCTTATGATTTAACACAAACATCCGATAATCTTTAAAATTCCGGGGGGGGGGGGCGGGGAGCTTGGGAAAAGTGAGAAACTGAAGAGTTTGTTGAAACTTGAATGGAGTTCCGGTATAAAAATGCAAATAAACATTTCTCAAATCTTAAAGAGCTAATGAATAATTCATACAAGAGGAAGTACTTATGAAACTGACTCTGACTGCTTAATTAAAGAGATAATGAGAAGTTCCACAAGAACTTACTGCATCATTTTCAGTGAAGACTTTACCCGAGTCTAAAGATGCTCTCAGAAACAGCCGACACTATGGGGTTGTCGATTTGAGGCTTCCAAAATGTTAAAAAATAAAAATGTCTTTATATTTCTGTTTTATGAAACCAGGAAATATAATTGAGTAATGGATACTCAAGTTTTTGTTCATAAAAGGTGTAGTATGTAGTCACGATACAATAAAAGTAACTCAGGTGTACTGAATTAAAATTCCATTTAATTTTATAGTTTATCACTTTGGATTAATATTGCGATAAAGCGTACCCGAATGGTATCACAAACAATAATTATTCGCAGGAGGTAAGCAATTCATCCAGAACTTCCCTTTCCTATATATTCCGTTAGGATCTCTTAAGTTGAGTTCTAGATTGAGCTCTTGTAAAAGTTTTTACAACTGCAGTGAATATGAAAAATAAGGTTTTGTAATCCTAAGTGCTCCACTTCTACCTATAACGTGAATAAAATGAAACGTAGTCTTTATATAATAAACTAATTACTGCTAATTGGTCATTAGGATTACTCAGCATATCAAAGTTAACTAATTTACTCTTTATTCAACGTTTTTGAGCTCGAATGGTGCATCAATAGACTTCATAAGTTTAAGTACTTATGTTGTGAACTTGGATGGTGTAAGCATCTGTTTATTTGCAGGGGAACAATAGTGACACGTGCTCATTACACATAGTTTTGCTGTAGCCTTATACTCTCACATTGAAGTTTCCGACTTAATAAATTTCATAGTAAATATTAAGATAGTGATTAAAGAGTTTTTCCGTATTTCCGGGAAGGCCCGCTCATATAATACTATGTATATTTGACCAACATCCATTTGCTAATTATTCTTAAATCAGATTTATTAAGCTGCGATTCGACAAATGTAGAGGGTAATTATATCAGAATCACAGTCAAATAAATGCATGAACAGCAGGATGTCACCTGGTTGTAACCCAGTTAAGAAATTTGCTATACTTTTAACAAGTATGCACAAGTTGAGCTGTAAAACCTTATAAATGAGGTATATGGCTTAAATAGGCGATTGGACCATGGAGTTTCTGAATTGTATAAATAGAATATCTAATCAGTAAATGTCACGTCACAAAATGTTCACTTGCTACCAGCAACGATCCAAAGATTTGAAAGTTGATGAGACAGCAAAGTTCATCTAAACAGGCAATTTAGCAATTGTTGAACTAACAATAATGAATTTAAGGGAACAAAAAACGTATTAAATCGCACAGAGTTTGAGGAGTTTATGTTGAGTCATCCTAATTAATTTGGTTAGGCTTCAGTTAGCTTGACTGTGAGAGCAAAAATGAGTATTAAGACATGACGAAGCAAGTTGTACTGATAAAATGGATAGATATTACAGAAAAATAGTGCAATATCAAACCGTTTACTAAACGATTTCTTGATTGCCTACTGACATGTGGCCATGCGAGAGCATTTTCTTATGTATGTATGTCATACCTTGTCTTGAGCATCTTAAAATGTCTCCATTTCTCCAGCTTTCAATCTAGAGCTCAGAAATTCAAGCATAGACAATCTCAAAATTAGTATTTTTCGATTTTTTTAAATGAAATCTTGTTATAGTTGCTGTTAATTTTAATTTTAAAGCATGGCTTATACAGCAGATCAAGTCAAATGAATTGAAGACACTATAGTAATCTTTCTTTCAAAAGATTAACATATTTTATGGCTCCATACGGATCTTCCTAAATGTATTTTTGCGCCTTGTTGTCTCGGTATATTTTGGATTGCGACCAGAAAACGTTTATAAACCAAGACCAAACTGACTCATTCATATCTGCTCATCTATTTCATGCATTTTTTATTCAACCAAAAACTCTATCCGAAAAAAATTCTAGACTCTCCGAACCCAGTCGCTAATATTTAATGTGCAAACAGAGAATCCGAATCAATAGGAAATAATACAATATCAGCATCAATAGTTCCGAGAAGCTGAGTATAATGAAGATGAATATTTGAATATGGTTTCCTAATCAAATAAATTATTATATTACGTTCATTAAAAAGCTAGATACGAAAATCTATAAATATGTGTACTCATCCAAGATAATGAATCGATTTTAATGACAATAATGAGGCATTATAAATGGACATAGTGGAGAAGCGATTTTTATCCCAGCCCAATGTAACCAAGAATCTTACGTACATACACGGGTTTGTTGCAGATAAATACTTGCAACGAGCATTTCGATGATTTAAAGTTGGTCATTCTGAGCAAAGTCAAAGCTTAGCTCCAACAAAGACTGGCAGACAGACACAATAACAGTGTGTGATGTAACCTGCTGTTTGAACTACTTTTTGCTCCAGAGACGTGCATATAGTATCATTATTTTGATATCAGCAAAGAAGTCCTCTTAGTGAGTTCGGAGGTCCCCACTAATCATACCTAAATATTGACCAATTACACTAACGAGCTGCCACATTTTTCTTTTGATATCATTTATTCGCTCAACCAGTCGTTCGACATTTGTTTTACCGTCTTTCCTCGTTTTCATACTATTTCGCTCCTTGTTTGTTCCATTGTTGTATGCATATTACTGGTTAATGCCATCCGACTTGTGTATCTTTTGTTCTATTCAGTCTAGTTTCGTTTCTGTATGCACAAGGTCTCGACTTTCTGATAAAGTAGATATCTCCAATTCTCCTGGCATTGTTCTCCTATAAATACTGATTTAGAATCCAATTGCATGATTACGATTGTACCATTGTATTTTTCCCTGGAGTGAAGGATAACGTTCGAGAAATGGTCAACCTGCTTTCTTACATTTAATTGTTAGTTGAATACTCTAAGCTAGGCTGTCGATACTTCCAGGTTTTTTGTGATTTTAGGCTCGTATTTGTATGTGAGAATTTTCGAAACATTTCATGAATGATTAAACCTGTAGCAGAATGTTTTACTCGACCCCAACTACTCAAGCTGCATTTGACGGGTTGTTGAAAACAGGGAGATTTCCATTAAAACTGCTTAGAAGTACTGTATTTACAGACTTGAAAACTTCAAGTACTATGGTTGGAGGCGAACTAAATGGTCAAGCATGTTTGAATGTAGCATAGCTCTTACGTAAACATATAGGGCTGGTGATGTCGCAAACAATCTAAGTACCGTAGTGGATGCATTCACACAAGAGTTTTATAAAATTCTTTAGCAATTTTTTATAGATATTTCATAAAACTTACAAGTTATTGTGTTCAGAAATAAATATAAAGATGAATGAGTTCAGTTGTAGAAAACTTTAATATTCTGCATAACTAAACACCAAGTGCTTTTCAGTAATGCTTACTTATAAATATGTAAAGTAATTCATGAAATATAATATCGCAATTCAAAATATTGTTGAATAAACAAAGTATTTGTCAACAACACATTTCTTCCAACCTTCACAAACACTAAAAGCAACTACATTTATACTCGAGATGCATTTCACTCAACTGGACAATCATAAATATGTATGTATTGTGTCATTCTCACTAAAATGATTTATACAGAAGCATATCTTCTTCCCATAAACTGGAGTGGTTGTCGATTTTTTCTCAACTGTAAAAACGGACTGGAAAAGGGGAGAGAAAAAACTCTTGAAGATTAAACCAAAGATGCAAATGGCAGGAGTAATGTCCAGCAAGTCCAGCTGTGCCGACATCCGACTACTTTTCTCAAGGGCATATCCATCTAGAGAATGCGCTTGTCATGTCTTTGAAGAACGGAAGGAACTAAATTCTGGACACGACAGGTAGATTGAACACGTTTCAGTGCTATGCTTCATCTGTCAAAGTCAAAAGGAAACAGAGAACTTCCGTTCTATAAAACACTTGCACCCTCAATGCTCTCTAAAAACTGGATCGGTAATTGAATATGATCATACAACACTTACTCATACCTGATACACAACAGATATATTCCGTGCATTATCATTAATTGGATTTTGTTGAACTACCGGCTCTGCTGCTCTTTCTTGGTACTGAGCTCACTTTAAAGCTGAAGACACCCTACTCAATTAATAGTACATAAGGACTGGTATAACCTCATTACGATATTCACTTGTCTGCGTTTGTGGACCAAGCTTTTGATTATAGCCAGTTACTAGTCATGTATAAGCCTAAAACGTGTTTTGTACTCTTGTAATACTCGTTTATCTGGAGACCGCATGGTTCCAACAAAGTTGAGGTTCTATATATGGCGACTACCGTGAAATTTATGTGTTTTTATTCATATATACTACGTATGAATTAGTTCATGTAAGAAATATAGCAAATGAATACAATAGGAAGGTGGTTATGTTTGACATCCAATCATCCAATTTACCATTTAGCCAATCAGTCCTGATCAGATTTACTCTGTGCACTTGTTAGCGCCGCGATTCCGATAAAACCACATACATTCTAGGTTTAGCTAGGCATATTTACAGTTTTGGTAAAGCTGTGCCCAAGAAAAGAAAAATGTATGTATTATGCACGCTATAAAATGTTGGGTATATATGCATATATATAAGTATGAGGAAATAGTATGTACATTCTCTCACAAAACTCAACACGGTAAACGAGAAACTTTGCGGGTCCATGTCTTCTCCTGAAGCGGAAGAAAAATGGAGAGGAAGATTCTGAAGGGGGAAAGCATTTTCAGTCTTTATTTCCTTTCTCTGCTGATTTTTATTGTCCGTTTGGATTAGGCTTGTTCCGTTGCTGATTGTCATACATGGGTAAGATATTAGATGCATATACATAAGTGAACTGACGCTACGAGATATATACATAGCCATATAGCTGCCTTCCACAAGCTTTTCTCTTTGGAGCAATTGGAACTGGTGTGGTTCCAAATTTTCACTGCTAGCATCTGATATTCTTTTCGTAACGATGTGCCAGTGGGAAATCACACCATCAACGGCACCTAATGCCATGGGCTAATGTAAACCTAATCAAATCCTGTCATGTCAAGTTGAATTTCATCTCATCATCAACCGTTTCGAATGGTGTGGTAGTGTTGTCTTTCCTCGACCACCGCACCGCACACTTCCCTACATTGAGAGATACCCACGTCCAATATATCAAACGAAGAATGAATTTAGAAACGTAATTTACAAGATTGAAGTTCAACCGAAATTCAGTACACAAAACTGATTTGCTCGTCTTATATTCTACCTTTCTCTCCGCTGCCAATGCCATTACAATCAAATGGCAGAAGTTTAAATCACGCATACCATATATCACGGGAGGATCTGGATTTATAAAACTGGAGTTTCAGTTTGAACAAATTGAAACCTCAGCAAATTTATAAGCTAACGCCTCTTTGATGCTTGCCTTGATGAACACAAGTCGTCTGAAAAAATGAATAGATAACGTCAACATCCATGGCTATAACGGGATGTTATGTTTTTCATACTCAATTTGTAGTGCACATTGCACAAACCAGTGTTCTATAATAAGTATAAAGTTCTGTAGAGTTTATATTGTAAAATCCTGTACTGTCGCTGGGCTGCATAAGGTGAAAGGTGTGTGCTATATATCAAGAGGGGTGAAATGAGACTGAACATTCAGTACTCTCTGCCTCCACTAGCAAAATCATTGCAATTTATAACAACTTGCCACCCAGATTAACACCACGCACATATTATTTTTAATCCATTTGCTGTTGGAACCAAATATAATGTTTTTTTAATTCAAAGAAAAAGGGGCACACGCAAAAGAAGCATAAGTTCAGTAATGAGCCACAGCATGACATAATCCCATTTAAATGCTAATTTGTCGATAAACAGGAAGATTTTAAAACGAATGTTAGGTAATGAAACAGCTTCCAGGTAGATTTGGTGGAAAGTTAGCATTGCCATAATTGAATTAAATAGGTAATGCTGTAAACATTAACCATTAGGAACAAACCTTTCAGAACACTTTACTGTTATTAGACTTATTGGATTGTTTAAAAGAGCCAGAGATAAATTTCAATTGGTGATTAGATCATAAACTGCGTGCTATGTGATAATATTTTATTTAGTGCGCAAAAATAAAAAATTATAATTAGAAACTGCACTGTCAATAGCTAAAACATTCAAAGCATTGCATTTTCAATGACAATATATAATGTCAGACATATCTACAAAATGACCTTCATTTCTAACCTTTGTCTACAGCTCTAATTTTAGCTCTCAGCACGAAATTGTCATATATAACAAGCGCGGTATATTTTGTAGGGTATTCCAAATTCTAAAGATTTTATGGTCTGTTGGAGCCATTTAAACTCAAATATTCTCAGACTAATCGTTTGCCCTAAATTATAATAAATTCCAATCAAAGAAAAACTGCTATTGCAGGGAGAGCAGAGCATCTCGGTTTAAAAAAACTCCCTATAGTTTGGTAATGTTGGCGCAACCATCAAACATATAGATGCACGAGCATTTTTTTACGATAAGAAATCTATGTAAGAAACGCGTAACAGTTAAAATGGATATTATGAACAGTATGCAGCACGTTTTTGTCTTTTTAGCTCAATATAATATGTAATATTAGACGTTACTCCAGAATGATGTCTCAATGCCAGACACCACGTTCCAAATTCACATGTTTTACTCTACAGTCATAAGGTTTGTCTAAACTTAATCTCACAATATAATGAAGAGCTTTCATTCAAAGTTTCCATAATTCATGGAATGATAATTACCAAAACCAAGGTAAGCGATCGTCTAAAGTCACCCATTATCATATGAATAGGAATATTTATAGTGAGAGTCCCTACCAAATTGATTAACTAATTATACACAACCAGCTCTCTTGCTATCATTTTCTCTTACTTTGCCAACCTTAGTCTTCGTGAAAAGTGTTAGACGTGGTTTTGTGTTTGTAGGCCAATTTTAGTGAAATATGCGAAAAGTGATGAAATTGCTGTAAAAATTTGAAACCTACACCAAGCCAGTTAAAGGTTTTAACTGTAAGGGTTTTGTTCGTTTTCGAACTATATAGAACAATAGAGATCTGAATTACTACACATAGCTCTATAGTTCGGCCGAGGTGTTAGCTGATTTAGCGAATCCTCAGCACTCTAAGACCTGACACGCTAGTCAGCTATTGAATTACGACAGCTTAGGAAGGACCCAACTACAAGACACTCATTCCAGAACTGATGAAGTCTTCAATAATGGCTGATGCAACACGTCAACCCATGCGAAAGCTGTTGGAAAGCTTGTTATGAAGTGGCCGAAAGATTATGATCCGGCAATAAAACGACGGTAACACAATTATATTTTTCTTGTCCGGAACAGTTTTTTAAAATATTACAAATTAGCTACATCCAACTCGGCTAGAATCATTTGTATGACAATTTTGTAAAATTGATGTTACTTTCAGCCTCGAGAAAAATTTCCATTATTAGATGGTTACCAATACAATACAGAAAAACTGGTAGCTGATATAGTTGCAGGTTTGTGCGACTTTGAAAAAGTGTGGAAGTTCATTGAATGTGGTTTTTAAGCTAATACGGTGTCTCGTGTTTTTGATGTAGGCTTCACCGTTGGCTTGACCATTCTTCCTCAGGTAAGCCTATCAGGGGTGAAATTTAATGCATTCACGTTTTAATTTAATGTGGTTTGTTTTATTTAGGGGTTAGCGTATGCAACCGTCTCGGGACTACCTCCGCAGGTATTAATACAAAATGTCTACTTTTGTTGTTAAAAACAGCTTAAAATTCTGGTTTAACAGTTTAGTAACAAATATTGTTATTTTCTAGTATGGTCTTTATAGTGGCTTCGTTGGATGTTTTGTTTATATCTTACTTGGTGGAACAGGGGGTGAGCCAGTCAAAACTTTAACTAATTGCTTCATTCATTCACATTCCAAGTAAGACAAATATTGGTTTATGTTTTTTATAGAGGTGACAATTGGACCTACAGGTAAGTTTCATGTCTAGTAAGCCAAAAAATAACATCAATGGACGGCAAAATAATCGTGTCATTTGTATACAGCTGTAATGGCAATTATCACATTTACATACACCCATGGTAAGTTCTTGGTTAAATTAAGAAGTCAAGTAAGTATGCTTAGCTGATAACCAAAGTTGAATGTCTTGGATGAAAACAGGTCGCCCTCCAGCATATGCAGTGATAATGTGTTTTCTGACTGGAATTGTGACATTGATAATGGGTTTGGGCATTAAATTATATATTCCATTACGACAACAAAAGATTAAATTTGCGTCTTATATAAGATGACTCCAATTATATTTTCCAATTTCGATGGGACCAGGACTGCTACAACTAGGTTTGTGCTACATAGTTCATATAATATTATAACACGATCTATATACATAATCCGAATTCCTTCATGTTACTTATTATTAGGTTTCATCGTGAATTTTATCAGCGCTCCTGTGAATTCAGCATTTACTTCAGCTGCTGCGATTACAATTTGCATTACACAAATTAAAGGTCTCTTTGGGTTAAAATTTCCTGCAGAAGGATTTTTACCCACCATAAAGGGAGCAATTGCTCACATTATGGAAGTTAAACTTTGGGACAGCATTCTTTCGTTGATTTGCATAATTGTTCTCCTTTTCCTTATGGTATGGAGGATACCCTTAGATTGTTCTGTAAACATTTTATTATATAAATTTAAGACTCCTTTTTCTCCACGTTCCAATGTAATTTTTTAAAACTTCAACAGAAACTGCAATTGATCCTTTCCTTTCTCATCAAACGCGTTCCAATTCTTAACAAACCAATATGGTTCATAAGCACTGCGAGAAATGCCATCATTGTCATTGTTTGCACCGCTATTGCAAGTGCAATAGGAGAAACACAACCATTTACCATTGTCGGACGAATAGTTCCCGGATTGCCCGATTTTACAATTCCTCCGTTTACTATTCTTGATCCCGCGACCAACGTGACTCACACCTTTTCGGATATACTGGAAGAGGGATCTTCAGCAATTATTGTAATGCCTTTACTTGCCATCATGGAGCACATCACAATAGCAAAAGCATTCGCAGGGGAAAATACAATTGATGCAAGCCAAGAAATGCTTTCCATTGGCGTCAGCAACATTATAGGAGCATTTTTCAGGTTATTTACGACTAAAGCATGATTTAATTATGCTCTTGCTCAAGAGTTTACATTTCCACTTAATACTCCTTTCACTTTTAATCTAATTTGTAGCTCGATGCCCGTTACAGGGAGTTTCTCTCGAACAACTGTCAATGCAATGAGTGGATCAAAATCCCCCATGGGTGGTCTAATAACGGGAACAATTGTTATTTTAGCGTTGCGTTTCCTAACCCCATACTTGTACGTACATTCCAAAAGCCTAGCCGCACCACCTAAGTGTGCACCTGGTATTCACAATTGATTTTGACATCATCAAGCCAATGTGGAGGAGTAAAAGTAAGCACAAACCCAAACTGCTCTGTTCTTCCCGTAGGTTCTGCCACTGATGTTTGAAAAGCAGTCTCTTAATTAGTGTTTATAAAATAATCAAACAGAAATGGATTTTATTCCATGGAGTCTGACTTTCCTTGTGTCTTTATTTGTCGGACTTGAGTTTGGGATGTTGACGGGTTTTATTATCAGCGTAATTTACCTATTGTACTATGCAGCAAGACCGGGGGTGAAAGTAAAGAAGGGATATGTAAGATTTTGATCATTATTCAAACATCTTTCTCTTACTATGATGGCCGGTAATTAATTAGCTTGGTATCTTTCAGAGTACCTCAGGCAAAGAATTCCTCCTTGTGGAAATGGTAAAAAGCTTAATTCCTCCATGAATTCCCAAGGTACAATGTGTTGAGCATAAAATACTACATGATTTTAGGACCGCAGCTTAACTTTCCCTTCGGTGGAATATATTCGCTATGCTATTTCAAAAGCAAGTCAAGTCTGGGGACAAAACAAATTGCCTGTGGTTATCAACTGTCTTCATATTCAGTTTGCGGACTACACAGCAGCGGTTGGCATCAAGGAAGTAATTGATTTATTTAAAAAACGTGATCAGCAGATTATACTGTGGCAAGTTAAGCCCAGTATTGTCAGAGTCCTCTCGGCCGTTTTGAATGTGCCAGGAAAAGAAGAGTATTGCCACTTTTGTCGAAGTGAGGAGGAAGTTGAAAGCATTCTTGGTATGGGTAATTCTCCAAATAATCATGAAACGAATGAAAATATCCTGTTTAATACAGTCATTCTTTAAATTGCTCAGATGCAAAATGTTCCACGGAAAAGCAGTTGGAAACTTTGAAACCCATGGATCAGGATTCTGGAGTAGAAGTACATACGCCACATCCAACACATAGGGAAAAGTACAGTTCTATTCCCCTTAATTAGGAATATTACAAATTTTCCCTATTGGTTCAATTCATTATTTTTCAATATATTAAATTCGATTCGCTATATTTACGTTCATCAATACTTCCCTACTCCATGTCGTGTTGTGTAATGGAGGATCAAATAGTTTACGTATGTATGATATATATAGCAAACATATGTGACATGACATGGATAACCTTATAATATGCGCACAGCAACTATTTTGAGTAAACTGCTAGTCATCTGAAAAACTGGAATATAGTTCGTTCGTTGATACGTTAACTCGTGATATCAAATTTTCATTAGTAGCAATCATTTATTCCGTCTCACCACAATTATTCCTTATAACGTTTAAACACCAACAAAGCATACAATGCATTATCATTAATTGACTAAAATACCTTACGTCACGTGGCATTAATCACGGACAATAAGATTAGTTGGTATATAACTTTCTACATTTGTCATGGACGGTTTGTAATTGCAGTTACATATTTGCACGTTACTAGCTTAACAAGGCAAGTACGAACTATTATAAGGCTGAATCCCACAGCAAATTCTTATCCTACTAAGATTTTCTCTCTCATAGATTACATACACTAATACATTTTTTACCTACCTCCTAATCAGTTGACAAAAAAATTCCAAAATATTTAAGTTTATAAATAGCAAACTGAAAAAGTATTAGAAATTCGATGTAACGATAATATATAGAATTCGACATATAATGGGATTCATTTGTGATTTGGTATATCATTAGCATGTTTTATACTTTGCCATGTACGAGATGAATTTTTTAAATGCTTAAACAGATTTTAACCGCTGAAGATTTAACAGAATAGAACCGACATTCAATAAGATTCATGTAACCTATTAATCAAACTTGCCCCAGAAACACTCACCTGCCATCCAATCACGGATTTTTCCGACATACTTTTGGTGCCCAGAGCTTGCCATCCACGTTCAATGTTTTTTAATTCACATTCTATTCCAATACCACACATTTCATTCCTCCAGACGTCATCTTTTGTTCCAAATTTTATATGCATATATATTTTACATGCATGACTTTTGACTAATCCTAGGAATTCTAATACATGCAAAATTAAACAGAACATAAAGAATGCTATTTCGTTTTAATGAGCACCCTACATTCAGCATTAAGTTGTGAAATTATGAGGTAGCATTATTAACTGCTTATCCTATATTTCATTAACACCTTTAGTACTTCCGGTTGAAACACTATAATATGATCTATATCTTCTTCTACTTGAAATACAAATACTGGCATGCATGATTATTTTTTGACCATTCTTTTAAATGCTCAATACATTAACCTGCTGCTGACTAAAGTGGGTCTATCTTAACTCGTAATTTGTAAAAGTTTAACTGTCTTTAGACATGCCTAATCGACTGCCATCTCTCTCTGGACTGTAATTTTCTGGGGTAAATGTAGAAAAGCTTGCTAACCACCTTCCACCCAAATCATCAATGTTATGCATAAAAATAGCTTAAATTAACACTGATTTGTTTAAATGTTAGTGCAGTATTACTTACATAAAATACTTACCAAATTACTTACGGAGAAGTAAGTATACGACATGTGGGCATCGTGATACATTGCATTGTTTACGGTATTTTTTATCCTTCCATTCATTCTTCCTTCACTCTCAATATGATCATGCTTTTCTACATTTATATACATTCTGCCAGATTATATTTTAGTATTCCCCTTTTTCGGTTTATAGCTCTTAATTCATATTAGCTTTAGAGTCTCATCTAACGTTCAAATCTGCTGTTTGCTTCCACACTACGAACGTCTTTAGCACAGAGCGTTTAAATGCGACTACAAATATTAGTATAGTCAATCGCCTCTCTATGCTATTGCTAATTGCTATCAAAAGCACACATGCATATACTGACATTGCTCTCTGGCCTTTCCAATTAACAAAAGAGGAATTTAGTTGACAAAACTTAAACATTTTTAACTCATTGGAGTTTGATAATGACGCGGACGCGTGTAAATTTACTTGCGAAATGTTCTTTACATGAACTAAACTGAATGGCTAGTTTGTGTACACACAACCTCAACTCAATAAGAAGGTTAAAAATATCACCAAAAAGGAAATTCCGTCTCAAAAAACCATGAGCACGTCTTGTCCATCACCAGGGTCGTATAACATCCACCTACGCCAACTCGTCATGTCAGATTATGTATGCATGCTTTTGTCGCACATTTTTAGTAACTTTTCTTGTAATGCCATCGAGGCATATCTTTTACTGCAACATAAAAAGGCAGCCTGAGGCATTTGGTTAGTCCAATCGTTAATTTTGCGTGAAGAATTCCTTTCTGTGTCGAACAATGGAGACATTGGAATTCTATACTTTTCTAACGCTAATCTGGCTATCAATAACCTTAATTACCATCATCATCATCATTCTTGAAATGTTCAAGGCAGATTTGCTCACTTTCTGCAAGCTCTTATTTCCAATGCACTTTCAATACGCACACCAAAACCCAATGTGTACACTATGTTGTACCAATTGAACAGGAAACAAAAATGTTGGAAAGAATCTGAAAGGCTTATCAGATCATGCCACTAATCAGTAATGCTGTTAAAGGGGTTTAAACCATCAGCCATTCTGGAAATCAATAACTTAAAAGATTATTAGCAAATACGGATGCCTAATTACCTACGTATTTCACACATGCATAATTAATATTGATTTAGGCAGTGACGATTTTCTGCGTTGTACGTATGCGTATGCTCAAGTAAAAAGCAGTTTATAATGATAATGATCCTCTATGTTGGTTGGCAGAATATCTAGCTAGATATAGACTAGAAATCAAAGAATATTAGGCACGGTCGATTTTGTTCTATGAGTTCACTATTGTAGTATACGTAACATGTACTTCTATGGATCATGACGAATTTGACTCATCATGATTTTTACTTCTACTAGATATCGTATGAGAATTATTGAACAACGTTTAGTGTGGAATGTTTCAGGTCAATTTCCTGATACTTATGTACATTTTCATACGGCAGTGCTCAGTTGACTAGAAGAACAAGGACGGAGATTGAATACATATCATTAATAGGTTTATATTTTTGGGGTGGAAAGATCTCTTCTGTATGCTCCTGGAGATGGATCTCGCATTTGGGGACTTGCCATAAGAGATGATTGGGAAGCACTCTTGTGAAGATCCAAAGTGGTGTCCAGTCGCCGAGTTTCAGAGTCCATGGTTCCGGGACTAGGATCCATTGAAACGTTCCTCAGAGAATCCCCCAAAGTTTGTCGAAGAGACCGAATTTCTTGTCCAGTTCGGAAACTCCTGGATAGAAATGCTTGCCGACGACGGATTTCCTCCGCTAGCTGTTCTTTCAAATGTGTTACCTGCTGCTCAAGACGATGGATTTGTTGTCTGTAGTTTGACTCTCGAGCTTCCAAAAGTCGCTCTGCTTGCATCTTTGCTGCCCTTGCACGTTCCAGCTCAAAGTCGCGTTCCTAAGAAAAGGATTTAGTTATTTAATTCATTGCAAATCCAAATGATTTGCATTGTGTAAGCTAATTTCAAAGCGCGTCTGGCGTTTGGGTTTCCTACCTGCTTAACTTGAGAAGAAACTTCAACAATGTGTTTTGCATGTCTACGTTCCATGTCACGGATTTCAGCTTCCATTTTATTTATCTTTCGGCGAAGATCCGAATTCTCTTCTTCCAAACAGGTGATAGTATTATCACGCATTTGTGGAAGTGGGGACCTACCAGCCACACTTTTGAGTGAAACAGAATCCTTCAGTCTCTCCAGTTCACGGTTTTCTCGCTCTAATTCACGGACTTTATCAACAAGAGTGTCAACTCGTCGCGTGAGCTCCAACTTCTCACCGAGTATCTGACGCATGTCCTCTTTTCCAGACTCTGCTAGCTGGAGATAAAATATTTACAAAGCATAAGTCTTGCATTACCGTTTCTAATTATTGTACTGCATACATTAAGCGTGACGAATCTTACCGTCATCTTGAGCTGCTTATCAATTGCAGCTCGAGTCATATCTTCAGTTTCCTGTCTCAGTTTCTGATTTTTCTCTGACAAGGCTTGAACCTGTCGCTTGAAATCTTGGAGGGTTACCGTAGCCGCTTCCCACTTCTCAGCCATGTTGCTCTTTTCTTGTTCAATCGCAGCTTTCTCCCTCAGCAAGCTTCTCAGTTTTTCGTTAAGATGGTTAATTTGAGACAAGCCTTCATTAGCGTTTCGAGAAACTCCATTAAACTTATCCTTCCAATCTTGTTCTGACTGAGCTCCCTTTTCCAAAGCAATGTTTAGCTGTTCAACTGTCATGGTCAGTGAAGCACATCTTTCCTCCAAATCTCCGTTGTTGCGTTGCATTCCTCCACATTTATCTTCAAGAGCTGAGATATGACCATCCTTCTGTTGTAATACCAAAGCCATCCTATTGAGATCTCCCTCAAGTGCCCGCATATTAACTTCGGCTTTGGATAGTTTTGAATCACTCATAGCTTTAAGCTCTTCGAGTTTCTGACGACTGCGCTCAAGCTCTTCTTGAAGGGTATCTTTATCCGATTTGGAGGCACGAATGTTCTCCTCTCGAGATTTGATAAGGTCCTCCATCTCCCGAACTTTGTCAAGTAGACGCGAAATTTCACCATTCTTCAAGGCAATATCCTTTTCCAGATTCATGATAGCTACATCTTTAGTCTTGTTATCAGATCTGTTAGTTTGCAGATTACGATTTAGTGTCATCAACTGATCCTCAAGTTGCCCCTTGACCATTTCCACTGAAGTTAATGTGTCTTTTACAGAAGACAGTTGAGCTGCCAGAGAATCTCTATCTTGCTGCATGGATGCCATTTGAGTTTGCAATGTGGCCATCACTCGTCTGGCAGCATCAGGATTGTCCATTGAACCGACAGTTATAATTCCTAATCTTTTCATACCCGATGAAATCTGCCCGAGCTTGGCTTCTGCTTCTTTCTTTTGCCTTTCCAAATCAGCTCTCTCATCACCAAGATTTTTTAGGCGATTTTCAGCAGTATTCAACTTGTTCTGTAAGTAAAGTACATAATGTTTATACGATTACAATCTACTTACAAGATTAAGTGACCACAAATGAAGATACCTTTCACAGCACCATATTATAAGTTAGTCAGCTTACCGAGAGGGTCTCAACTTGCTGCTGAATTGAGGTTAAGCACAAGCTCAAGTTATGCTTTTCTTCGATAAGCTTCTTTTCTCTGAGCTTACTGTCTTCGGCAAATGACACCATGTGATTTTCCCTGGCTGCTGTTCTTTCTTCAGCTTCAACGAGTTTTGCATTGAGTCGCTCCTCTTCCGCTTTGGTCATGGCCAATTGACTCTCCGCATCTTCCAGTAATTTCTTGGTGCTTCTCCATTGAGCTTCAGCCTCATCCCGACGCTCGGCTTCGGCATCCAACTTCAGTTTCAGTTCTGCAACTTCAGATTCCAGTTTTGCGATTGTTGACTTGTAATGGGATAGTTGATCCATTAGCTCATCTAATTGCCTTCCATTGTCCAACCTGTCTCGTTCGGTGGATTCTAATTTTACTGTGAGGGTCTGCGTCTCGCTTTCCAGCTCTGCTTTAACGCGCTCTAAGGTCTTGAGTGCGATAGTCATTTTATGCACATCTTTTTTAAGTCCGTTGAGGTCTGTTTCTCTTCTATTTAGCTCATCCTTCAAGTTTTCCATTAATGAATTGGTCTTCTCCTTTTCCAAAGCCATTTCCCCAATGTTGCGTCTCAAGTCTGAAATTTCTTTTTTACTCGTATCTCCTGAATCTTGAGACTCTTTAAGACGTCTATTGACTTCGGCCAAGTCCCTCTTCAGCTCAGATTCACGCTCTTCAGCAGCTCGTAATTTATTCCTGAGGTCTTCAACGGCCATCAATGCTGTTTCTCTTTCTCTTTCAATATCTGATAGCCGTAGCTCAACCTGTTTCAATGTGTCCGTGGCATCCTGTTTGGTGTTTTCTAACTCACTTTTGATTTTAATGAGTTCAGATCGAAGAGATGCTGAGGTGTTCTTTTCATGATTACACTTTTGTTCACACTCACGTTTGAGACGATCTACAGAAAAATGAGTAATATTCAACAACCAAATTTAAAGAGAGTATTTTAAATGATTATACACATAATTCATTTATACTATACACTCACCTTTATCATTCTTTGCATCTTCTAATTCTCTTTCAAATAGACGAATCTTGTCATTAAGCCCTTGTTGGTCTTGTTGAGCTAAAAGTAATCCCTGTTGCTTATCATTTTCTGCTCTCAGCAAAGCCTCTTCATATTGTATTCTCAGGCTATCAATTTGCGTACGAAGAGAATTGATTTCATTGTTAAGCTTTACACTTTCGTTACGCTTATCGTTTTCCAAGTCAGTTCGAAGTGACTTGAGTTTCTCCTCGCATTCCATTTTCATTTTTTCTTCGCCTGATTCACTCGAGTTTTTAAGATTGGTTAATTCTTTTGTGAATTTTTGTTCCAGGGCTACTTTCTCATGTTCTGCTGTTTCCTTTTGGGCTCGCATTTCATTGTCGGCTCTATAAGGTAAAAGCATTAAAAATAGTCAGTAATAATGCTTTACACATTTACAAAATTTTATATATTTCGTCTTTTTAATTACCTAATAAGTTTTTCTTTAAGATTTCCGACTTCAGCAGTTAATTTGTTTTTGATTTCTGACAATTGTTTCTCGGTTGCTTCAATCTTCCTGTCCTTGTCGAGTAGAGTGACTTTCAAGGTTTCTTCAAGTTCTTCTAGAGAACCCTTTTCCTCCTTAATCTTTTCAATTGCATCAGTTAAATTTTTAATGTGAACATCTTTTGACTCAACAAGGTGGATGGCTTCCATGTGTAGTTTTTCAGAGTTTTTCAAATCTGCTTTAGTGCGCTCCAACGCTTGGTAGGTCTCTTCCAATTCTCGTCTATATCAACATAATTTTTATTATTTTAGGAAATGAATGCAATTTTAATGATGAAAGTCACCTTACTTATGTTTAGTCTAATTTAATATAACTACAAACCTTGTCTGACCAAGTTCTTCGTTCATTGCTTCAACTCTTTCTGTTAGCAAATTCATTTCTCTCAAAAATTCCTCACGCTGACAATCCAATTGACTTTCCAGAATGGAGCGTCTATTTTCAGCACTATCAGCTCGGGCTGTTTCTTTTTCCAGCCTTGTTTCCAAATCAGTCTTCACTCGTTCAAGGTCAAGCATTTCCCGTCGCAAGCTTGCTAGATCATTTCTAGCATCGACCAAATCTGACTCAAGTTGACCCTTGGATTCATCAAGCAACCTTGCTTTCTCTTGCCACTTTTTCTTTTCTTTGTCTGTAGAATCTGACTTGTCGGTGGAAGATCGAAGCTTTTCATTGAGTATTTCGGCATCCATTTTCCATTTCTTCAAGGCATCCTCACTGCGCTCCAGTTGGAATGTTAAGTCTTCATATTTTGAAGTAAGCTCAGATAATGATGCTTTCAGGGACTTGTTTTCAGCCCCGTTCCGTTCTTTCTCTTCAGTTGTCATTGAAAGCTGCTCACGGACTTTCATGCTCATTTCTTGCTCAATCTTCAGTTGACTGGATAAACGGCTGTGGTCTGCCCTAATTCTGTCAAGCTCAGCATTCAAGGAGTCCACATCCTCTCGGGATGTCTCCAATGATTTTTCACACTAGCGTCATTAATTTAAATAGATAGTATTAGGTCATGGTGTAGAGTGGTGAATATTTCGATATAACATCATTGCTTATGCCTACCTTTTGAAGACTCGTAGATAGTGAGCCTTTCAACTTCAAGGCTCCCTCGAGCTCTGAAGCAAGTGCTCGTCTTTGTTGCTCCAAAATATTTTTCTCATTTTTCAAATTGTCCAACGTGCGTTGAGCGGTGTCCCTATCTATTCGCACGTTATCAAGTTCGTCCTTCTGGCGCTCACAAGTGGATGTTAATTGAGAAACCTTTTCTTCAGCTTTACTCATATCCTGTTCTAGAGCATCCACGTGTCCTCTTGTAACCATAAGTTGTTCTTTTGAAGATGCCAAATTGACCTAAATGCCCGAAATATGTGTCTTTAATTATAACCCATTCTATTCTATGCTAAATTGATTTTGCTTGACACACCAACCTGCAAGGAGTGTATTTGTAGCTGTCGTTTATTCAGAGCCGCTTGAACTGCAGAAACAATACTTTCTGCAAAAACAGTTGGACTTTCTCCACTGTCGTCGTATACAAATATGGCTGGTGACGATGTTAAGTGCAGCTCATGCCCTTCTTCAATACCATGCTGGTCAAAGTCACTCAAGAGCAATTTTCCAATTTCCTTCAGACAATTTTGCATTAGACCTAGTTCCTGGGTTGAAATGCGGGTTAGATCTTGTTCCAACGCTTGGGACTTTGAGTCTAGACTAGCAACGGTGGCTTCCAATGCTGAAATCCTGTCGTCCCTATCCTTTATTTGCTTGCGGAGATTTTCTTGGGTGTTCTGAGCCATTGTGATTTCATGTGTTAGCTGTGCCACGAATGCAGCGTGCTCGGCTTCCTGTGATTTTAATGCAGAAAATGTTACTTTTTCGGATTACCAATTTTTCATACAAATTAGGATATGTCCAGTTGGGATGGATGGATATGAATATATAAATAACAGAGCAAAGAGAATATGATGCCATTTTAGGAAAAGATTTCTTTGATAGACAGCTATAATACAATAACTTGTCATATCGCGTGAGAGAACTCAATCAAAATAAAACTTTGTAAATTGGATTTCTTTTAAGAATATGTTCTTGGTAGTCAGTTAACAATACGATAAACATTAGCAGTTAGCATTTGCAGGAAGCATCCTGCGTACTATCATTTCGAGGCAGCCAAATGAGTAGACAGTGATTTTTCAACCAAAGTCACGGCTTGAGATATGAATGAAATATCTACTTTTGAATCCTTTACGCTATCCTTTCATAGACTTACAAATTTGAAGAATTTGATGTCTAGGTATTTTATACCTATGTATACAAGAGAAAAGAAGGACAGGATAGTTTGAAAGTAAACACCAACCAAATAATAATAAAAACTTTAGTGGGCGATACTGTGAGCTGGTATTTAAGTGTATGCTCAGCTTGCTTCACTAGTTGTTTTGAGATAGTACTGCTGCTCAGTCAGATAGCAGGCAATTTGTAAGTCATTCATCGGTATGTAGTATTCAGTGAAAGTCTTGCTGGTATGATAATGTATCCCCACTATCTATGATCTTGATTGTCTCATAACTTGAGTCTGATTATACCATTTCTTTTACTACCATTGCCTGCATTAGATTATAGATTTAATCCGCAAAGCTTATTCCTTTTCGTCCTGTGAAGTCAATATTAGGATGTATGGTACGAAATTGCAGTGTTCGTTTGTATTAACACTGCTAAATTACACCAATCGAAATCTATTATCTGATATAATATATCACTTATTTTCATCTTACTAGCTCGATACTAGGATTCGTTATGTTTATTAGTTATCAGATAGCTATGGGAAAGTAATATTTAACTTTTCTTCATTGATCGGATACGATTGAATTAAGTATTCAATACTTAAACTTTCTGACATACTTATGCAACTCCAGACTAGTTTTATGATGCATTATGACTGTTAAATGTAAGCGCTTTCTCTGTAGATTACAGCTATTTAAACTTACCTGTTGTGGTGATGGGGTTGCAACTGTTGAAGACAACATGCCAGCAGTAATTTGGTTGGAAATTCGAGCAAGATTGTTCTTCAGTTGCGACATATCACGCTCAGAAGCAGATTTTAACTCAAGAAAATCTCTCTTTGTTGCTGCAACTTTCTTCCACAGAGCCAGCATTTTGGAATGCTCCGCAGCATAATAGTCACTGTATGCCTGCTCTTCGGCTCTCCACAAATTTTCACGCTCAGACATTTGTCGCGTTAATTTTTCCCAATCGTCTGACAGTTTCTGGAGGTCTGATGACAAAGCACCGTTGAGTTTCCTAGTTTCGTCCAATTCGTTACGTAGATCACGATTCAGTTGCATGAGATTATCGTTTCGTATACGCTCTTGCTCAAGTTTCCAAACGGCATCATCCAAATCTGCAGCAGGAGCATTGGAATATGCTCCACTACCGATTCCTGATGCTCCTGCACGGGCACTGCCAAACTCTGGGAGTGTTTCACGTAAAATTGGTGAACCAAATCGAAGATCCTCTCGAGCAACTGAGCTTTGAGCTAACTTCGATTCCAGATCCCCACATCGCTGCTTATACTGGAGGAGCTATTCAGGATATAATTGAGAATGCTCGATTTTGGTTTTTCATTGGATTGTCTTGCACTATCTTGGTTATACATTACGACTAAAGAACTGCCCATATATTCTGTGCATATATTTGTAAAACCATTTAAATGATATTATGCAATCGCAGCCATACCTTTGATTGAAGCCTAGCCACAAGAAGTGCTTGCTGATGTTGAGCCTGGCGATAACTTTCCAGTCTTCTTCTATATGTGGCTGTCTCCTCGTCCATCCTCTGCTGAGTCGCAGTTAGCCCCGTCATCAGATCTCCTGCAGGTGAATCCATTGCTAATGCAGCAACTCTGCTTGCCCTAAGAATGGAAGTTGGTGGTGGAATAGTGCTTGCAGGAAACAACGATGATGGTGGCAATGCCAACGACTAAAAAAGATGGACAGGCAAGAGACAAATATGATAAACTATGATATACACTATCAACTATTATGATGAGTGAACCTGTAGTAGTACGATACATAAAGTTTCTTTTAACAAATTGTTATGAGACAAAAAGTGAAAGTGAAATGCAAATGCTTTCTTCCCACATAATATTCTTCAAGCATTACAAGCAAAATAAAAAATATCCCAATGTACAAAGTAAGATGTCAGGATGTCACACCTTCGGCCTGGGCCTTCTCCCTTCCATCCTCATCGATCAAATTGAAATTTAACAAACTGAGAGGTTGAATGTAATATTGTAAAATTGAAAAAGATTTCTAGATAGATTTTGCTAAAGTAAAACCAACCACATTAGAAACCATGCTCAAAATTTAAACGAGTAAATGAAGAAACCACAAAGAAATAATTGAAAACTCCCCACTCTAAACTCCTGGCTGGAAGGGAAGACCGTACATACCCATCGGAGTTTAACCACTGATTGAGACTCCACTAAACGTTACAAACCAACTTAAGCAAAATTTGAGACAGTAGTTATCTTTTTCCCGCTAACGACACTCTTTTCCTGGTGTTTTCTATTTTTCGTGAACGAAAAGAATTGCATTGGCAGTAACTTCAACAAACTATTCATGAAAGTATGGGAAAATGTACCTATAAATTGCTATCTTCCGGAAGGATGAATCTATTTATTTGATTCATAAAGCGAACTAGTTTCAGATTAAATTACATTTCTATAATGACAACGCAGCGGCTATGGAAAACTGTGTGAAGCTATGCAGATGGCAAATTGGTCACGGGACAGTTTGACTGAAGAAGACAACTTTAAGTATATACAAGAAAAACAAATGGAGCATCCGAGATTTTCATTAAAGGGAGCAATGATAGATAAGATGATTCTATGAAATGGCTTCACATCCCATAAACACATAGGCATGTCTCTTGCGCTCCACCATAGACACGAGAAACTGTCTCATAGCGTGCCCATACGCAATTTTAAAACCAGGATGGCACCGACTGTCACCTCAGAACGCCTTCAAATAACAAGGTTGCTAAAACACTAAATTACTATAAATGAGAAAAAAGTAACTTTCAACTTAAAGTGCTGGACAAAACCATGTATTTAGAAGTAAAACAGCAAAAAAATCATACAGTGCAAAAGGGGAATAAAATTTCATGACATACTCTGTCTCTGCTTCCAGTGGACCGCGAGCTTTCTCCAAGGTACACTGCAGCCAAGTCTTCTCCTATTCGATCTTCAATGTTGGAGAATTCAATTGAGCTTTTGGGCCTGGAACGTCCTTGTACCTCTTGATTTCTTGTGCTTCTGTGGCCAACTCTGGCCACTAGTTCATCACTGACTAGCCCACTAGTAAGTGGAAGTATGAACCCAGTCTCACTCTCTTGGACATGAAGCGCCTCTGCGTTGCTATCATCTGACAATATGATTGGGGCCCTTGACCTAGGGCTAATCAGACTCTGGAATGTTGCACCAGCACCTGACATGATTAGGATTATGTAATAGAGCAATTAGTGCCAACAGCAGAGGAAATAGAGGCTATGAAAACGAAGAAAGCCAAAGAATCCCGTACTCGTGTTTTCTATACGGACTGCATGATACTTTTGCCATGCATGTTGTACTATCGCCATTGAAAATTGACTTTACTTTGCACTTGGCTAGTAATAATTATGATGTACAGGTCGTATACTGTATAAAAATCTAAATCCTAATCATCGCGCTTACTTACACCTAACGCCTAGCAGTATGTATATAAACGAAATAGTTCATTACGAAGAATAAGCTAATTTTCGGTTGTCAGAAAACGGAAGACACGCCAAATGTGTGCCAACTCAATATATCTCGTGTTAAATAGCAGCCTCGAGTTAACTTGAATTTTGGAGAGTGGCTAATCGAAAGAGATGTGTGCGTGAGTCGAAATTTTAGTGACAAGAGGAGATATGTAAAATGCATTGTTTTGACACGAGTGGCACGAGTCGAAAGAAAATGAGCCGTTCCCAGGCATTCTTCTGTCTGGTTAGAGAAAACTCTGGTTTCATGACAGCATGTTCAAGGAACCGAAAGATTTGTAATATTACATTACATGTTCGTAGGTGTGTAAAACATGCTTCTTGAGACAGCACAAGGAAGTCGAAGAACCATGAAACGTGGGGCATCATAACGATCCTTTAAGCATCAGCTACCTATACACTTTCATCGATATGAGGAAACGGAGAAAGTATGGATTAAACAAGTGAAATACGATGCGATATGAAATGATATGCACATTCCATAGATTCTAAGTATTTTCTCGTAAGTTCCCTGTTCCATGTACATCCACTCTGAATGCATTGTTATCACATCACTAGTGCCAATATAATATTTTAACGCATGATACATACATTAGAGAAAGAAATTTGGACTTTCCGTGTCACTAAAAACATGCTGTTGGTATGAGCTTTTTTTGTTGACAGCATTTATTTCACTGTGCCTGTGTACATTCTTTCTTCCTCATCGAACAAGTTCTGTTGTTGGTTTACTAGAGTTTGGTACAAATTACATTACTATATATGATGGAAAATACATTTTTATAACTTTTTTCTTGTATACTACAACATGCAAAAATGTGGTGGATACCCATAATAGCCTTCTCCAGCAAGAGCAAAACTGATATGAGGCAAGAAATGAAATAAGTTTGCATAGTACTGCATAACAATAAGGGTGAAGGGATGCTCATTATCAAATCCTCGAGAATGCTTCTCTGCTACTACTATACATGGTCCTTATATTTTAGTATTACATTTACATTACTTCATGTTTTGTTTGTTAATAGATGAGGGTAACAAGACAATCGTAATATACGTATAGATAACCTTATAATTTTATAAACGAACTATATATTAAGAAAAACTAGGACAAAGAAAGGCCAAACGACTGGCACTTACCATACACGATTTATATACATGAATTGAACTTTGTGAAGAGAAAAATGTTGACAACATGTCCTTGTTTTATAGTGACAATTTACGGGCAAATAGTAACAAATTCATCGATTCAACAGCACAGCCCTCCCATATTCGTTGACCATGGGTTGTGGACTAAACAAACGACTCTGACTTGTTAGCTGACTCTGGTAATATGAACGATTTCATAACATGTTGACTTCTTCAACAGTTTCAATCGTTATCCATATCTCATTGAGTTATGAAACAAGATTAAGGTATTCCAAGGGAAGTGAGCTACGTACAATTTTAATCTAATTTTAAAATCGGTCACCGCCAATTAATAAAACCACATTTGACACTTTGAGGGTTTCCTAAAAAATCGCTTCAGCGTTCTCTATACCGTATATATAAAAGTATCTCATTTAAGCGATTTTACCTTTGCTTTTAGTGTGAATTTATGGAATACGAAAAGTATGCATAGTACGATCAAATTGAAAGCTAAGAAATTTAGAAAAACCAGTGAAAGTACCTTGTACCTTACAAAGAATTTAAACTTTCATATTCCTTATAAGAATGTTGCGCACTGAAACGATATACAATGTGCAGTGTCGGACCACGTTGCTACTTTCTACTTTCCAAGTCAATGATGCTTTAACATAATCTGAAGTCTTCTAAAACAAAACAACTAGACGCAATTTTGTCGGTTTCCTGAACGCGAATGGAAGAGTCGTAGAGTAAAGTGATTCTTTTTTCACATTAAAATATTTTCACTACCTTTCACATTTAGTATGATGAAACGAGACACTTTCATTTTGTCGTAATACTAGTAATAGCCGCTAGTACTGTAGGTACAAAGTACACACCGGGACGTCCATGAATTGCATTTATGGATATTCGATAATTCGTTTACTTACCCTAAATTAGATTCCAAGGTACTCATACTCTCTGGTTCTGATTTGTTGAAGGAGTAATAATTACTTATTATTTTGAATTTAATGGCGCATGTAACAAAAGTACTCCAATTGAATTCGAATGGTTCTAAAATTTAAGGTACTCTCTAAAAGCATAAAGAACATTTACAAGGTCGAAGCCTGATCAACCATATAATTTTTTAGTGAACTACTTTGGACCATTATATGGTACATTTTAATATGGGTTTAGAATGCGTACTTTCATCAGCTTTCTCCGCGTAAGTAATGACGATTTCTAGAGCGTATTTAGATTTAGTTATAAAGTGCATGAAACGCGCACTACTCACTGTATCACAAAAGGATCACTAAAACGATGTGAAAGTTACTGTCACTTTCACTGCCAAGTATCACGAAGAAAGCCTGAAATGAATGAACTTAGGTACTATTTATGTCCCGCGACAGTCTGGAAACCGAGAAAACTTGATGGTTTGCTTTATCAAACTACTTACGATGACTGAAACCAGCAACCCCCTCCGGGTGACTCATCTTTGTTGTCACAACCTTTTCACCGGGCAACAGCAGAGTATGCAAAGGGTGTTCGATTTTACAAACTCACATAACATGTAAGCATGAGGGTTGATATTGCATATGTCGACAGTAGTGTTCGATGGGGTGAACTTTTCTCATAAACCTTTATGCTTTAATGGGACAATTCTTGGAAATAGTTTAGCTCTAAATAAGCCCAATGATGATGATGATGAATAATGTGGTTGCATTACACTTACATTTAATATTTGTCTTGCAGTATATGTCTGTAAATTGAATACATTCGGCTTGATAAAAATACATCGATTACATTCAGATTACAGAATAAATTGAACTTATCGTATCCTACGGTATTTAAGTTAAAATATTAAAAATCCACAAGTCTTCCTTATATAGGCACAATATTCTACCACTGCATTAAAATACAAGTCTTAGTGTTTTAAACTTTCCCATAATATTATAACCTGTAGTTATCACAAAGTTACAATGAACATCTATAGTTAGCGTAAAAATAATTGCATTGTTAGTTAACACAAGTAGAATATTGACATTTAAAATCCAACACGCATTGGTTTTAAATTTGTTGAACACACGAAAATAATTACACTGCCATTCTAGGCATGTTTTTCAGTATTGATTAATCTCTTTTAAAAGAGATTCAAGCAGTAATTATCAACACTACAGATCTGAAACGCATAGCTCTTTAGTTGTATTTGAATATTATTAAAAACCCACATACTCTACTTTCCCATAGGATTGGGACTGGATGAAGAGGAACAGCTATAACTAGATGTCGAACAAGTTGACAGTTCATTTCGTACTGGAATAAACGACCGAACAACTTCTTCTTCTAGTTGTTTCCATTCGTTGTCATCCCTATGTTTTACTTCCTTTCTTATTGCTGTTTTTTGAATTGGTCGAAAACTGGTGGCACCTTCCTCAGTTATATTTAAAGACATGGTGCTGGAATTTGGTGTTGAAATTTTTGGAGAAAACTGGTTGTCAGCTAATGGCGAAGGTCTATAATGGCTGCTGCAATATTGTCAAATAGAATGGATTATTACACTACCGATACATATTACCTTTAGTATCAATTCAAATCTAAGTCTGATAACACTTACCCATCGAAACCAGATAAACCTCCTACAGTAAGATACTGGGTGCTACTGCTACGGTCGTCCTGTGCAGCCCCCCGCCGCATTTCCGGTGGTTCAGTTTCCAAAATTCTTTGTATTTCGCTAGCATTTGTATCGTTTAAAAAAGATTCGCCGACTTTAAATGCACTATCAGAATCATCCTTTTCAGCAAGATAAGCTGAGGCTGAAGGGTGATAAGCCAAACCCTGCATTTCTTGAGCAATTGTCATTTTCACATCCCTAAAAATCATTTAAAATATTCATATATCAGCGTAATTAGCAATATTTTTTAGAGTATTCATTTAATTAATATTTTATCTATGAAATTTCCAGTCACTTACTTGATTACATTTCTAATTTGGCTCAACTGATCGTCTTGAAATCCGTGGGACGACTTTTGCTTATCCACAATACTATCTAACACCTCTTTCATTTCTCTATTTTCGGCCAGCGCTTGAAGCAGTTTACTTTGTAAGGTTTGCTGTTGCTCATGATTTTGCAGAAGATTTTGATTATCTCGTTTTAAGTTCTCTGCAATGTGATATAACTCCCGCATAGTGCTACAACACTCCAAGTATTCAGCCCTAGCCTTATTCATTTCTGCGACCAATTGCGCTGCCTCAAGTCGAAGTGCTTCATTCTCTTTTTCTAGGCGCAAGTTGTCCAGTTGTGGGACCTGCGGGATGGGTACAGGTTCAGCGACTGGTTGGGAAACAACCAGTTTCTTTGGAGGTGATAGGGGACCTCCATCTGTTGTGGTATATGTGGCAGTTGTTTTCTTTTTTGGTGAGACAAGGCAACTGGTACTAGTTTGGGTGGCTTGAGTCTGAGGTTTGGATTTATATTTCCTACTTTTAAATTCATACTGCCAATCTCTGGAAGACACAGGAGTCGCCTTGTGATAAGGTTTCACATGACGACTTCGAATCCTGGTCTGTTCAACTTCTCTTTGGAGATGTTCGATTTCATCTCTAAGTTCCTCATTTTCTCTAATCAACTCCTTCTGCCTTGAAGTAGTGGCTTTAACACTAGACTTGGGTTCATCGGTGGAACGAGGTTTAAAATGTGTATGAGTTTCTAAGTATAAGTCATCGCTGATGGGAATTTTCTGACACAAGGGAGAATGACCTCCTTCATTTTTCTTTTTATCTCCCTTCCTTTCACTGCTGTGCTTATGGGCTCGAGATTCCTCTGTGATTTTCTTGTCTAAAATTCCCTCCTTACCAGCCAAAGAGACTCTACTACCCGCAAGAAGAAGATCTCCCCAAGATCCTGCCGAACAAAAAGTATCCTGAATGCAGTAATAATACACTTCAAGCACAACTTATCGGTAGTACGTATAATCATCATACCTTTACGGAATTCCTTTTCTTGCAAAGGAACAAATCGCTTCGGTAAACCTGTCGATTTGTCGCGACGTTTCTTTACTTTGACGGTGACCTCGACAGTAGCATCTTTTGACTTTGCAACAACAGCTTTTTCTTCATCAGTTTCTCGTTTAGATTCTTCTGGAATGGTTGTGATATCATCATTATTGAACTTCTGCTTCATAGATTGACTTCTCCGTGCTATTCGTCGTTCAGCCATAGCCAATAGCTAGTCATTCAAATGTACTGCTGACAGCTGAACAATCCTTCAAACTAAACTGAAAATATATAATAAAGTAAGCATTCATTTTAAACATTGCTGTCAGTTCATTTCATTCATTTATTTAACCATCCGGTCAAGCTCTTATAAATGTAGACAAACCATATTTCTAACTGATAACTAAGTAAATGGATTAGTTTGTAATAATAAAATTTTCTTGATTACTGATCGAGAGGAAATTCAAAATTAAAACGACCTTGATGGAATTGAAAAGCATTTACTGACAACTTACCAAATTAAGATCACACGCCAACACCGTAGCAAAGTTGGATTTTAAAATGGTGACAATGATAACTTGGATTCCCAATATGTATACGGTATAACAGTATAAATTAACACTTAGCAAACCTATTTGAAAAACTAAATAATTAATGAAAAATATTTAGTAGATTCAGTATTTGGCAATGTTGATGTTGACACCAAACAAAACATACCTACTTACTTCCCGCGAACCTTCCCGGCTTTTACAAGAGTATGCTGTAGCTGAGCAAATACTTGTCTTTGTTGCGTTTGGTAAAAAAACACAAACGCTATGAATATGCAGTTTGTTGTGGCAAGTGTTTTTGTTGACATTTTTCATTGTCATACTTTGTATTTTTATTGGAATACTTGGAATTTTAAATTTTAAGTATGCTGCTTTCCCAAGAAACATAAATTAAAATGCGTAATTAAATCAAAATCAAGGATTCACATCTGTGCAGTGCAGATATAAAAATTGATGCATATAAAATTAAAATCCCTTTTTGTCTAGCTTCCAAATGAATTAGTCGCGTAAGTTTTTTTCAAAGAATTTTTTGTTGTTCACTCAAACATTCAAAACAAAGTTGAGAACTGTAAAAAACTTTCTTCAAGGTAAAGTTTTGTTTGTTTGTATTTCATTGAACTTATTTGACACAAGATATATATTTTTCTTGGAAGGTCAATGCACTTTTGCTGATTTGAAAATAGATGATTTGTTTTCTTACCGTTTCAGAGTGCACGTATTTACGACTTTTTCGTTTAAAAAAAGTAGCGTATATAAGAATTCCGGCCAAGATGTCAGTTTCGATTGCCAACTTGTGACGTACGACCTTCTTATTGGGGATGAAGCGGAAGTTTGCAACTTGGGAAATTTTACAGTTGGAAACAGCTCACTGTGGATTCTATGCGTGAGTTTAATTTTTAATTGTTTTCTACTAATCAATTGCAGGTAGCTCAATTGAGGGGCACTCGTTTGGATGTCTGTCGTGTAGGCTTCAACCGTATAAAGGCGAGTGAACTCAAAGCCGGCAGGATGTTCATTAAAGAGGTAACTTATTCATTTAAGTAATCAATGGTTGCTTGAAGTGAAGAATTTCGTTGCATGTTGGTTAATTAACTGATAAGAGATATTGCTATTCATAGATTGCCATTTGTGGCTTTAAAAGCTACAAGGATAAAATTGTGATAAATGACATTTTCAACGGGCTAAATGTAATTGGTAAGGAGGTCGTCAATTATAAGTTTACATGAGTTGAAATTTATACACAATATGAATAGTTATGTTATCAATTATTGTTTCATTTCTTTTTGCTTTAGTGGGACGGAATGGCAGTGGGAAGAGTAACATTTTCGCAGGTAAGCTAATATCGGTCGTCATTATGAAAGCATGAATTCAACATTCAACCATTTTAATTGATGCGTTGTATTTACTTGTACCTTGTTGATAGCTATTGAGTTTGCCCTCACGCTTGAGTACAAATACATGAAGCCAGAAGCCCGGAATGCATTAATCCATCATGGCCGTACTATTACGGATCCAGCCTACGTTGAAATATCCTTTGATAATTCCGATCAAAAATTACCTGTACGTTCATAAATTGTTAAATTCCTTGCAAACGAACAATTCATGCTAATTTCAAATTTTTATTATACACCATATCGAATTTTTCATTAGCATTCATGCATTTATTTTAATATTTTGTTTTTGCAGATTAATGAAGAAACAGTCACATTTAAACGTGTTCTCTCAAGCAAAAAGGACAAGTTTTTTGTAAATGGGAAAGAGTTGACAAATGCTAAGCAGTTTCTGGACCTTGCTGGGTTCACTAATCCTTACTTTATTGTTAAACAAGGAAGAGTGCATGACTTGGCACTGGCCACCGATGCTGGACGACTGAAAATTATCTCAGATGTTGCCGGAACCACGGCTTATGACGACAAAATATCGGACTGCAGACGATCGTTCGATGGTGATAAGCAATTTAGTCAGTTTACTTATATATGGATGGTTTTTCAGTATAATCTGTTTTAATCCTAAATTTTACATATTAGAGGCTACTGAAAAACAGAAGGAAATATCTGATATGATGACGGAACTTGCAACTCGCAAAGAATCACTGGAAAATGAAGTAGCGGAACAGAAACGCTATATGAAAAAGGATCAATCAAAGCGGGCAATCGAATATGTGCTCCACGAAAGAGAAATGCAAGTCATCCAGCGCAATATTAGTGATGTGAGTTCAGTTCACCGTTCTTTCATTCTTATGACAAAAACTGTTTTTCTTTTAATGGTTTAAAATGATCAATTGAAACAGTTGGAAGAACGCAGAAGCAAATCTACATCGCTTCAGCAACCAGTACGTATCAAATTAGATAGAACATGCAGAGACTCCAACATATTGAAACGGGACATTGGCGAAATGAAAATCAGAGTGAAGCAGTTACAAGATTTGAGGGATGAGTATGAAGCATCAAGAAACAGCATTGCATCAAATTTGGTATGCATTCAAGTATTTAATTACATTCCAAGACAAATTAGCGTCAGATTTTTCCATTTTCATAGCAAAATAATAATTTTGGTCGAGCTGTAGACTACTTTAAACATGGGGTTTATTTTTCAAAGTCATAATTTCTTATTTAGGCAAGCTACAAACAAGAGTTAGCTGATGTGAGAAATAGAAACACAGCTTCATCTTCAGAATACGATGTACCTCAGCTAGAGGACCAAATAGAAGCGCAGAACAAAGAGTTGCAGGATATCGATACTGAGTTGGATGATTTAAAAGAACAAATTGACCAACTTCATTACGAGTAATATTGCAAATCACATGTTTAATTTCGGATAGAAGGAAATTGTTTAGTGCTCTTTATTATGTAATTTACAGGAAATGCCAACTTGATATTCGCATGAAAGAGATGACAGAGGTGGAACATCGGAAAAAGGCATTCAAAAACCCTACACAATACCGAAATCATTTGCAGAAAACATTACGGTAAAGTTGTATATACCATTGGCATTATAAGTTTGGGTTCTAACAAGGTTTAAATCGTATTACAGAAACATTGATGAAAAACTTGTCCTCGGAAAAACATCCGTTGAGAAAGCCAATACTTCAATCAGTGCTACGAAAACAATGTTACTGGAAGAAACGGAGACATTAGAGGTATGTATGATGTGTTATGTGTTTTTAACAATAACTTGTATACTTTTGATACAGTTGGCAAAATAAATTTTCACAATTTTATTAGAATATTCGACAAAATCTTGCAAGTTATGAAAGCCAAATTAGATCAATCAATCAAGGACTGGAAGATAACAGAATTAAGCAGTGCTCGACAAAGACTGAACTTGAGTATGCAAAGCAAACTATCTACGATTATTATTATTATTTTATTATTTCTTTTTAAGTGCATCACATGGTGTGTTCATAAAAATTACAGTTCAATTTGGCGTGAACTAAGTGAAACCGATCAAGAATTAGGACAGCAGAAGGAACGTGTAGCTCGATTGGAAGATGAATGTAAGAAATGCTATGGTGGTGCAGTGCTTGAAGGTTGGAAGGGTGTTAAGAAGGTTATTGATGACTTACGAAATACTGGGCGTCACCAAGAAGTTGTTCAAGGGTACTATGGGCTGGTTACTGAGCACATACAATGTGATTCAAACTTGGACACTGCCATCGAGGTTGCTGCTGGAAAGAAGTATGTTACCAACATCATACGGAAATAACTAACCGCTAAAGTATTTAGTGCTTCACAATTTTTTATTACTCCTTTAGACTTGTCTATCACATTGTTCAGTCCAAAAATGTGGCTAAAGTGATTCTGAGGCAATTTAATACACGTAAACTGCGTGGAGAAGTTAACTTTCTCCCAATTGATGGATTAATCTTTAATTGCCCAAATCTTCCCCAAGATCTTAGGGTAATGCACGTTTTGTAATGACGAAGCAACTAACCCAACTTAACTAATCGTGGGCCATGTTCTCGTTTTATTTTGCATTTTTATTTTATTTTTATCGCTTTTAGTTTGCAAAACCGTTAATTAATTCGGTGCAGTATGATGCGGAGGTTGCTCGTGTTATCGAATTTATATTGGGTCATACACTTCTTTGTGATTCACTGGAAACTGCGACAGCCATGATGCGACAGTACAAATTACAATGCGTTACTCTCGATGGCGAAAAAGTGTCCAAAGTTGGAGTAATGGCAGGTTTGTTAACGTACTGTTAATCTTGCGGATTTAGACAATCCAAAATTGCAAAAATTTATTATACTTGAAATTTGGTCAACTTAAGGTGGACACAACAGGCGTGGCCCTCAAAAGTTAGAACTACAACGGACCAAGAATGTGGATGATCATAAGCTGATGGAACTAATTCAAAGCAAATCGGCTCTTGACAATAAATCAAATTTTATGAATGAAAACCATAAATCGTTAAAGCAGGAACAGGAGAAACTTAATTTAAAAAAGGCCAAACTGAGGTTAGTTTTCAAATAGCTGGTAATATTGGCAGATTCTAAAAATGCAAATGCTACAAATATAAAATATTTTATAAGCAAGCTTTGCGTTCCTACTCTACTTAAATTACACCATTACATAATAGATTTCAATAATTGTGTTTCATTAGTGCCAAGAAACACTGCTCGGTGTGTGAAGTGAAGACACAAGAGAAGAAAGTTCAGGCGTTAAAAGAGTTACTTGAAACCCAAGGAAGAGAATTAGTGAACCTTAAATCCAACTGTAAAGCCCTGGAGGAGAAGAAAAGAATTTGTCAATCGGAATTAGATGGTTCTGCTGGAGAAGACGAAATAGTAGCTGTCAAGAATATTCGAGCAGTTATGCAGCGGTACAATGATGCCATGAAAGAGCTGTCTTTGAAACAGAACGAAAAATCTGGAATTGAGGGACGCCTTTTACAATCCCGCACAATGTATACGAAATAAACGAACCTATACTTTATTTAACTAATTTCCAAAATATTAATGTACTCCAACTTGTTTTATAGGTATTATAAAAAACTTGACTCGAGTATGGAAGCTGAGAAACCAGTCGACGACAAGGAAGCAACACGCTTGGCAGATCTTATTAAGACTTTAAATCCACAGGTCACAAAAATGCAATCCAAAATTGATGAAGCACATCGTGAACTTGTTGCATTGGAGAAGAAGGTATATGTTTATGAAGAAGGATGTAAATTATGTAATTTTTACAGTGGTGGCCAAAACCTCGAACGTTTTCGTGTTACATAAACGTTTGATTATGTCTCTCGCATTTTAGATGGTGGATAAACAAAAAGAGCTGGACAAACTCCTGGACACTGAAGGAAAACTAAAAGACGAGTTAAATGTACTTTGTGCTGACTTGGAGTCTTTTGCAGAAAATTATCTTCATTGGCACACGAAATTGCAAGAACACAATGCTGCTGCTGGGAAACTAGGTAGCATTCCAGCAAATCTGGCGAATTACGAGGATTTGCGAGAAAAGGAACTGCTACATAAACTTAAAAAACTGAATTTGAAATTGAAGAATAAAGTTGAAATCAATCAGAAAGCTATCCAGCAGTTCAATGAGCTTTCAGAAAAATACGCTGTATTCCAAGAACAGATCAAAGAATATGAATCAGAAGGACAGGATATTTCGTTGTTACTAAAGGATCTTGAGAACAAGAAAGGCGAAGCAATGTTAAGAAATGTACGTGTTCTTCAAGAACAATTTGGAAAAATCTTTCGTTCTATAGTGCCTAAAGGAAATGCAGAATTGATGTTATATGGGGAAAACATTACTGTCGATTGCAACAAAGACATCAATAGTGTAAGTTTTAAGCTACATTTAAAGCCGCTATACATTTAAGCATTTTATTTATTTGGTGGTGTGCGTGCATTAATATTTTCATTTAATTTTTATGTGATTAAGGCAAATCTGATTGAAATGGCTGGACAAAATATGTTTCTTGGTGTAAGTGTCTCTGTGAACTTTTTGGGGCAGCAGTTACACAACATGAGGAGCTTGGCTCAGCTTTCTGGGGGACAAAAGTCGATCGTTGCTTTGAGTTTGATATTGGCTATACAAACTATTGATCCCGTTCCATTCTACCTGTTTGACGAAGTTGATCAGGTAAGACAGTATAATTCGTTATAATAGTGCTATTAGGCGAAATAGTATTGACGGGTGTTTGAGGTGGCGTTGTTGGTAAAACTTAGCTTTTGCTTTCACCACCAGGCTTTGGATTCTGCGTACCGCGATTCTGTTGCAAAAGTAATAGCAGAAATGTCTGAGAGGTCCCAATTTATTTGCACGACATTTCGCAAGGAGATTGTAGACGTTGCCGACAAGGTTTATGGCGTTTCATGTCAAAATAACGTAAGTGTTGTACATATGTATTTTTGTTTCACATGTTTGTGAATTAGGGTGACTTCTGATAAAACATTGTTCATTAGTGCTCTCATGTACAACCAATATCGGATACGCAAGCTCTGGACTTTGTTGTTGAGAGTAGTGATCCTGGAATCTCCTCCATGGCATCCTCCATTTCACCAAACGGAAGCTATTATCACAACAGTTCTACTGCTTAACTCTACTACTAATCTTACCCTTGTTGCTCATTGTTTAACCTTCTTACAAATTTGCCATTATTCTTTAATTTTATTAGTTTTACTCTTTAATTTTATTAATGGTTTATGTTACATCTTATGTACAAATATTGCATGTTTCTGTATAAAACTATTTAAAATATTTTTATAATCTTATTCCTTAATTGCGCAAAATGACTAGTGTGGTATGAACTTATTTGCAATGCTCAAAGACGTTAGAATAATTACATTGTACCTTCCCAGTTGTGTTTTTGGTGAGTTTGAGAATAAATCTGCAGCATAATGCCGTAAACCAAGTCCAGCTTTGATATTGGATTGTATTGTATCTTGCAGAGTAATATTGGACTTTGGAAATATTGCTCTGCATTCGGCTGTCAAAGATCCATCCCGGAAATAATGAGCTTCTAGTTGAAATTTAACTTGGCTTTTTGAGGTATAAAATGTCGTTCCATCGATAGCTTTACCAGCTTCAGAAGTCTGTGAGACCATGCACTCACAGAGGTTGCTGTCAATCTAAAACCATTTAAGAATATAGAGTAATTTCATAAACTCACGCATACATGTTAACTCAAACTGAAAGCTTACGAATTGCTACCTGTATATCGTTTATGAACCATGTCAATTGCGGTGATGGAAATGTTTTCTCCACGGTACATGTTGCAGAAAAGTTGTCGCCCAGATTATACCAAGGAAGTGTTCCAGTAATGGATGGTCCAGTTACAGGCAAAGCTGTGTAGAAAAAAACATTTTCAGTAGTACATTACATTCACTTTCTCTTGTTTTAGGGCAATGTGCAATGTAAGCATTTCGAAGTGTTACCAAGTATTCTCATATATTGTTCCTCATAAACTGTTTGAAAGGATGGCGCATCGGCAGATATTTCACATCTGTATGTCCCCCTTGTGAGAAGCGTAGCTCTATCCAGCTCTAAACTTGTCAAGTCTGAATTATTCGTCTGAATTTGGAACATAATCATACAAATGAAATTTGTGAATAATAAAATTGCCCATAAATTTAAGTTATCTCTCTCATCACAGCTTTATTACAAAAGTGTTTCAAAATTGCTTACGTTCACAGATACACCAGCGACTGGGAATATTGTAACAGGAGGATCATCGGAAGGTTTAAAGCGAAAAAATTCATGCCCGTCTTTGTACCATTTTAATGCGTAAAGAGAATCATTTTCTAGGCTGAAATTGCAATGCAGGACGACTGGTCTCGAGAGAATGGCGTAATAAGGGATGATAGTCGCTGTAAGCTTCAGGGATGAGATCAACCCTACGGATATAAGAAGGGGAGTTGGATGATTTTTCCAATATGCATACATAAGTACATACACCCATACATTTTATGCGTACATTGTGGAAGAGAAAGCACACCAAAGTTTATTTGAAGACATAAAGTATAGTACTTGCGTTCTATGTGTCCAACCAAACTGATTCATTTTCGTATCAAACTGTCGCACACATATGCAAGAAGTATATGACGCAAGTTCAAAGATGCTTATTAATGAAAACTATTTCAACGACTGTTTAAATTCCTTTGAATAAAAGCAAATAGACTACTGTGGGCAAGTAAAAGTATCTGTATGCGTGGCACATACGAGGACAATTCATAAAATGACTACGGCGATGGATCATTTAATGAGCTTCTACGAATACCATCTTCATCAAATGATATCTACGAATAGGGTAGTACAATTTAGTCTGAAGGCAAACATTTACCCTGACGGACACTATGGGTTAATATAAACTTGAAGGGGAATATAAACGGAAATCGGACAACGGACTTTCTACTTTTATTTCCCTAGTAAGTCGTTTTGTTTGTCACTATAAAGGAGATAAGGGAAGTTTTAGTTGATCTACGATACTGTGTAGGGTAAAAGTAAAAAAGAACCGTAAACTTTCTCAGAGGAAGATAAACTCCATTTTATTAAGTCACAGACGTCATCTTTATATACAGGATAGGGTACATAATTACATACTGCACGCTACAAATATTTGTGTAAGTAAACAGTGGCACTGGGGTGTTCGAAGAAGATACGTTGAAAATGCAGTTATATGAGCGTGATTAGTGATTAATTCACATATTATATTACATACTTTAATCAAATATGCATTGATGTTAAAAAACGAAATGACAATTTCACTTGCTTTCGTTAAAAGGACTAATCTAACGTAATAGAACTAGAGATTATGACTCGATAGAAGCCTAGAATTCTTCAAGAATGCTGAAATCATTATTTTTTGTTCCAACGTGAAAACACGATTTCCAAACACTTGCATCCTAGTATCATTTTAGTTTAGTGGGTACCAAACTTTGTTTCTAGAACATATGCAGATAAATGACGTATTGTATGAATGCATATATTCCAGTCCCACGGTAATATTGAGTTCATACACATCCCATGGGACTCTGCAATTTTTATATTTTGATCTTCATCATCTGGCACTTGCTACGATAAAAAACGAGTAGCTGCATACCGCAGAATACATGTCGTACTCATACTGCTTACGATGTTTGAAGTTATCAAACATTGTAATTGATACAAAATTGTCAAAAATAATTTACAAGTTACTATATCTGAATTAAGTCAAGCCGTGTCTTGAGGTCGATGTTAAGGTAGTATTTTAGTTTTCGTATTGGCAATTGAATCTTTGGTTGTGATATAGTAAGTAACTATTCATACGTCAATTTGCTTGCACGAAAACTTTGAGGTTAGATATACATATCAATATTGTTCATAAATGATCTCTGATTTGTGAACCTTTTTTCCTTGTCACGCCAGATGCATAAGACCATACGACCGATCGTTTTTCTCGGTCATTTTCAAAAGGGTCGACTGTCGACTCATCTGCTCCTTTTATTTTTGTTATGAACAATAATACACTACAGCCACAGCCAAACCCATTCAAAAGGTTTTGGGTTTTGACCATATGCTATACTACAGTTCCACGATATTCTGTAACATTTACAATGAGGCAATAAGTTATATTTGGATGAAGTTGCGATAATACATTTTGCTCTAGATAATGAGTGAAATGGCAAGTGTTCAATTAAAACATTTCTTCATGGAGCATGAAGGATGCTGTCTGAGATAAACGAGGGGGATGAAGATGGACTCTATATATTGATATCCCCTTTCTCACAGTATTTCTTTATATACACGAACTTGGTGTTCGTTCATAGAACCCCATATGAATAGATTTACAAAACTGATGCTACTCGAATGCATCATTTCATATACGTACATATACTCCTTGTTGGCCCAGTCCTTCGTATTCTCATCTTCCCCTTCAGGGCTACCCAGCAACGATTTTTCTCATCCGATCCCATATAAATGCATAGCTAACTAAATTGATCTCTATTCATCTCTGAAATCTCCCCCTTGTCCGCTGAGACTGTTGCTACTTCAGAATCTGTATAATGCATAAAATGCGTGCTTAATATCGCTTCTTTTTTGCGCTTTGAATTGAAGGTATCAAGTGCTCAATGTGGTACACATTATACGAGTGGGCATGCATAATGTTCAATTTCGTAGGAAGAATGAAGTGTGCCACCAAAAACAAATGACATTATGTACATAACCAAAGGGACGTATTGCTTATCTTTGGCTTTCAGTCACAGGATTATATTCAGTTTTGTTAAAATGTAAATCGGATGCTATTTGGCCACTATATGCTTCCCGAGATATGATATCTTGATGTGATTTCTGCTGCAGTTGTCTCCTAGTTTGTGACAAATGTATTTCTTGTATTGAAGTACAAATGGAATTCATTCGTTCTTCATATTAGCTAATAGGGAGAGTAAGTAAGTATGAGGATAAGTGAAGGAAGGCTTCATAACTAATGGGAAGAGAGTACTCTTATCATTTTCCGATCAGAAGCTTACTATCTGCTGTATCAATGCATGTAAATGCCATCCTAATGCATTGGCAAATGCATATAACATGGCAATGAATATAAAAACAATTTTCGTAAATTTGGAGAAACTGTACTACATAAGGGTCGTTTTTGAGTGACATGGATTTGGTGAGAACGCAAAATGATTTCTTATTGTAGGTAAGAGGATATACGCATCGTTATAATAGTTCATGGAAGGGAAACAGCAGCAAAACACCGTGAGTTGAATACAACGTCGTTCTTGTAACAGTCTGAGTGAAATTCATTTGTCAGAGAGGCGGCCCACTCCATTAGCAGTTGTGTGTCTGTCAGACACTAATGTGGATATTGATGAAGACGGGGTCCATGCTGGACTAATTTACCAAATCCATCCGATTCATCATCATCATTCATGTGTTGCTTTTTGTTGTGTGGCAAAACCCAATATGTTTGTTATGCATCCAGCTATACAATAATCTACTAATCTATTCATGGGCTTAGTCATTCACAATTGTGGATTCTTAGGTTTCATCCTTAATTTAAGGGATTTACAGAAATACTTGCGGTATTATGTTCTAACGTATTTTAGCATGTTTAGTTCTAGCAGTTTACACGGTTTTAATTGACGTAAGTAGTATATTTAAATAGACTTTCACTTCGGCTTTCTCCACAGTTTAATGACACATATCCAGTCAATGAAAATATGACAAGCACAGAGTACTTAAAGAACACTCATTGTAAAAATTTCTTACGTGGAAAGTTGCTCAGCAGTAACAGGGTCCAAATAATTCTCCAATGGGCCGCAGAATCCATTTTGAACTTGGCATTGGGTTTCAGAATATTTTATCTTAGCAAAATATATTATTGATGCATGGCTAGCTCTGATTCTGTCTTAATTCTTTTTTTTAAATGTTTGCAATATTACTGCCACTTTTGAACTCAAGAATCTTTTACAACTGTGAGATTATATATAGGTCCGTTTTCTACTCAACGTGTGACCTTGTCTCTGCACTACACTAGTAAACTCGTTTAAAGAATTGGTGCTGTAATAGAAGAAACCAGTTGGAAAATATTTCACTACAATAAAATGTCAAACGTTGTTTCAAGCAAGTCCAACAAAGGAGAACCGAATTACACTGTAGCACGCGACTAGACTCTTTTCAGGCTCCCTTTTCAGCACTGAATGAAAAGAGCTCAAGTGTTGCAGTCGGGTATATCATTCCGATTTCATTCATCCCCTTTGAGCATATATAAGCTTCCAAGGTTTCAGGAAATGAGTATTGCAGGGGTAACAAGTATATTGTAACAAAGTGGTATGTGTTCGTTCATATATTTGCTGTCGAGAAGAAACCATTTCCATGTAATGTATCATTTTTTTCCTCCATCAAAGTATCGTATTATATTATGTGGCTTTTATCATGCTACGCAATTGAATGCATGACCAAGGGTAACGTGCACTTGATCTACTTGGTTTGTATCTAGAGGGTATCCACCTCACAAATATTCATATACGTATCATAGTAAAATCGGTGCACTCTAATGAAATATTTCGTTTTCCTTTTGATATTGTTTGCAGTTACTTTCATAGACACGTACGTGCGTTTGCTTAAGGATTATGGTATGATTATCCGATTTTTTGGTAGAATACTCGATGCAACAACCATAGAACTTGCTATACAGAATATCGAAGAAGACTTATTTGTGCGTTATGATAATTAAATAGCCACATGTTATTAAAAATGACAGCAAAATATACGTTCCGTCAAGACTAAACAGACAATGAAGTATCAGCCAGCGGTTTTGCTTTGCATGCATGAGAAGCCATTTAAGTAACTTCTGAAAGATTATCTCCAAACCAGGAATCAAAATTACTAGATTCGATACTCCGACTTAAAGCTACTAGAAGATCTGTTATTTTTTGTATCATAATGGATTGAGGGTGGCTTAAAACTCTAAGCTGTATTCATTCAAAGTTTTAATTTTAACATATCAGTCAAGATTTTCAGTCATCCGTTCAGAGTGAAAACTTGGCTTTCCCAAAGTTAGAATAGGAACACGTATTTGAATTTTCTATTGGTTTGCCATTTGTCATTTGGAAGCAATACAAAGACATCAAATACTAATCCAAAGTTTCATTATTGTGTTCAGAAAGTGAAGTCTTTCTGAAAGGGGCATTATGATACGTATGCAGATATTACATACTACGAGATAATACAGCGTTAAATCGTTGAGAATTCCTGTAATTATCTGAAGGTAGTCACATTCTCATACACATGTCTACCTATACAAATAAAAACTTTTTCCATTCCTTTGGAATGATGAGTAACAAAACTAAAGATAGCAGTGACAAAGAACTGAGTCACAAATTCGTTTCATGCTGGCACTTGTGACTCGCGTCAGCATCAACTCAACCAGAGCAGTTCCATTAGGTATGAAACCATGAGATAAAATAAATTACAGTGTACAGTCATATTATCTCATCATATATTATGTGGGTCTGCCTACGTATGAGAAAGAGCAAACGATTGCACACCAAACAGACGCTGCATGTATTCACAGATATCTAACGAAGGGATGTGTTATGCAGTGTTTGTAATGTTTATCATTCTCCAACAAACTTGAAATAATGGGTGATTCTCCCCTCCTGGAGAAAGTATTACTTCATCTTTATAACATGATGAGAAAAGACGCAGCATGAGATCGCCAGAAAAAATTGGAGAAACTTATGTATTCAAAAGAAATAGTGGCACTTCATTGTTGACTAAACAAGAAGGCTTGTTAACACCAGACTCACTCCACAACAGAGGGATGGATATTCGGTGATGATGTGTCAGCTTTTGTATCATGCACATTACATATTATCCACGCACCGCTCAGCAAGGCATCACCTCAGTTTTTTTTGCTTTCATAAGGTTTCTCATGTTCATATAATGCTACCCCCGAAATCCGGGAACTTCAGAGCTGAAATGAAATGGAAAATGTGTTGAGTAAAAATGAAGAGAAATCATGCATTTTACTTTAGTAGGTACGTGTGGTACTCGAGATAATAATGTGGGACCCTCATCTCATCTTCACCAGAAGAATATCGAATATCGGATTCATGGCCCTTCTCCCTTTTTTCGTACCCGCCTCCCTTAAGAGCAACATAATGCTAATGCAATGCGATGTTCATATGATAATACTTTAGATATACATTACTCCATATAACATTTAGAGAAAACAACAAGACATCAACCCCAACTCAGCCACTTGAGCTTTCTCCCTGTTTTCCACAATAATATACTTTTTCAGTTATAGTTATACTACTCTGTTGCTGCTCATATCATTGCTCTCGTATCACTTGCATCCAGTTAAAAGCATTTGGTATTAGTAAAGACTTTTCCAAGACTTATTTCGGTCTTTCGGAAAAAAGTGTACATATATGATGTTGGTGATGAGGCTTGAACGTGAAAGAAACACAAACCTCTATTTATTTTCTTTTACATGCAAGAAACTTTGGACGGATGCTGCACTAAAAGTTTCCCCGTCAGCTTTTGGCTGACAACGGCAAATTTGGTGGTCGTGTCGGTGGAGGATGGACAAACCCCCCTGGGGATTCCTTTTTACCAGTTACCCATTGTGTACGTTACAATGATGCGTGTGCCGTGTAATGGGGCTTCGCAGCTAGAATTTTTGGGAATGTTAAAGTAACGATAAATGTGCAAGAAGGGAAAATGCAACATAAGTGCGTAATATGTGGAAAACATCGCGGCTTCGCTTTCCCATGATCAAGTTGTTCAAGAGAATTCCAACTAGGAAATGACCGTTCCATGTATTTTTATCTATGGATTACTCAGCCAAAAAGAAAATATTGAACTACGTGTATGTGTGTGGTTGTGCCAACAGAAAGTAAGTTTAACAATTTCAGCAATCATGTTATACTTTTTAGGGATAAAAATCTTGTTTGCCCCCATCGGTCCACACACAGCTAATAAAAAAATATACAGCACGCATATATCCGTATAAAGAACAGTCCTCAAAGCTGGGGGTACAAATATGTATGACCCACAGTAAGCCTACCAACTTTTTATGGAGCGTTTATAAGAGTATGTATTTATGAGTATTTGAGTTCCTAAAGCGTTTGCAGTGCTCAAAAGAGCTCGATTCGAAATGATGATGAGTAAGCAGTAAAACTTGGTTCGGATGTCCTGCATATTAAATCCTGTGTCAATAGCCTTCAAACTTCAAACCACAAAATGCACGTAACAAAAACAAAATATTTGCTCCGAGCTCTATATTCCAGTTAAAGATCGGAAAGTGAAAACGTAAAAATGCTAAGCTCTAAAATGATTACTACTACTGGCTGGATACTTTTGACTTTATCATGAAGCAGAATATATTGATAGAGTGATAGTTCCAGGCATAACTAAACAAAACCCCTTTATGCGTTGATATTTCTTCACTTTGTAGACATAATCTGAGCTGATTAATGCGTATGCTTATATGAACCTAAGTAATAGGAATAGAAATACTATTTTGAATGTGATATATAAAACATATTGAGTACATATAAACAATTGAGAACTTTTCATTGAGCTAAAATCTACTTTGTTATATATTGTCGTCTATAGCTAAAGAACAATGTTATTCAGTAGATATTTTTGAAATTTTTTACCGAATTTCTATCATAAACAGTCACGTATTTTTTCTAGTCATTCCTCCATAAGTTTTGCCAACGCCACCCTTCGCCTTGATCTGGTTCTGGTATCTCTCAATTTCCCGTTCCTTTGCTGTTATAATGGCTTTCAAAGTGTCAGCTTCCCCTTTCAAATCGTCTATTTTTGCGTCCCATTCTTTCTTGGTTGCCGAGTACTCCTTTAGAGGAATTACTTTTGCACCATGCAAGTAGTAGTTTTCATTAAAAATTTGCTTAAATGTAGCATCGCCCAATGGCAATCCATTGATATCCCACACGCCTTTATCGCGAAGTCGAATTATGAGCTGAATCAAGCTTTTTACATCAGTTTGAGCTTCATGTAATTTCGTTTCGGTATCTTTCTTTGTTACTGATTCTAATTCAACGGTGCTCTTCAGGTTAGTGATGGTTTTATCACGAACAGAAAGCTCATAATTCAGTCCATCAATTGCTGCTTGATGCTTGTCCCGTTCTTTTTGCATAGTCCGCATAGTATTTCTTGCATGGAGGAGGAGACCCTTGAGCTTCTCTGAAGCTTGAAATGACTCATTATAAGCTTCTGCCAAAGACATATTTTGCTCCGACAAGTTGTAAATCCAAGACTCCAGCGTATGAATAACCTTCGTGTCTTGCTCCTTGATGGTGAGGAGGTCTCTGTTTCTCCAGATACCCTCCAACTCACGCATGTAGTGAGCAGTGAATGATTTGAAAGACTCGGTATGCTGGCATTTAAAACAGTTCTGCTCCCCATCAGGATGATCGCCGTTGCATACTTGCTCCAGCAATGAAGGTATTCCAGAGTTAAGAAGATCATATGGATAGACTGCTGAAACGGACTTTTTTAATAGTACTGGTTCCGGTTCCTCCAGTTCAGGTTCTTTAATATTATTGTTGCTGCTTGCATTAGAAAGAAACCACGTTTTGAAAGCAAGATTGCCAAGCAGTTTAGTCCATGTTGAAGGCGATTCCTCATCGTTCCCTTTCTTCATCTCTTCAGTTTGCTCTTGCTGCTGCTGTATGTCTGTTCTGGAAATAGGGTAGTTTTCATTCCGTATTACATCGCTTCTCTTTTGCATTCCATCTGTATCTATTTGAGTGATGTTGGCTTCAGTGTTTCTCGGGAATCCTAGACATTCCCGTTCATATTCTTGCAAATTTGGCACTCTATTAGCTTCTTGCTTTAAAACTGAAGAGAAAACTATTGATTCTTTGTCTTCTACTTCATTAGCATTTAGATGTGGCGTGCTCCTGGTAGTTTCTTCCGCTAGGGTAACTGGATCGGAGAAAGAAACGTGTTCATTCTGTAACTCTTGATTTTGACTAGGAGATACACGGTCATTTTCATTGACTGGGTTCACCTGTCTCATCTGAAAGTGTTTTAAATATGTTTGTCTTTGCTTTAATGTATAAGGCAGCATCGTAATTCGCTGGTCACAATTCTCATTCTCTCAAAATCAAAAATGTATCAAATACATTGTGGGAGGAAAGCATGAAGTGTTGCACCTACGTTCGTAGCTTGACTGTCTTGTTTTCTCTTTGGAAACTCCAGTAGAATGTAAATAAGTTTGAAAGATGAAAGTTACTAGGGTTTTACTAGCCAAAAGCAATGTCACTTTATTAGGGTTTCGTCGAACCCGTAAGGATGAGATACAAATATTGCATGGTCATAGAATGGTCAGACCCATCTAGATCTGGTAACGGATAGGTCACACAGTTGCTGGTTGTTACCTATAGCCCTGAAAGCCCTTGCAAACTCCGATGAATTAGCAAAACTAGCCAGCACAAATAGATATTTAGACATATAGTAGACCCCCCAACAACAGAGTGTACGGATAAGCGAAGTACGGATTTGGAATGTTATTCGTTTGTAGCTAGAAAGCTCGTTTATCGATTTTATTGCGTAAAATAATAAAAACCACGTATTTTATAAAAAGTTTATTATAATTTATTTAGACCTTTGCCACGGCACATAAGAAGGTACGAATTACACTAGCGAAGGTGCGGATTTGTTGTGAATTTTGAGTTACTTGTTCAAACCGTAACTAAATAAAATCATTCGTCAATGACAAACACATTGTAGTACAAAATAAATTTATGTCTAAGTAAACGAATCAAAGATGCATTACATTTATCGTGTAATTATAAAACTATCACTAACTTTACTGTTATCATCTCTTTCTCTTCTTTACCGGAATGGTTTCCTTACTTTCTCTTGAGGTACAATTTCGTCGTTGTTTATCATCTTTCGTAGATGAATCCGTTGTTGGTTTTTCCACAATGGATTTTTTACTTTTTGCGTTTTTAGATTTGTCTAAGTTTACATCAACAGTTTCTTCAGTAGTTGCAGTCTCCTTATTTTCAGTTACTCCATCCTTCTTAAGATGTCTTAATGTGGATGCAAAAAGAACCTAAATTAAGAAACAAAAGTAAGTAGAAAGATTATATGGATAGCATTTTTTTGAAATCAAAATAAGTCTATGCATTGGAAAGTCAAGGAAATTGCGCAACAATCGAATACTTACAGAATGAGCCCATCCGGCATAATCTCCATGTAATGCCCGAAAGTAGTCTGTAATTTCGGAATACGATTTATCGGTGAGTGTCTTTAATTTTGCAAGATGAGGTAGATACTTCTTGGCAATTTGATGCATATGTGTGTCAACAGGTATAGCTTCAGAATATCCGAGGCTCATCAAGCAAACACAGTCTGCAACCTATGAAATGAATTGATAATTATTAAGTATATTTTTGGAGTATTAAACTTAAGTACATCATAAAAAATTTGGATAAATTACTTACCTTTCTTCCAATACCTGGAAGAGTCTGAAGTTGCTTTCGTGCTTCATCATACCCAACATTTTTCAAGTTTTCCAACCAATTTACTCCACCATTCGCGACAATTGTAGCTGCAGTCTTAGCAATGAAGCCGGCACGATACCCAAATTTCTCCTCTCTAAGTTTCTTCTCTACCTTTTCACCAATTAGTTTTTCAACCGTTGGGAAATCATAGTAAGTTTTCCCCTCCACTTCAGCAATCTTTACTCCATAGTGCAAACAAAGTTTCTCAACCATTTGACTAATCCTTGCAATATTATTATTGGATGAGCAAATGAAACTAAAGACATTTTCTACGCAATCTTGATCCAACATCCTAATCCCACGATAATCTTGAATGGTGAGGTTAGCAAAGCGTTCATCTCGTTTGGACCACTCTTTGTAAAGAGTTTCAAGACTAACTTCCAACTGAAAATAGTCGTAGAGTAAGCCACGATTTTTCTCATCGTCTAATTTGTCACCATTTTCCTCCATCCCTTGCTGGAACACTTTGAAGTGAATCTCTGTATCCGTCTGCTTGAGAATCCATACTTTATGAGAAAACGTACCTATCCATGCTTTGTCGTCACTCTCCAACTGTTTCCACCTGCCAAGAAAAACGTATACATTTCTAAAATCACAGACCAGGTTCATATTAGATGTCGTAAACCGTTCCATTCCAATTACCTGAAACTCTGACCACAACTAAGCACTGTTGAGATTTCGACCTCCGTTCTGGAAACCGGCAAAGTATTCCAAGAACCCTCCATTCCACGATGTTTACAAAATGATGAGTAAAATGAGCCTTTAACTGCCTTCAATAAAACAAGTGTGGAAAATTTTACAACCATGCGGTAGTAGTAAAACAGGTACAGATAAAAAACGCTTTCACTTAAGCTTATCCGTGCTTCTGAACCAAATGCTGATAAAATGCTTTCACTCTGTCAACGTGAATGCTTTTCTACAAAACATTTTTATACCCGCTTCACATTCTTTGTTTACATAAACCTTACCACTCCCGATATCTTCTTATGTATATTTTGATGCACAAGAAAGAGCTTTCAAGTATTGTAACATGGAAAGTCTGTCAACAACACATGCACAACATGCATCAAGAGTGATTTTTAAAAACACTCCGATAAAGTATACTAAAGCTTATCAGCTTTTGAAATAGTATCATCGTATCATTTAAATTGAATTCGGAGACGACAACATACGGTTAGACATTTTCCATTTATTCATCAATCAGTAATAAAGTCGCAATCAACACAATTTTAATAATATTGTGATCGTTCGATTGTATTGTTTGACAGCACTTGGCACGGGACAAATGGATAAAAAGGAAAGATAAGGCAGATTTTTCCTTCAAGTCGCTGCTTTGGTAAACTAATTGGGTGTCATGTCATGGTCCATGTCAACAGACAATATATGATCTGACCTTCATCATGAGCTCGTAAATGGATAAGTATTGAACAAAGGAAAGGATAGATCCCAACATTTTTGTTGGTGGTTGGCGTCACAAAAGCCACCATGAGCTCGAGAAGAAATAAAACTTTGGCTGTGGTCTTCATAGTCTTGTTTTTGGGCTATTATCAAAGATGGCTTTATGCAGTGATTTATGAAACAATGAACGGCTCGGTGGACCTGGACCCAGCACTTCCAATGATTATTGATGGCATCCAAAAAATTAACAGTTTGCAAGACGATGATTCAGATATGGATGAAAGGGCAGAGTTGCAACTGGAAAAGGAATCTGTGAGTGCCGTGCTGCCAGCAATGACTTACTTAATGGCGGATTCAAAACTTCAAGCACAAGCAGATGCTTTGTCTCAACGAATTCAAATGGAAATCGAAGCTAGTCAAAGTTTATCGCAGAGGAAAGAAGAGGTTATCGGGATTTATATTCAACACTGGGACGGCCGGGAGGCCGTTTAAATGTTAAGGTTGATGGAGAAATATAACAAGCCGTAACAGGGACGGCTACACGGGCCGTGTGTAACAGAAAATCCTGGGAGTATACACGTCGGCCGGCCCAAAAACCCGGTTCTTTCTTTACTAGAAACACAATATGAATGATTTCTGAACAATTCGTTTACGGCAACACTGTGTAATCGGCAAGCGATAACATTATTACCTGCAACATATTTCGCAGTATTTTGTAACAAAATTCTGTGTTAAAATAAAAACAACAAAATGTTAGCCAAGCATCCATTAGGAGCTAACACAACTGAGTGTATGATTATCGACTCTTGTTTCAAACTTGCATACACATGGATACGCTTCGTGCCGCAAAATACTCGTTTTTAGAAAACATATGAAAGGTAGTCAATCATATTGTTATGATACATTAGATAGCTTTCTAAATAATAATTACACAATCAAACCTTCGATTTTAAAAACTGACTGAAAGGATGTTCTTAATCCACCCCACAAAGGCTTCCTACTACATATACTTTTGGCGCCGTAACTCGTCATTCTAGTAGGTCCTAGCGCATAGTTAAGTTAAGGTGCAGAAGAACGCATTTAGAGAGAAGTTGATAAAGCAACCTCAGCGCAATTTATAATTAATGCGCTATCCAATATCAACAATCATAATACCCAAGTTTAACAAATCCATACATGACGTAAAACGTTCTTGGCCCTTCGCTTGGAGACAAAAATTTGTAGTTTTCAGCATGTAATTTCTCTGGCATCTTCTACATTATAAAATTTAAACGTTTTGGCTTCTAAGACCCACTACGGCACAAAATGAGCCAGTTGATCGACATCTATCTTTAATACCTACAAAACTAAATATACACGACTTTCTAAATACCATATCACCGCAGCATATAAATAAAGATTCCCATAATTGTGGCGGATCAGATTTACTTTTATGGAGTGCAATGTTTGGAAGAAATATTTCCCATAAATTTCTACGTTTTTATATTTTGAATTGTGGGCGACTCAATACTTTTTAGTGTATTTGCAGCATTTAATCATAAGCTGTTTTAATAATTCAGACAATTCTGGAGTTTTTCCGGCAAGCGCTCTAAGTATTAACACTTAGCATCAGATAGCCGTAAGTACATGTATGTCACAGTACTTTTTGATTACCGTTAGTACTTGAATATGTAGCCACCAGTACTTTTTGATAATAGACTGTTAGTAACTATGTAACTAGTGTAGGCCACGCAGTACTTTTTGATTAACCGTTAGTTATGTATAGTGAGGCCACATACGTTTTTGATTAACTCGTTAAGTACTTGTATATGTGTAGCCACCAGTACTTTTGATTAACCGTTAGTACTTGTATAGTAGCACCAGTATTTTTGATTAACGTTAGTACTTTTATAGGAGCTGTAGACGCCAAGAATAGCCTTCGATCAAACACTATCGGTAACAATCTACAGTGTCTCACTAAGTTCAAAACAAAGGACCACCTCCGGCAGGCAGGAATCTGAATGGGAACTTTGAGCACACATGCAAATGCTCGGAATCAACAAATATTCCCTTGAGAAATGATTCTAATTCGAAAAGCAGGAACGAAAACGGGATTTTCCCGGAAGTGAAAGTCATGTTACCGTTGTGGGAAATGATATTCGAAAGAAACAAAGATACTAAGGAAAAAAAGAAATAAGAAACACGTTTCAAATTTCTACTGCGTTTATTGCAATACTTTCAGCAAAAATAACAACACAGTTCAAGCGAGCAAAGCACAAAGTGATACGATTCTTCTCTGTGGCTCACAGCTCAAGCAAGTAAAGCCAAGAGTGATATGCCCAATAAAAAGTTGTGGTCGCTTTTTAATAAGTAGGACGAACAAAAGAAAGCCAATCTACAGTAAATTAATATGTCAAAGTTCTGAATATATGTAAAATCTAACAGAACCAAACAAAAAGAACGGATTAGCAACACGTTACTGTCAAGTCCCGTAAACTGTGAAAAATAGTGTAAAAGTAGAAACAAAAGAAAGTGGAAATGAGTTTCCTTTCACCTCAATTTAAGCTAATCTACATAACGCGACATGCAAACGTTACCGGTCAATGGAATATAAATTAAGCTACGAATTCCAAAAACACATAGTAGCCTCCGTACTTTTACAGTAGCCCTCAGTATTTTTACAGTAGGCGCCTTAGTAGCTTTTAAATAGCCCCGGGTACTTGTTACCGTAGCACTCAGTACTTTTATAACTACGCGCCCAGGTACTTTTACAGTAGCCCGTCAGTAGCTTTTATCGTAGCCCCAGTCCTTTTTATAGTAGCACCTCAGTACTTTTAGCAGTAGCCCTCAGTACCCTTTAGCAAGTAGCCCTCAGTCCTTTAATAGTAGCCTTAACTCCCTTTAAAGCAGCCCTTAGTACTTTTATAGTAGTCCTCAGTAGCTTTTTAGTAGCCCTATATATTAATAGTCAGCCCTCAGTAACTTTTACAGTAGCCCTCAGTACTTTTCCAGTAGCCTTCAGTACTTTTTCAGTAGACTGAGTACTTTACAGTAGGCCTTAGTACTTTTTATAAATAGCCCAGGTACTTTTAACAGTAGCCCTCAGATACTTTTATAATAGCCCCAGGTACTTTACACGTGCCTCAGTACGTTTTACAGTAGCACTGAGTAACTTTTTAAACAGGTAGCCTTAGATACTTTTATAATACCCCGGGTACTTTTTACAGTAGCACTTCAGTACACTTTTATAATAAAAGGTCCCCAGGTATTTCTCAGTAGGCCCTCAGTACTTTTATTAATAGCCCAGGTACTTTACAGTAGCTCAGTACTTTTACAGTAGCCTATACTTTTACATAGCACAGTACTTTTACAGTAGCCTTAGTACTTTTTTATAATAAGCCCCGGGTACTTTTTTAAGTCCTCAGTACTTTTATAATAGCCCCAGGTAGCCGTAGCCTCAGTACTTTATAATAGCCCCCTGTACCCTCAGTAACTTTTATAGTAGGCCCCAAGCCCGAGCCCGGTACTTTACAGTAGCCCTCAGTACTTTTACAGTAGTACACTTCCTTTAAAGCAGCCCTAAGTATTTTCAGTGTCCGGTCATAAATATTTCTTCATATTTAGTTCCAATAAGAATTTCAAAATTTTAGGGGACGCAATTCGTGGATTATGGTAGGATGCCGCAATACATGTAGGTTCCCTTTTTTGAATGCATTTTACTAATGGTGGTAACCATGTCATACTATTGATCTGACGGTGGTGGTGAGCAAGTCAGTCTGGGTGGCTTCAGAATGCTCCTACGGTACTCAGTTGGTGTTTTATAACTCTTAAAATTATGAAAAAAATCTACACAAAATTTGCTATCGGGCACAACTTTCTTTTTCTTAAACTGATCTTAATGGTCATAATATGACGCTCTCAAATCGAGGTTGGTTGTAATTGTGTAGTAAAAATCGGAGTGAGTGTCATCAGAATGTCACAGCTCCAACCCTAGTGGGGATGAGGAAAATCTGAAGACAGATTCAGATTCTTCACAAAATTTTGAAAAATACCATTTTTTTAAATTTTCAAAAATGTCATCAATGATTAAAATAAGACGTTCCGAAAATTTGGCTCCTGTGATCCCCATGTTAATCAAATAGGATGATGAAACCCAAACTTCGGAATGCTCTAGCTCAAAAAATATGCATCCGATTTACAATCTGGAACTACCAGCGGATTCTCCATGCAATTATCTAAAATACCATTCTCTTGTTTTTCATTTTAAATGCCGTCCCAGTCGTAATAACAAACTCCGATACTGGTCTTTGATGTAAGGTCTAAAGTACTAGTTGTGGGTGCTTTTTCGTGACTGCGGACTCGGATGTCAAATCCATAGCTTGATGAGTTGCCTAATGGTAGCTTATGTGACGAATAGAACTTTGGTTCCTGATTTTCGAAACTGGCCTTACTCAGTTCCTTGGACTGATGTGTTTCGACCTCTTGGGGCCCCAGATTGTCCTATTGATAATCAAACTGCCTTAGTTAGATGGGGGAAAACCGGATTTAACATTGGTCTTCCAGGTGACGTATCTGATCTATCTTTAATTATTAATTTGAATACTCTTGAGTCATGACTCAAGCATGAATCTCACATTTCACTATCCTTAATCGCTGGTTGTAATGTACTGTTTCAATTTTCAGACAAAACCGTGTACTCTTACAAATCTGGACTTCCAGTTCCACTAAGTATAGGCCCCGATTTGAAAAAGCTTCCTACGGACCACTACTTATGGTGGATAAGTCAATTCGCAAAGTATACAATGCGACTTCAGTCGTGGGAGGAAGAGCTGATGAAGAAGTTTAAAGATGTCTTAAAGCTTCAAATTCCAACTGTTGGGTATATTTTATGATCAATGTTGCTGTTAAATTGAACACATTTGAATAATAATTATGTTATCTAAAGTCAACTTTTTTATTTCCTATTCTTAGCATTGTTGTTCGAAAGCGTGATAAGCGGGGCGAAAAGCGAAAGTTGGAAATTCATTCGATCGACAGATACATGAGTTTAGCTAAAAAATACTTTTCAAAACTGGAGGAAACTCAGACAAACGTAACAAGACGAATTCTTCTGTCCACTGACGATAGGAATGTGTTTAAACTCGTCAGAAAGAGGTACCTTTTTAAAGCATAAGAAAAGTAAAGGCAGCATTAACTATATTGGTTCTCTTTGATTTGTCGTAGGTATCGGCCACCACGTTGGCAAATTATAGGATTTCAGCGCAAAACGGAAGTGGAAGATATTGTAAAGGACATTTACATGCTTAGTGAATGTAATTTCGTTGTATGCAGTTTTTCTGCTGACGTGAGTGAGACATTTAGAATATTATGCATTATTATCATAATATATAATTGTTTTAAATCTGTAACTCCATGTCTTTCCAGATATGCCGGTTGGTGTTGGAGCTAAAAGAGTCCCAAGAGCTAAACTCAGTTTATCGCATAAAATCTCTGGGCTACAACTATTTTTATGCTACTGAGGGATTCCGAAAACTTAGATTTCTCTTGAAATACTAATAAACTAATACTATAATGCAGTTTACGTTAGCACTGCAATAAGACGGGCTCAAATTGTGAACAATAATATTCGATCTCATAAATGCTGTGAAGTTTTCTAACGTAATTTAAATATGTGTCGTGATGTACATTGTAAAAACTAATATTATCGACTTACAAAAACTTATCATCCATTTATACTAAAACCAATGAACTTTCATCACATATATTAAATTTTCTCTACTACTTTCTCGTTCTAAATATCCCATCATGAAAGAATTTTTTATGTGCTACATTATGTAACAAGCGTGAAACTAGCAGCGTAAATGTAATCATGCAAAATGCCTTCGGTTTTCCATTCTGAAAATCCAAGATAAGGTGACAAATGTCAAAAGCCAAGACTGAGGATGCATAAAATATGATGTGCATATTATAAAGGTGACTCGGTACAAGACAAATAGACCACCAGCTGATGAGCAATAGAGTTTGGTATCCGCCGTCAGCAGCCATCCAAAATACACGTCATCATTGGCTACTACTGCATTGCATTAAGTGAGAATCCAAATATCCCCTTTCACTTCTGCATCTGTCTACATCTACATCAATACAAAATAAAAATTGTTTTGTACATATTATAGCTGATTGAAAATACACGTAGTCAATTCAACAAATAAACAACTGTTATCCCTACTCTCAGTGAGTTTGTAGTAATCACTTTCCTTCAACAATTAAAAAGTGAATAATGTTGAAATTGGGATCTACAATTTATTTTGTTTGAAACAAACTTAAAAAGGTATGTGGAAACTATATTATTTTCAAAGTTATTTATGGTGTTTGAAAAGTAAATTTTCTTTCCATATTTCGCTAATGTTTTTAAAAATGAGAACCAAATGCCCCGGTTTTTTACACAGTGATTTGATTAATTGTTGGAATCCAAATACGGGCTTCTTGGTCGTGCTAATTAATCCAGCTGGCAGGCTGACTTTTTTAATTGCTTCAACCGCAACAGAGTGCATTAAATTGTACTTTGAGAAGGACTTTAAAACGAGCAAATTACAGTGATTTAACTAATGGCGTTGTTTTTGTTTCATTTTGTGCCTAATCTAGATTCCTTAAATGTAACCGATTGATTACCGGTGTCTAACTGTTTTGAGCGGAGTAGTGATATTGACTTGATATTCAAACCTTGGAGAGCTAGACGAAACATTCAGTATGGTGCTGTTTACTATGATATCACGTCTGAGGGACTCGCTTCCCTTGGCTGCGTCTATGCAAAATGATGAGGAGGTAAACCAATTCCATAATAAAGCCCGGAGCTACAAAATCATTCAGTGTGAATAATTGTAATTAAAAATGTATTAATGCTTTTGTATTCGCATTTTCTAGTATGAACGAAGCTTAGTCGAGTATCAGCAGCAAGCCAAGATGCTTCTACGTAGACTCAACCAACAGAGCCCACGACAATGTTCCATTGAGTCTGGAAATTACTTATTTCAGTGAGTTTTGTTTAGAGAAATGTAAAACCTAATCGTTACATGATACGGGAATCATAATAACATGTCTTGTGTTTGCAGTTACCTGATAGACAATGATGTGGTTTACCTGACACTATGTGACAAGAATTTTTCTAAACGCCTGTCATTTTCATATCTTGAGGATTTGGCACAGGAATTTACGGCGCAAAATGGAAAGAAAATTCAGTCTGTGTCACGTCCCTACTTTTTCATTGAATTTGGTAAGCTTTACTGTTCTCAGTATGGATGAAATTGACATTATTACAGTAAATTAAAACCTCATTTGTTTTTGGTTGTGATTTTAGATACATATATCCAAAAGGCTAGAAAAAACGTTATGGATTCCCGGAGTCGACGAAATTTATCCTCACTCAACACGGAACTGCAAGATGTTCAACGCATCATGGTTCAAAATATTGATGATGTGATTAATCGTGGAGCTGTTTTGGCAGATATGGACTCTAAAGCTCAAAATTTATCAATGCTTTCCCAAAAGTATAAGAAAGATGCAACATATTTAAATTTAACATCAGCTTATGCAAAAGCTGCAGCAGGCTTTGTAGTGGTGTTTGTATTTGTACTGTATTTCTGGATCCTCTAAAACTTATTTCGCTTGTCCATGTTTCTTGCCCAACCGTTTCCGTTGGAAAGGACATAGAAAGAGTAAAAAGTATGTTTCCATTTCGCTGCCTGATTGTCAATTGTTATGTAATGGATTTCTGGACATTTTCGAAATATATTCTTCCAATTATGTAAATTTTAGCATAGTATAGTGTATTATATCGTACTCGTGTATACAAACCTGATGTACTGTGTGCCAGAGCAACTAAGATATTTCATATGTGAACTAAGGTTATTGTAATGCTGGAATAATTTTTATTGATAAAGCTAAACAAGGGGCCTAAATTGAGTTGAATAAAACTACAGAAGTTGCCTATATACCGATACAGCAATAGCTCCCCACTTGAAACTTATTTGTTTTCTTTCTGTTGAATTTCTTTTTTGACAATAAAGGTGGAAGTAAGCTGATGACTCAGGCAGAAGGCAGCTTACAATAGTATAGTTTAACCGTATCAGGTTTTTAGTGACGTCAAGAAACTATCGGCCAAAACGCATATTTCTGCGGAATAATGCGACTTGCATTTTCCATAACATAAGCCGTTCCGCAGAATCAAACTCGTGCGTATATATGGTCATATGATGTTTCATAAAGTAAAATTACTAATAGCGAACACTGACCAGAACTAGAATCTTGAATCCTTACTGATAGTTTTCTTACATAACCTGAAAAGTATGAAGTTTGGAAGGACAATGACGTGAGATGATGAGATGACGCTGTCTATCTCCTAAGAACTATGATCTTTAGCGTTTACAATTTTTTCTTAGAATGCCTATATGAAATATAAAGGTACGAAGATTCAGTTTAGTACTATTCATATACATATTCAACCACCTACACGGGTGGTGTTAGATGTCACACTATACCTTTCCACTTTACAATAGTGAATCGGCATAATATGTCTGGGATTTGTAAAGCTACCATAAACAAAATCATAATATGCTAATTATTTCTATATAGGACCGTTTAAGTGCAATTGTATAAAAAAATTCACACTTTTGCTCATGTTTAAGCCTTGCAAATTTGCTACTCTTTTCTGTGTGCAATAAAAGCTTGTTCATGCTTGTGAGTAAACAACCTATCGTAAAAGCCCATGGGCTGATTGAGTCAACAATGGAATGTCCATCTTGACATCAAGTTTGTTTAATAACATATTACCTGACCAACTAGAACCATAAGAGATGCGCTTTAGCGCTTCTTTATATTGTAATGATATATCATCACAATATAAAAATATGTCTATGATTTTTAAAATGTCATGTTTTTGCCATTTTACGTCAGAATTAAAAATTAGAATTCAGCATGTGATGAAACGGACGTTCTTCATTCATGTTTTGGAAGAATTTATTCTGTGTGGGAGATCTACATTACCAAACGTTAGTTCAGATCAAGTCACCGATTTCTTAGGACTGATAGTAGGGAATCCGTATATATAAGCCTTCACCATGAGGGTGGTCATGATCATTAAGAAAGTAGAACAGTGCTGTGAATATCAATCAGATTTCAACAATTTCGGAGTTTTGTAAAGTCAAGTTTCTGAAGCTACCAACTTCTGAACCAACATGGACATCCGTAACTTTAACCTCATATCAACGGTTGTGTACATTTCATTACTTTATTTTCTGGTGGATCCAACCTCAGCGTATGCAAATTGTAAGTCTAGAAATACTGTAAAACATTTAATTTATTTGCTAATGGGTTCAATAGTAGTTACCTTTTCTTGCTTATGTATCATAGTGGACTCAACTCACCATCAGTTGCATTCTCGACATGCAAGGTCCTTAAGAATGAACAAGTTGTGGACAAGAACTGGCTATGGAATCGTGTTTGTATACGCCAATACATTCAGTAATATATTTTTGCATTTTCAAATGACTTATGAATTCAGACTTGCTTTTTCAAATTCTTATTTTATTTGCTCACTTTCTGTCTAATTCTAGATCAATATGAACTAAGGAACATAAAAAGTGCAGCAGCCGAAATAAGAAAGCACTCTTGCATTCCAGTTGTACTCTTCAGCCAGTCGCAATGGAACGGTGAATCTGGAAGATATCCTCATTACGTCTTCATTGAGAAGAACAGCGCAGTGGGATGTGGTCAGTCGGCTGTAGGGATTCAAGGAGGTGTTCAGTTTTTAACTTTGAGTCCTGATCCACGCTGCCTAACGGTTACCACCATCATGCATGAAATGATACACGCCTTGGGAGCCGAACACGAACAGAGCCGTCCTGATCGTAACCAATACATTCAGATTCATAATCCAAACATCCAACACGGTAATAAACTTTTTAGATTATACACTCATTCTATCCACATTTACACCGATAATTGCTCAAGAATTTAATCAGTTGGTTTTCATAACTGTAGGCTATCAAAACGTGTTCAACGTAGCTTATGGAACAACAGCCTATGGTCCTTACGACTTTGACAGTGTCATGCACTACGGAAAGTATGCATTCTCACATTCCCCCAACAATTTGCCAACATTGTCTTCACGGGTATATTACAGAATCATTTTTGTCATAATAATTGTGTTCTCTATCAGTACTCAATAACAGAGAATATTTAATTGAATTCTAACATTTCAGATTCCTGGATACTTTGTTCCAGCTTACGAAAATGCTCATCTTTCATACTGGGATAAAAGGAAAATTAATGTAATCACGGGATGCCAAACAAAGTCGTAATTGACCTTCTTTCTTCGAGCAAAGAACCATTGCATACCAACGTCTTTCAAAACTCTGCAGTGCAGTCAACAGTATTACTAGTTTTTAGCAGATTTTATTTTCAGACTCAACTAATTTGTGATGTGATATTTAAATATATTTGTTTTTAGTTTTTGCAAAAACCCTGTTCATTATTGCTGTGCAATAATTTTGAAATGTTAAATTATATTCGTGTTGTACATCAGTGTTTAGCTTCAGATCAGGGGCATTATGATATGTAGAATTAATTTATGGAATGGTACGATATTTTATATTAGTAGAAGATACTAGTACTAGTACATACAATATATTGTTGTAACTAGTACTTTATTCTACTAAATAAAAAATATCGTACCATTCCATAAATTAATTCTACATATCATAATGCCCCTGATCTGAAGCTAAAACACTGATGTACAACACGAATATAATTTAACATTTCAAAATTATTGCACAGCAATAATGCACAGGTTTGTTTTTGCAAAAACTAAAAACACATTTATTTAAATATCACATCACAAATTAGTTGAGTCTGAAAATAAAATCTGCTAAAAACTAGTAATACTGTTGACTGCACAACTGCACTGCAGAGTTTTGAAAGACGTTGGTATGCAATGGTTCTTTGCTCAAAGGAAGAAGGTCAATTACGACTTTGTTTGGCATCCTGTGATTACATTAATTTTCCTTTTATCCAGTATGAAGATGAGCATTTTCGTAAGCTGGAACAGTATCCAGGAATCTGAAATGTTAGAATTCAATTAAATATTCTCTGTTATTGAGTACTGATAGAGAACACAAATTATTATGACAAAAATGATTCTGTAATATACCCGTGAAGACAATGTTGGCAAATTGTTGGGGGAATGTGAATGCATACTTTCCGTAGTGCATGACACTGTCAAAGTCGTAAGGACCATAGGCTGTTGTTCCATAAGCTACGTTGAACACGTTTTGATAGCCCTACAGTTATGAAAACCAACTGATTAAATTCTTGAGCAATTATCGGTGTAAATGTGGATAGAATGATGTATAATCTAAAAAGTTTATTACCGTGTTGGATGTTTGATTTATGAATCTGAATGTATTGGTTACGATCAGGACGACTCTGTTCGTGTTTCGGCTCCCAAGCGTGTATCATTTCATGCATGATGGTGGTAACCGTTAGGGCAGCGTGGATCAGGACTCAAAGTTAAAAACTGAACACCTCTTGAAACCCTACAGACCGACTGGACCACATCCCACTGCGCTGTTCTCTCAAGTAAGACGTAATGAGGATATCTTCCAGATTCACCGTTCCATTGCGACTGGCTGAAGAGTACAACTGGAATGCAAGAGTGCTTTCTTATTTCGGCTGCTGCACTTTTTATGTTCCTTAGTTCATATTGATCTCAGAATTAGACAGAAAGTGAGCTAATAAAATAAGAATTTGAAATAGCTGTCTGTTTTCATAAGTTTTTTGAAAATGCAAAAATGTATTACTGAATGTATTGGCGTATACAAACACGATTCCATAGCCAGTTCTCGTCCACAACTTGTTCATTCTTAAGGACCTTGCATGTCGAGAATGCAACTGAGGGTGAGTTGAGTCCACTATGATACATAAGCAAGAAAAGGTAACTATTATTGAACCCATTAGCAAATAAATTATATGTGTTACAGTATTTCTAGACTTACTATTTGCATACGCTGAGGTTGAATCCACCAGAAAATAAAGTAATGAAATGTACAAAACCGTTGATATGAGGTTAAAGTTACGGATGTCCATGTTGGTTCAGAAGTTGGTAGCTTCAGAAACTTGACTTTACAAAACTCCGAAAATTGTTGAAATCTTGATAATTCACAGCACTGTTCTACTTTCTTAATGATCATGACCACCCTCATGGTGAAGGCTTATATATACGGATTCCCTACTATCAGTCCTAAGAAATCGGTGACTTGATCTGAACTAACGTTTTGGTAAATGTAGATCTCCACACAGAATAAATTCTTCCAAAACATGAATGAAGAACGTCCGTTTCATCACATGCTGAATTCTAATTTTTAATTCTGACGTAAAATGGCAAAACATGACATTTTAAAAATCATAGACATAGTTTTTATATTGTGATGATATATCATTACATATAAAGAAGCGCTAAGAGCGCATCTCTTATGGTTCTAGTTAGCGTGTTTGTAGTGGTCAGGTAATATGTTATTAAACAAACTTGATGTCAAGATGGACATTCCATTGTTGACTCAATCAGCCCATGGGCTTTTACGATAGGTTGTTTACTCACAAGCATGAACAAGCTTTTATTACACACAGAAAAGGAGTAGCAAATTTGCAAGGCTTAAACATGAGCAAAAGTGTGAATTTTTTTTATACAATTGCACTTAAACGGTCCTATATAGAAATAATTAGCATATTATGATTTTGTTTATGGTAGCTTTACAAATCCCCAGACATATTATGCCGATTCACTATTGTAAAGTGGAAAGGTATAGTGTGACATCTAACACCACCCATGTAGGTGGAGGAATATGTATATGTATAGTTCTAAATTGAATCTTCGTACCTTCATATTTCATATAGGCATTCTAAGAAAAAATTGTAAACGCTAAAGATCCTAGTTCTTAGGAGATAGCGTCATCTCATCATCTCACGTCATTGTCCTTCCAAAATTCATACTTTTCAGGTTATGTAAGAAAACTATCAATAAGGATTCAAGATTCTAGTTCTGGTCAGTGTTCGCTATTAGTAATTTTTTTATGAAACATCATATGACCATATATACGCACGAGTTTGATTCTGCGGAACGGCTTATGTTATGGAAAATGCAAGTCGCATTATTCCGCAGAAATATGCGTTTTGGCCGATAGTTTCTTGACGTCACTAAAAACCTGATACGGTTAAACTATACTATTGTAAGCTGCCTTCTGCCTGAGTCATCAGCTTACTTCCACCTTTATTGTCAAAAAAGAAAACAAATAAGTTTCAAGTGGGGAGCTATTGCTGTATCGGTATATAGGCAACTTCTGTAGTTTTATTCAACTCATAATTTAGGCCCCTTTGTTTAGCTTTATCATAAAAATTATTATTCCAGCATTACAAATAACCTTAGTTCACATATGAAATATCTTAGTTGCTCTGTTGCACACAGTACATCAGGTTTGTATACACGAGTACGATATAATACACTATACTATGCTAAAATTTACATAATTGGAAGAATATATTTCGAAAATGTCCAGAAATCCATTACATAACAATTGACAATCAGGCAGCGAAATGGAAACATACTTTTTACTCTTTCAATGTCCTTTCCAACGGAAACGGTTGGGCAAGAAACATGGACAAGCGAAATAAGTTTTAGAGGATCCAGAAATACAGTACAAATACAAACACCAACTACAAAGCCTGCCTGCAGCTTTTGCATAAGCTGATGTTAAATTTAAATATGTTGCATCTTTCTTATACTTTTGGGAAAGCATTGATAAATTTTGAGCTTTAGATCCATATCTGCCAAAACAGCTCCACGATTAATCACATCATCAATATTTTGAACCATGATGCGTTGAACATCTTGCAGTTCCGTGTTGAGTGAGGATAAATTTCGTCGACTCCGGGAATCCATAACGTTTTTTCTAGCCTTTTGGATATATGTATCTAAAATCACAACCAAAAACAAATGAGGTTTTAATTTTACTGTAATAATGCCAATTTCATCCATACTGAGAACTGTATAGCTTACCAAATTCAATGAAAAAGTAGGGACGTGACACAGACTGAATTTTCTTTCCATTTTGCGCCGTAAATTCCTGTGCTAAATCCTCAAGATATGAAAATGACAGGCGTTTAGAAAAATTCTTGTCACATAGTGTCAGGTAAACCACATCATTGTCTATCAGGTAACTGCAAACATAAGACATATTACTATGATTTTGATATCATGTAACGATGAGAATTCGAACATTTCTCCAAACAAAACTCACTGAAATAAGTAATTTCCAGACTCAATGGAACATTGTCGTGGGCTCTGTTGGTTGAGTCTACGTAGAAGCATCTTGGCTTGCTGCTGATACTCGACTAAGCTTCGTTCATACTAGAAAATGCGAATACAAAAGCATTTTTAATACATTTTTAATTACAAATTATTCACACTGAATTATGGAATTAGTTTACCTCCTCATCATTTTGCATAGACGCAGCCAAGGGAAGCGAGTCCCTCAGACGTGATATCATAGTAAACAGCACCATACTGAATGTTTCGTCTAGCTCTCCAAGGTTTGAATATCAAGTCAATATCACTACTCGCTCAAAACAGTTAGACACCGGTAATCAATCGGTTACATTTAAGGAATCTAGATTAGGCACAAAATGAAACAAAAACAACGCCATTAGTTAAATCACTGTAATTTGCTCGTTTTAAAGTCCTTCTCAAAGTACAATTTAATGCACTCTGTTGCGGTTGAAGCAATTAAAAAAGTCAGCCTGCCAGCTGGATTAATTAGCACGATCAAGAAGCCCGTATTTGGATTCCAACAATTAATCAAACCACTGTGTAAAAACCGGGCATTTTGTTCTCATTTTTTAAAAACATTAGCGAAATATGGAAAGAAAATTTACTTTCAAAACACCATAAATAACTTTGAAAACAATGTAGTTTCCACATACCTTTTTAAGTTTGTTTCAAACAAAATAAATTGTAGATCCCAATTTCAACATTATTCACTTTTTAATTGTTGAAGGAAAGTGATTACTGCAAACTCACTGAGAGTAGGGGATAACAGTTGTTTATTTGTTGAATTGACTACGTGTATTTTCAATCAGCTATAATATGTACATAACAATTATTATTTTGGATGTAGATGTAGACAGATGCAGAAGTGAAAGGGGATATTTGGATGCAATGCAGTAGTAGCCAATGATGACGTGTATTTTGGATGCTGCTGACGGCGGATACCAAACTCTATTGCTCATCAGCTGGTGGTCTATTTGTCTTGTACCGAGTCACCTTTTATAATATGCACATCATATTTTATGCATCCTCAGTCTTGGCTTTTTGACATTTGTCACTTATCTTGGATTTTCAGAATGGAAAACGAAGCATTTTGCATGATTACATTTACGCTGCTAGTTTCACGCTTGTTACATAATGTAGCACATAAAAAATTCTTTCATGATGGGATATTAGAACGAGAAAGTAGTAGAGAAAATTTAATATATGTGATGAAAGTTCATTGGTTTTAGTATAAATGGATGATAAGTTTTTGTAAGTCGATAATATTAGTTTTTACAATGTACATCACGACACATATTTAAATTACGTTAGAAAACTTCACAGCATTTATGAGATCGAATATTATTGTTCACAATTTGAGCCCGTCTTATTTGCAGTGCTAACGTAAACTGCATTATAGTATTAGTTTATTAGTATTTCAAGAGAAATCTAAGTTTTCGGAATCCCTCGAGTAGCATAAAATAGTTGTAGCCAGAGATTTTATCGATAAACTGAGTTTAGCTCTTGGGACTCTTTTAGCTCCAACACCAACGGCATATCTGGAAAGACATGGAGTTACAGATTTAAAACATATATATTATAATAATGCATAATATTCTAAATGTCTCACTCACGTCAGC